>CM022302.1:344312587-344603508 GCA_011799875.1 Thinopyrum elongatum
GATCCAGAACTGGATTGGGGGGGGGGGAGAGGAGCGAGGGGGGGGGGGGATTAGGGTTTCGGGGTGAGGGAAGGGGGTTATAGGCCCGGGGTGGGCCGGCCGGGGTGGCCTGGTGGCCAGCTGGGCCACGGCCAGTGGTCCGGGGGGGGGGCTTTTCCTTTTTTTACTTTTTTTTTATATTATTTATTTTCCTTTTCTGTTTCCCTCGGCGCGCGACGCCGCCGCGCCCCGGTGCTCGCCCCCGTCGCCGTTGGACGCCGCCTCGCCGGAGCGCTCCCCCGCCGGCCTGCTTCCGCGCTGTCCCCGTCGTCCCCGTCACCCTCCTCGCGCACCGCTGCCTCTTCCCTCCATCGCCGGTGAGGCCCATGGCCTCCACTCCCCTCCTCTCTGCCCGCAGTCATCGCGCCCGCACTGTCCCCGCCGCGCTCCCGCACGCCCTGAAGCTCCCTCGCCGCGCCCTTCTGTCGCTCGCGCAGGCGCCCCGCGACGACCGCTCCGCCTCTCACCGCGCTCGCCTGCTCGAGCCTGCTGCTCGCCGCAGCCTCCCTCTCTCCCCTCGGTGCTGCTCGCCTGCGGCCGCGCCCGCCCCGCCTGCTCCTGCGCACCGCGCCCGCGTCGCCCTGCTCTGCCGCACGCGCGCGCGCCCCGCCCACTGCCCTCGCTCGCGCGCCCGCGTCGCCCCTTGCCGCCGACCGCCCGCGCGCGCACCGCGCGCCGCGCGCCCGTCGCCGCCCGTGGCCCTCTGTGCCACCGACCGGTGGGGCCGAACCCCCCTGGCCTATGACAAGGGGGCCCCGCCCCAGAACGTTTTTATAAAAGGAAATTAAAAATAAGAATAATTAAAATAGATAAATAGATAAAAATAATTAGTTAATTAAATAATTAATTAGTGATTAATTAGTTTAATTAATCCTGATTAGGTTAATCTAATTTAATTAATTAGTTTAATTAAATGCTAATTAACTTAATTAACCTTGCTGACGTCAGCATGATGTCATGCTGACGTCAGCATGATGTCATGCTGACATCAGCGAGCACTATTCTGGATAATGTTTATTTTAAATAATTAAATAAGTTCCAGAAATTAATAAAAACTTTAGAAAATCATATAAAATAATCCGTAACTCAGATCGAAAAACTTTGTACATGAAAGTTGCTCAGAACGACGAGACGAATCTGAATACGCGGTCCGTTCGTCCGCCACACGTCTCTAACTATCCGAACATGCAAGCGTTCCCCTCCGGTCATCTGTCTGACAAATGCCCGGAACCGGGAAAACATTCCCGGATGGATCCCTCCTTCCTCGGTGACGTGCAACCATATGTTAGGACACACCCGGCACTGCACATTGTCATGTCGTACTTTGTGTTGCTCTTGTTTGCTTTATATTTATACTGTTTCCTCCCCCTCTTCTCTCTCGATAGAGCCCGGTGCCGACGCAGCTCCGGTGATTGGTTCCCGTACTGACGACCTTGCCTTTGCCGCCGAGCAACCAGGCAAGCCCCCCCCTTTGATCATCCCGATATCGCCCCCTCTATTTCTCATGCTTGCATTAGAATTGTTGCTGCTGCTGCTTTACCTATTCTGATGCATAGCCTGTTTATTGTAACCTGCTGTTGATAATTACCTGCATATCCTAAAACTGCTTAGTATAGGCTGGGTAGAGACCTATCAGTGACCCCACTTATCCCGACTGCCGCGCTGGATCGTCAGAAGACCCGATCAACGGGATTGAAGACCAGGCCCCGACACCGCACATCACCCCCCCCCCCCTTAGTTGTAACGACACTGCAGCGTTACTATCGAGTGCCGAGGGTGAAACCTCATGTAGCACTTCTGATGTTAACTCTGTAGAGTAGCTTTTCGATCGTGGTCATCGAGGGTGATTCCTCCTTCGCCACTTCCGGTAACGACGCTATCGTGCAACACATCAAGTGTGAACCCATCGAGGGTGAATCCTCCGAGTTCACCTTGACAGACACATCGAGTAGGAATCCAACGAGGGTGATACCTCGGATTCCCCTGATGTTATGGACACACGGATACTTGGACTGTACTGTTGATTACTTGGAAAGGCGGGTCGACCCTGAGGGGTACCCGCGTGCGCCTGAGAGGCGAGTGTTGTGAAGACGGGTGCCAGTGTGGTGCCCGAGTGGTGAATACGAGGCGCGGCCGGGCATTCTTAACCCTTGCCGCAAGTCCTCGAGACGGGGCGACGGGGTCACATCTTTCGTGAGTCTCTGCTCGTTACCGCAAGCCCTAGTCCTAACGATTTGGATATTTGATCCAAGCAGGCCTCTGGCCTGATAGCACTAACCATCACGTGGGCATAGTATGGGCGTTCTGCATCGTATGCATCAGCCGAAAGCTCTGTCAGACGTCCAGTTCAGCAGTGCGGCATGGAGTGATTGGCGCCATTTCGGTGGTGCTTGGATCTGGGCCATGTACGCAACGACCCGGAGGGCGAGGGGCGATGGCCAAGACCCCCTTGCGCTTAGGATGTAGACCGGCGGGGACCTCTCTGCTTAGCTGTAGGTAGGGTTGCGATGTGTCGTTTGGCCGAGGCCGGGCATGACCCAGGAAAGTGTGTCCGGCCGGAGTTAATCGAGCGTGTTGGGTAAGTTGGTGCACCCCTGCAGGGAAGAACACTTCTATCGATAGCCGGTCCTACGGTAAAGGACACTCGGAGTTGTATCCTGATTGATACAATTTAGAACTGGATACCTGTGATGAGACCTGTATATATGGCTCTGGGATTGCTTCTCGCAGGGAGTCGAGAAGGGATCTCAGGACGAGGTTGATGACTGTATGGCTCTGGGATTGCTTTCTCGCAGGGAGTCGAGAAAGGATCTCTGGGTGAGGTTGAGACTTAATGATACTGCTACATTATATTGTACTGTTCTACTCTCTTCTACTGCTGCAAGACCGCTGAAGATGCTAGTCTTCGATAGGACTAGGCCTTCTCTCTATTCTGGCATTTCTGTAGCCCAGTCCACATATACAGCCTCCCTTTGAAAATGTTGCATATGTAGTGTAGATCCTTGCTTGCTGAGTACTTCTGAGTACTCACGGTTGCTTTGTTTTCCTTTTTCTCCCCATATCAGTTTGTCGTAACAAGATGACGGAGCCCCTGAGACAGCTGTCCTCGCCGACGATCGCTACTACTACCCAGAGGATGGATACTGCTACGAGTTGACTGTCGACCAGGAGTAGGATCGGAGGGTCCCAGGCAGGAGGCCTACGCCTTTCGATCGTAGTGTTTTATTTTGCCCCGCCTTTCTAAAGGCCTTTCTGTACTTTCTTTTATATCTGTACTCAGATATCTGATGCTTCCGCTGACGCTTGTTCGCAAGCTTATGTATTCGAGCCCTCGAGGCCCCTGGCTTGTAATATAAAGCTTGTATGACCTTATTTATGTTTTAGAGTTGTGTTGTGATATCTTCCCGTGAGTCCTTAGGCTTGATCGTGTGCATTTGCGTGTATGATTAGTGCACGATCGGGCCGGGGGCGTCACAGAGCGTGCCCCTCAGAACTGTCCTCCGCCTCCTCCTCCTCAATCTCATCCTCCTCAACATCCATGCGGGCAGCCTCAGCCTCAGCCCGGGTCGTGGTGTTGGCCCACTTGTTCTTCTGGCGCAGCCTGATGGGCTCATGGCGAATCCAGTTGGGAGCATGAAACTCTTCACCTGGAAAGAGCTTCTCCCAAGTCTTCGAAATCAGGTAGTGCAAATAAGGTCCATAGATGGGAACCTTACGATGAAACACAGCAAACCAAAGCTCACACCACATGATATGAGAGACATCAAGTGGTTCAGGTTGTTTGTGACGAGCTTCCTCACAAATGAGCATCATATCCACAAGATAGGCATGCACCTTGTCCTTGTCGCCAATGCGAGGAAAGAGAGAGTTGCGGAAGATCCGGTGCATGATATCAAGGAACGGGTTCAGCACAAAAGACTTCTTGCCACTGGGTAATGACTTCTCAACAAGGAAGGGTTGAAGCTTGTTCTTGGAGGCAGACTCTGGGTTGGCATGTGGGCGGACACCAACGGGCACATCTAGCCCCTCATCACGAACATGCAACAGATCCATGAACTCCTTCCACTCAGCAGACATCCTCTTTCCATTAGTCATCCAAGTCAAGGTCCGCTTCTCGTCCGTATGGAAGTGGACAGAGGCAAAGAACTGAGCCACAATCTCCGGGTCATAGTCCATGTGAAACGTGAGTAACTCCTCAATACCAAACTGGTCCACCAAATCCAGAGGCTCACAAAAGTATGCCCGGTTCTTCCTCAGATGGTCCATATCAAGCCACTGAATGGGTACGTAGATGTTCTGCTTGGCCTTGATCACATCTAGGAAGATGAGATTCTGTTGCTTGGTCCAAAACAAGTCATTTCCCCTTGAGAGCTCCCTAGGCTGGACGTAGGGGTTGAGCCTCCTTCGAATCAGAAACTCTGCTTGAGGCATTTCATCCATGCTGACAGTGGACTCCTTGATCTTGGAAGCTGTGGTCCTGACATTGCGTTGGGGGGCATTGGACCCCTCTGGAGCTTCTTGGTTGTGAAGGCGCTTTGAGCTTGTATCACGACTAGGATTCGAGCGGCGAGCACCGGTACTGGAGCCACCATCTATGACACAAAACACAAACACACGAAAAGAGCGAGAAGGATTATTGCAAAGACCAAGGCCAAAACAAACGAAACATGTAGAAATGAGATTGGGTGGTCAAAACAAAGTAATTTTTAACTCAATGGTAGTACCGGGGCAGGATGCGGACGTAAAAATTTACATCCGCTCTAGCCGCGGTAGTACTGCGCCGGGTTGGCACGGTAGTACCACGCTTAGAGCGGAAGTAAATTTTTACTTCCGCACGCCGGGCGGTAGTACCGCTCGAGAGGAGCGGTAGTACCGCACGGGGCGGATCTCGCATGAGCGGGCGGTAGTACCGCTCCAGAGGAGCGGTAGTACCGCACGGAACGGATCTTCGCAAGAACAGATCTAGGAACATCCGTAAACTTAGATCGGTACTACTGTTGATCAAAACTACATTGTTGCAACACACCAAATAGCATATCTACAGCACTCTCCTACAATCTCCTCTTGCAAAGATTTAGCCAAAAATCACAAGAACTACACATGCATCTCCCCAAAACCTAGAAGCACAACAACGGGGCAAAGAGAGAGGGACTAAGGGAGATACCGGGTTCCATGGCAAGAGGGCGAGGTGGGGATCGATCCCACCGGTTGGAATGCGAGGAGAGAGGCCGGAGACGGAGATCCGGTGAGGTCCTCCGGCGCCGTTCTTGGGCAGGAGAGAGAGAGACGCTGTGAGGGGAAGAGATGAATGGGTATGGGGGAGTTGGAACTCCCCTTGCCCGCTCTTAACCCCCACGCGCTCACGACAGCGCGGTAGTACTGCGGCTCATCGCGGTAGTACCGCCCGGGTGGAAGTACTGCACACAGGGCGGTAGTACCGCTCTTCCAGCGGCAGTAAAAAATTACTGCCGTGATGGAAGCGGTAGTACCATGCCATGGGCACAGCTGTGCAAGCACAGGAGCCACCCATCTCCAGCGGTAGTACCGTGGCTTGCCACGGTAGTACCGCAAACCCAAGAAAGTGCTCGTTTCTACAACAATAGAAAAACACGGCCTTTGCAATGCAAACTTCAAGCAGCCGGACACGCAAACGAGCACACACATGAAGCAAAACAAACACAACCACGACTCACAAGAAAGCAAAAAGGCAACGAGGACCAAACACGAACCAAAACCTCTCAAAGAGAAAGGGCGGTGGCCGGAGCCACCTATGTTTGAGTCAATTGGTATGGCACCGCGAAGAATTATCCTTGGGCCCATGACCAAAACTTGTCTTTGAAGCACAAGTACCATAAAAAATGGCTAATGTGAAAGAGTTGATCAATTTATGCATAATGGGGGGAGGGAGAGTTCATTGAGAGAACAACACTCCCCCTATGTCCATGCTTGCACCTAAACAAGACATCAAGATGAGTATGGTGGGGTGTGCAAAGGTTCAAGCCACATTGCTCAAATCAATGATATTTAGCTCATGCCTTAACTCGCGAAATCTTGCTTCATCCAAGGGCTTCGTGAAAATATCTGCAAGGTTATCATGAGTGTTGACATAGTTGAGCTCGATCTCCCCTCGCCTAATGTGATCCCGTATGAAGTGATACCGAATCTCAATATGCTTCGTCTTGAAGTGTTGCACCGGGTTGAGGGAAATCTTGATGGCACTTTCATTGTCACACCAAAGAGATACTTTGTCACAAATGACACTGTAATCCTTTAAAGTTTGCCTCATCCATAGAAGTTGAGCACAACAACTACCGGCGTCCACATACTCCGCTTCGGTGGACGAGAGAGACACACAACTTTGCTTCTTAGAAGACCAACTCACCAAAGAGCAACCAAGAAATTGGCACCCTCCGGAAGTTGACTTCCTATCCACTTTGTCTCCCGCCCAATCCGAGTCCGAAAAGCCCACAAGGTTGAAGTTAGCTCCTCTTGGGTACCATAAGCCAAAGTTTGGGGTATGAGCCAAATATCAAAAGATTCGCTTGACCGCCACATAGTGGCTTTCCTTAGGTGCGGCTTGAAACCGTGCACAAATTCGCACACTCAACATGATATCCGGTCTAGATGCACAAAGGTAAAGCAAGGAGCCAATCATGGAACGCTATACCTTTTGATCCACCGCTTTACCATTGGGATCTATGTCAAGTTGGCATTTGACGGGCATTGGAGTGGAAGCCGGCTTGACATCACTTAGCTTGAATCTCTTGAGCATGTCTTGAGTGTATTTGGCTTGGTTAATGCAGGTTCCTTCTCTTCTTTGTTTGATTTCGAACCCGAGAAAGAACTTCAACTCTCCCATCATGGACATCTTGAACTTTGAGGTCATGAGAGCGGCAAACTCTCATTGAAAGCTTTGTTAGGAGAACCAAAGATAATATCATCAACATATAGTTGGCATACAAACAACTCCCCTTTGACCTTCTTAGTAAAAAGAGTGGGGTCGATTTTCCCAATTTCAAACCCACGATCTTGCAAACAACTCGGTAAGGTGCTCTTACCACGCACGTGGGGCTTGTTTAAGGCCATAGAGTGCCTTATCGAGTTGGTACACATGATTGGGGAACTCGGGATCCTCAAACCCCGGGGGTTGTTTGACATACACCAACTCATTAATAGGACCATTAAGAAAAGCACTCTTCACATCCATTTGTTGCAACTTAAAGTTATGATGAGAAGCATAGGCAATCAACAAACGAATATATTCAAGGCGGGCAACGGGAGCAAAGGTTTCACCGTAGTCGATACCCTCGACTTGGGAGTAGCCTTGTGACACCAAACGAGCCTTGTTGCGAACAATAATCCCATGAGCATCTTGCTTGTTCTTGAATATCCACTTGGTTCCAATGACATTATGGTTCTCCATTGGCCTTGGCACCAATCTCCACACCTTGTTGTGCTCGAAGTTGTTGAGTTCTTCATGCATAGCATTAAGCCAATCCGGATCCTCGAGCGCCTCATAGACCTTTTGGGGTTCAACACAAGAAACAAACGCGTGATGTTCACAATAGTTTGCTGATTGTCTACGAGTGCTTACCCCCTTTCTTAAGCTTCCAAGCACATTCGTCATGAGATGATCTTTGGTAGTGAGCTTGGACGCAATCTTGGCGGCACGACACTCCAATTCCTCCTCATGAGTGAGTTGAGGAGCGGTAACTTGATCATCTTGAGCGTCGTCTTGAGCTTGTTCTTGATCTTGAGCTTGCTCTTGATCTTGAACTTGCTCGGTGGTAGGAACTTGATCTTGGGCATCACTTGGTGGCTTATTACCATCTTGAGGTTGATCTTGCCCTTGATCTTGTTCATTTGGTTGAGGGCCTTCACTTTGTTCTTCTGAAGCGTGTGGGTCTTGGGTTGGTGATGGTTCCACTTGAGTGGAACATTGTCCTTCTCCTTCGGTCACAAGGGGTTCCTCAATGGGTAGGATATGACCAACACCCATTCTTCTTATGGCTTGGGGAGGAATTTCATCACCTACATCACAAGTACCACTTTGCTCCACTTGGGAGCCATTATTCTCATCAAACTCCATGTTACACGTCTCCTCAATGAGTCCCGTGGACTTATTGAGAACACGGTAAGCATGAGAGTTTGTAGCATAACCAATAAATATACCCTCATGAGCTCTAGCTTCAAATTTAGACAAACGAACACCTTTCTTGAGAATGAAACACTTACAACCGAACAGCCGGAAGTACTTGAGGTTGGGCTTGTTGCCGGTGAGTATCTCATATGGAGTCTTGTTCAAGCCTTTGCGGAGATAGAGCCGATTGGATGCATGACACGCGGTGTTGATGGCTTCGGCCCAAAAGTTGTATGGAGACTTGAACTCCGCCATCATGGTCCTTGTCGCATCCATCAAAGTCCGGTTCTTCCTCTCCGCTACACCATTTTGTTGAGGGGTGTAAGGTGCGGAATATTGATGCTTGATCCCCTCATCACTAAGAAACTCATCCAAGGTGTAGTTCTTGAACTCGGTGCCGTTGTCACTTCTTATCGTCAAGATCTTTGCATTGTGTTGACGTTGAGCTTCATTTGCAAAGTCGATGATGGTTTGTTGGGTCTCACTCTTCCTCTTGAAGAAATATACCCAAGTGTATCTTGAATAATCATCCACAATCACCAAGCAATACTTTCTACCCCCAAGACTATCAAAGGATGGAGGCCCAAAGAGATCCATATGAAGGAGCTCCAAGGGCCTCTTCGAGTAGATGATAGTCGTGGGTGGGTGAGCCTTCTCATGTAGCTTTCCTTCGATACAAGCACTGCAAGCACGATCTTTGGCAAAACTAACATTTGTTAGTCCACGGACATGGTCCCCCTTGAGAAGACTTTGCAAAGATCTCATATTGACGTGGGCTAAACGGCGATGCCAAAGCCATCCCACGTCAACTTTAGCCATTAGGCATGTCGCGGTCTTAGTGGGTCGCTCCGAAAAGTTAATCACATAAAGGCCGTTCTCGACATGCCCAATAAAAGCTACTTTAAGAGTCTTGCTCCACAAGAGGGCCACGGTATCAATATCAAAGAAAGTGGCAAAGCCCATTAGTGCAAGTTGACGAACGAAAAGTAAGTTGTATGCAAGGGACTCGACAAGCATGACTTTCTCGATCGTGAGATCATGAGAAATGACAACCTTGCCAAGACCCAATACCTTAGAAGATGAGGCATCACCCCACTTGACATTGGTGGGCATAGATGAGACCTTGTGCACGTCCACCACCAAGTCCTTTCTTCCGGTCATATGATTTGTGGCTCCACTATCGAGCAACCATGATCCCCCACCGGAAGCAAACACCTACAAGAGATCAATGCTTGGTTTTAGGTACCCATTTTGTAATGGGTCCTTTGATGTTAGTAACAAGGGTCTTAGGAACCCAAATAGACCATTCAATGTACTCATAAGAAGAACCAACAAATTTGGCATAAACATGCCCATCACCGGCACGACATAACACATAAGAAGGGTTAAAGTCGCCGGCTTTGTTGGAAGGAGTGGCATTGCCCTTCTTGACACCACCACCCTTCACATTGTTCTTCTTCTCCTTAGAAGCACCCTCTCCCTCCTTCATAAAAGTTTGCTTGAGAGGAGGAGGTCGTTTGACCTTGTCATTCTTCTTCTTATTCTTGGACTTGGGTGCAAACCCAATTCCCTCCTTGCCCACAACTTCATTTTGATTGCTCAAAAGGTCGTTGAGGTTCTTCTCACCTTGTATGCAAGACACAAGGCCTTTATCAAGTTTCTCCTTCAACTTGGCATTCTCCTCCACAAGATGCACATGCTCACAACACGGGTTAGTAGCATTTGCATTATCAATTAAAACCATATGAGGAAATGTGGCTTTCTCCTTGGTTAGCTTCACTTGGAGTTGATCATGAGACTCTTTGAGGCTAGCATGAGCACTCTTTAAGGCCTTGTGAGCCTTGTCAAGTATATCAAACTCCTCCTTGAGTCTAGCATGGTCAACCCCAAGTTTGGCCTTCTCGGAATTTAGCACACGAGATACAACAAGAGCATGATCAAGATCTTTCTTTAATTTAGCATGATCATCGTTGTGTGACTCCTCAAGAGCCAAACGATGACCACGCTCTTCCTCAAGTGCATTAGAGAGATCCGATATCTCATCGACATAGTCACGACTATGCCCTTCCATCTTAGAGATGATTTCTTCGTGAGCCTCGATCATGTCATTGGCTTCACCAAGTTGTTCCAAGAGAGTAACAAAGTGCTTCTTGGATTTACCCTTGAGCTTACTCATAAAAGACTCAAATTCATTTTCCTCCTCC
Source organism: Thinopyrum elongatum (assembly GCA_011799875.1). NCBI lineage: Eukaryota > Viridiplantae > Streptophyta > Magnoliopsida > Poales > Poaceae > Thinopyrum > Thinopyrum elongatum. The sequence continues at coordinate 344,322,971 of CM022302.1, forward strand.
TTCGTCCCCTCACTTTCATCAATGCAATCCTTCAAGGAAGGATTAGTAATGATGGTGGTTTTGATGTTGGGGGTTACCTTGTTAGTGGCTTTAGCCATGAGGCACTTGGCGGTGATGTTCTCGTTGGGTGAATCAAAGAGGGACACCCGTGGAGTTGTTGCAATGGCAACAGAGGCCATGGCAATCGTCTCACCGTCTTCATCATCATCATCATCCTCATTGTACTCTTCTTGTGCCACCAACCCCTTGGGAGGAGTCTTCTTGGTGAAGTTGTTCTTGTTGGGGAAGGACTTGGCCTTGTCTTTTCGGATAAGCTTGCCACCATTGTCTTCCCTCTTCTCGTATGGGCACTCCGCAACAAAGTGGCTTACATTGCCACAATTATAGCATGTCCTCACGCGTTGCTTGCCCTTGGCGCCACTTGAGTTGTTCTTGTTGAAGTTGGGCCTTGAGTTCTTCTTGCTCCAAAATTGCCGTGAAGCGAGAGCCATGTGCTCATGATAAGCATATTTGGTATCTTCGGGGCAACATTCCTCTTCTTCCTCTTCACCTTCTTCTTCCACACTAGCCTTGGCCTTCAAAGCAAGGTTGGGCTTATTTGATCATTGAGAACACAACACCGCATTGTCGGCGGTCTTATCCAAGATCCTCATTGCAACAAACTCATCCAACACTTCACTTGAGGACAAGGCGTGAAAGTCCGGCCTTTGGCGGATGATGGAGGACATGGCCTTATGGTAAGGCATCATGGCCTTGAGAAACTTGCGCTTGATCCAATTGTCATCCGTATCCTTGCTCCCATGATCTTGGAGTGAGACCGCGAGAGTGGTTAATCTCTGGTAAAGCTCTCGAGGTTCTTCATTTTCAATCATTGCAAACTCATCGACTTCATCTTGCACCACTTCAAAGTTTGAGTGTTGAATGCTTGCGCTTCCCTTGAAAATGGAAACAACATGTTGCCATGCTTCCTTGGCCACGGTGAACGGACGGAGGTGCGCAATATCTTCGGGAGGAATGGCTTCTTGAAGGATGAAGAGAGCGGACTCGTTGAATTGATGATCCGCGGCTTCTCTAGGAGTGAAGTTGCTTGGGTCGTGCGGGTAGAAACCTAGCTCAATAATTCTCCAAAGATTAGTAGAACTATGATTTAAATGACGTTTAAAGCAATATACCCAAGAGGCAAAATCCTCATTTTTCACAAGCTTAGGAGGAGGACCAACATGATTCATATGCGTGGAGGGAACCGGTCCTCCATAAATAAGTGGAGGTTCAACTTGGGCAAAGATGCCACTCCCACTTCTACCACTAGGCAAAGGAACTTGATCACTAGTAGCTTCCCCCTTGTTGGAGTTAGCATCCGTCACCTTGTTAGTGGGATCGACCACTTCCAACGGCGCGGTGGATAATTTAAGACCATCAAGAAAATTCTTAAGCATGCCTTTGACGTCGGCCGTCATGGAGGTTTTCAATGTGTCCAAGGCCACATTGAACTCCTCACGAGAGACCGAGGATCCCCCATCGGCCGTAGACAAGGACGAACTCACACCGGGGTGCTCCTCCCCCTTGTCTACGGTGTCACCCATACTCTTTGGACGGTAAAGTCCTTAATAAAGAGACGAGGCTCTGATACCAATCGAAAGGATCGATATGGTTGACTAGAGGGGGGGTGAATAGGCAAGTAACAATTTTTAGCTTTTCTTTACCAAATTAAACTTAGCATCAAAATAGGTTGTCTAGATATGCAACTAGGTGAGCAACCTATATGATGCAACAATAACAAGAACACAAGCAAGCAAAGGATACAACACAATATAAGCTTGCACAAGTAAAGGTAAGAGATAACCAAGAGTGGAGCCGGTGGAGACGAGGATGTGTTACCGAAGTTCCTTCCCTTTGAGAGGAAGTACGTCTCCATTGGAGCGGTGTGGAGGCACAATGCTCCCCAAGAAGCCACTAGGGCCACCGTATTCTCCTCACGCCCTCACACAATGCGAGATGCCGTGATTCCACTATTGGTGCCCTTGGAGGCGGCGACTGAACCTTTACAAACAAGGTTGAGGCAATCTCCACAACTTAATCGGAGGCTCCCAACGACACCACGAAGCTTGACCACAATGGAATATGGCTCCGCGGTGACCTCAACCATCTAGGGTGCTCAAAAACCCAAGAGTAACAAGATCCGCAAGGGATTAGTGGGGGGAATCAAATTTCTCTTGGTGGAAGAGTAGATCGGGGCCTTCTCAACCAATCCCTAGAAAATCAACAAGTTTGATTGGCTAGGGAGAGAGATCGGGCGAAAATGGAGCTTTGAGCAACAATGGAGCTTGGGGAGGGAAGAGGTAGTCTTCTTGAGGAAGAAGACCCCCTTTATATAGTGGGGGAAAAGATCCAACCGTTACCCACTCACTCAGCCCAAGAGACGCGGTACTACCGCACACGCTCGCGGTACTACCGCAAGGCGCTACGGTACTACTGCATCTTGTTGCAGTACTACCGCTCGTGCAGTAGAAGCCAGGTGAGGTCCTATTGCACTAGGCAACGAGCGGTAGAACCACCGGAGCGGTACTATCGCGCGCCCCTGCGGTACTACCGCAGGGCAGGGCTCGACCGGACTGGAAAAAGCACGGACGAAATAAATTACGTCCGTGACTACTTCCGCAGAGTTTGGGACGTGCGAAAATCTGACACGGTACTACCGCTCACAGGAAGCGGTACTACCGCATAGGGGCGGAAGTAAAAAATTACTTCCGCGCCTACTTCCGTGCGCGCCAGCGTTCTGGGCTAGAGGCAGCGGTACTACCGCTCGCGAGGAGCGGTACTACCGCACATTGCGGTACTACCGCTTCCCTGAGCGGTACTACCGCGGACCCCTGCGGTACTACTGCTCCCTTGAGCAATACTACCGCACGCCACAGAAGCTATAGCACTTGGAAGCCTTCATCTCGCAGAGACAAGGATAAACGGATGGTGCTCCAATGAAGCGAAGGAAAGGGGATGCAAAGGAACAGATGTGTACGTGTTGATTCCACCCTAACCTTTCTGAAGCGGACCCCCTCTTAATAGTACGGCTTTCCTACGACTCAAATCCATCGAACAGAAACGTAGAGAACCGCCGTCTTCGATAGGCTCCGAGGGGCACCGAATCATCTTGTGCCTAGACATGAGATATCTGAAATGCTCAATGCACATGATTAGTCCGCAAATGCACTGTCATCAATCACCAAAACAACATAGGGAGAAATATGCCCTTACAAACTCGGTGATACAACAAGCCCGCCGCTTCAAAAGGAAGACAAAGGATCAAGCTGAGACGATGGCCGCTAAAAAGAAGGGCGGCGGGCAGGGATGGGGGCACCGCCACCATCCATGCACATGTCGCCCTAAGCGTCCAGCAAAAAGAAGGGCGGCGGACAAGGACAGATGCAGACGAATACTATGTTCGTTTTAGGGGGCGGGGGCGTTGGAGATGTCATAAGAAGATGTCGTAAGCGACTATATATGCACTCTAAAACTACATTTTCACGCCCTAAAAAACTACATTTCATGCAGACTATAATTATATATCATCGCTATATAAACAGGTTTAATCATGATAACTCGTGATCAGATGACCAAATCTTCAGCCCATATCTTCAGTGGAGCTGTAAGAAGGTGATAACCATCCACTCAGTCATAGAATGAAAAAAAATAGCTGCAGCATTTCTTGTTGTCTAAAATTCTAAAAACTAAAGTGAATATTTTCCAAAAAGAAAAACATATGCATAAGAAATTAGGTGGCACTAAGAGCAACTCTAACAGACTTGCCATATGCATTTGGAGACCGCGGAAACTATGCGCAAATACAGAGTCGCCATAATGTGGCTTCCATAATTTCCATGTAGGTAAGACCTACATGTCATTGGAGGCAAAGGCGAGAACAATAAAATTAAAATTTCTTCCGTTTTGGAGGAATTGCAGGTGTTCTTAATCGTCTATTCGGCACAGGAAAAATGATTTTTCTTGTGCCGATTCTTCTTGTATCAAAATAAGAATCCTAGGTTCTTCCACAATCATTCAAAATTAAAAACACGGTTGATTCAATTTGATTTCATTCCTAATAGTTTGGGCAAAAAATTAGTCGCGGTACGACTTACATTGATAGAACATCTAATAATACTTACTTAAACTATCAACTAATTAGTTAATAGTTGTGGCTGGATTCCTTGGCATGGGCTAGTTGCGGCCCGTGGGTGCGGGGTCAAGAGGTAACGCGGCCATGCGAGCCTCAAGGGCTCAGAAATGCGCCTCAGCGGCCCCGGCCCAAGTCGGCTATTCTTGTTTGTTGGCGCTGCATCGCGGGCCTCGATGCTCTGGAAAAAGGCCTCGATCTGGTCATCGAAGGCCCGCCATGCATATGCGGTGGTGGGGGCTGGGCGCGTGCGCGGTCCCAAATCTATCGCTTCCTTTTGGCCTCATTTATCGCGAGCTTGGAAAAGGCAACTTTCATCCCCTCCCAATAGGGGTCTTGGAGGTTCGTTGACTTCTTCTCCTCCACCTCATCTTCAAAATTGAAGAGAGGGAAAGGTCCTTCTGTTGGGCCATTGGAGAGGCAGAGGTGGATTGAAGGCAGGAGAGAGGGAATTATGATGTGCCGAGGGGGGAGGGGGAGGACAACGACCTTTATAGGCATTGAGCGCCATTAAGTGGTCATGAAGGGGTGCGTTCTCCCATTGAGAAACGTGTTTGCACTCACACTTCTTCCGCATGCTCACACACAAGCCAGGAGATGATGCCGTGTGGCGACCATCCAACGGGCCTCCACGGGAATCCAAGGGAGTGCTCGTGGCATTAATGGATGGGTAGCCACGTCTCCCATGTCACCGGTGGTTCGTGGGAGGCCAGATTGCTTCAAATCCCGCATGTAGTGTGAGGAAGAAGAAGCTAAACTTTAATCCCGTGCTGCCAGTTGGGTTTGGGGTGAGCTCCAAAGGAGGCCTCCACAGCCTCCAAATATGGAAGCTAGGAGGCCACATATGAAGGGAGCTCCAAAAATTATGGCGATCGGGGCGTGCCTGACAAGTCTGCTGGAGTTGTAGTTTTGGCCTCCCTGCTCAGACTTTTCTTGGATATGATGACTATGTTAGAGTTTGTCGAAAGTGAAGGAAGAACATAGGCAAATTCCTTTGATCCAAGTTTTTTTTTGCAGGAAGGCCAAATGTTGTATATTAAATAAAATCAACCCTTATAAGAAGGTACTTATTTGAATAAGAAATTAGAGGCCGCTCTTTCAATAAATGATCACCGTCCTTCTGCACCCCACCGGCGGCACTTTGTGAGAAAAGGTTGTTGCTGTCTTTGGGCCTTCGTCTCAGCGGAGCAATCTTCTTGAAATCCAGAATCTTGCAGAAGTAGCGGTCGGTAAGTCATCGATGTAGACTAGAAGACACCAACGACCGGGAAATGGGTAGAACGTTGTCCCAGAGAGCCCACACAAAGGATGACCAGAAGATAATCCCAACTGTAACAGACAAAGAAGGAGGACACAAATCTCACCAATTCCCTGATAGAGCCGTATCTAGCTAAGCGTTATCGGACGAAGATGGAACAAGAGGACAAAAAACACGTCGCGATGAAACACTTCGGCATGACACCGCCACCCGTGAACATATGCTAATCGCGTTGGGCCGGGTGCACGACGATTGACACCATCCTTGAACTCATCGACACCACTCGGAGGAAGGACATTGGCATGGAGAAAGCCTAGGAACCAGTATTCTCATTGTCGCCGCTGGCCCAAACTTCACGGACGATGAAGAACTCGAAGACCCTATGAGACAGAGACGGTCCAGACACTCAGTTACATGGTTCCTCCATTCTCCCGCTGTTGTAGCAGCCGGTAGGGGGAACCAGCGGCAGCGCCGACGGTTTGAGGGGATGAGCACCCACCTCTATGACCGCCTCGTGTTGATAAACACTAGGAAGATAGAAAAAGCATATGAATTTTACAATTCACATGGACATCATTCTAAAATTACTATGCACAATGAACGGGTAAGAATATCTAGCATGTTCCAAATTTATTTCTTGTCAGTATTTGACTTTAACCACCTATTAGGATGATTGTGTTTTTCCAAGTTCCGCTGAACAAACATGCAATAATTTTGCTTCTTTTATATGTTTATTATCGATCTTCTATTTTACATACATTTTTTTTTCTATTTGGAAAACCATTTTGTATAATTTATGGTCAATCTTCTGTTCACTTGGTCCGCATTGAATGTTGAGTTTTCCATCCTCTTTATATCCTCCTGGCTTAACGCTTAACTAGTGCGCGTCCGTGGAAGTAAGACCGTTCACTTGATTGGATATTGCAGTCGCCACATGCTGTTGTTGTTAAGTTGAAATCCTGCTTCCTCTACCGGAAGCAACGGTTGAAGTTTTTGTGTGCTCGCAACGTATTCGTCGTGCGTGCATGGCCCGTCAGATAAGAAGCCGACCAGTCCACTCTCTTGAAAGCATGCAGAAGTACGTACTAGTCACGTCTGACGTAAGAAAAGGGCAAAATTAAGGGACGACAGCTCAAGAGCTAGAAATCCTATGCACTCAACTGATTGACCTGCAAAACATGTTGTTCACAAACGCTCCCCTTTCATGGGTTTTTCTATTGATCCAAGAAGCACATGAGTTTCACAACTTTGATTTGGATCCATTGATGCAGCAAGTATACTTACTTGAAGTGATCTTCTCGTATATTATTTCCATGAACCGCAAACGGAAAAACAATCGATTTAGAATGACCACAGAAGCCTACTTTTCCAAAACGCAGGGAAGAGGAAACTATTGGTCACGTGAACAACTCCGTGACGTTATTGTCAAATGCAAAACTAAAGTACTAGTTCAAGTCTTGGAGGCTCTTATTGCTCGGTCCAAGAACGAGTCAATGCTCCGAGCTGAATAAAAGTAGCATCTGACGTGACCAAAGAATCAACAAGACAACAACCAACCTGTCAAACAATAGGAGTATCAACCACTCCATTTTCAAGACACAAAGAACGGTAATCTTCCAATCAAGCACGGGGTTCACGTTTTTCTAACGGAAACTGATCAACTCGCGGACTCACTCGCAGTATGCGTACAAGCGTTGCTGTACTCAGGGAGTTGAAATCTCAGTTAGTAATTGTCTGCATATTTACTGCTCAAGTTTTTCTTGTGGATAAGGCAAAGAATTTGTATTAAAAAAAGACTTTTAACTATACAAGACATCCCAGAAAACAAGAAAATTGCAACCAGTTCAACAAACTCAACCTCTAGGGCGAGCTGCTGTTTACACCAAGTACAGGATATAGGTTCGTTGGGCTCCCAGTGCGAGAGTTTGTAGCTACTAGCAGGTTTTTCTCAGGTGAGAAGACCAAAGTATCTATCCGTGGAGGTACAAGGTTCATATAAGATAATGATAATACACTTTGCAACATAAATAAATAAAATTCATGTGTGCCCCCAACAATAACAAGAGTGTCAACCTAATTGTACAGTTTCCCCGCAAAAAAAAAACAGTTGTACAGTTTTTTTTAATGTGGGTATTATTTTTGTATTTTCTAAATAAATAATAACTGAAAGTAAAAGTGCAAGTAAAAATTGTCGGAGTGCTTTCTTATGCTAAAATTGGACCGGGGTTCATAGTTTACCTAATGTAACCCTTCCTAAGATAAAAAATGCGACGAATAACTTAGTCATGTGAAAAAGTGCATAACGAAATATTTTGTGGTCATGCTAGATATGCGTGATGTGTTGATCTTGTATAGGCAGTTCATTCGCAATTCTAAAGACCAATACCGTCCCTGTATCTGCTAATAATTCGCTCTTTGACCGAGATTCTCTCCGCGTCATCCTAATGTTACTAAGTACAAAACAGATAATTGCCTTAAGCAAAATGACATGATGTTGCTTAAATTATTTAGTTAGAGTCTTCATACAAAAATTTATCCTTAGTGGCGATAATACAATGCAAACCTTTTCATTTAGGGTCACCACTGTAGATTATTTGCGAACTTCAGTCCAACTACTGCACACCCTTCTCATTATTGCTTGCCCATCTAAACAAACGAAGATAAGACAAATAATCAGAGAAATTATGCATATATAAATGAAACATGGGCCATCAACACAATCATAACATGAAGAAATAATCCATCACATGATCAACATCACAACTAGTTTTACATCAGATGAACCATAATCATGATATGCAACTCATATAGCCATTGTATAAATCAACAAAAAGACAGATTGCATCTAGGCTACTGCCATTAACCTATAGTCCACGGGATGGACTACTCACAACTCATACATGAGCATTGATGATCGAAGTTGATGAAGGCGACAATGAATTCCCCCTTCAGCAAAGTATAAGATGAGGGCTGAAACAAAGGTCGCCTTGGAACGCAAAGTGGTGGCAGAGAAAAAAGGTCGATTAATAAGACGGTTAAGAGGGGTATATAAAGACCCTCACAAAATATTGGGCACCAAGGGACCTTCAGGCAGTCGGGGTGCCCTGGACCTAGGGTTCCTAGGTGGGCGCCTAGGTATGTGGGCCTCCCTTGGGCCTAGCTCATTGCTGCAGTGGTCCCTTGAGGGTCGTAAGCACCTCTGAAATTTTCTAGATTTTTCTGGAGTCCTTAAGTATTTTATTTTCCTAAAATATAAAAACAACGGAAAACAGGAACTGATATTTGACACTAAATTAATATGTTACTTTCAAATAAGCTTCAAAAACATTGCATAAATGATGGACAATAGGCATGAAACATGCGAAATTTATAGATATGTTGAAGAGACGTATCACAAGTCAAAGGTGCGCCGCCCTTCCATTGCCGAGACCGACCTGACATTGTATCATGTGGTTGGAAAGTCATCTTGCTAATATCCAGCCGGACCAATGCTTCAGAGAAGAAGGCTCCACTGTAGAAGCCTTATGTAGATCGAAAATCCCCAAACAATCTACTAAATGAAACTTCCGCCAACTTCACAAATGTGATGGAGAGAACATTGTTATGATGGAGAGTGAACACGAACCACCAGAGGGAAAACTGCCGCGCCAGGAAGACGCTAGAAAAGAAGGCCATAGCCTCCTTGTTGCAACAAAAATGGTCGGGGGGGGGGGGGGGGGGGGGGGGTCACCCAAATCCCCAAGGGTCTGCCTTCCGCCATTGATACAGCTAGCTCCCTGCAATGGCACCACTACGAAGAGTGGAAGAAGAGGACCATTAAGCGACTCCCATATTCAGCACCAAAACCTGAGCGAACCACCGCTGTGATGAAAGATCTGCATGAAACTTATTCGTAGTCGCCATCGCCAAAGTCAAAACCATGGACAACTAAAGACTTAACTACGAATGCTCAACTACTAACCACATGTGGAACAAGGTCCAGAGGTGCCCCTTCCTCCCACCACTATCGGAGCAACTAGCTTAGGTGGGGGAACCTCGGTAACACCAGAGTCCGAGGTGCTTGCTCTGTCCTCTCGCTAGATCGCCTTTGGTGGCTAGGATTGAAGGGATATATACCCCCGAAGTTCTGCCCTATTAATATATTTTTAGATGAGGTAATATATTAATATAAAAAGTATTGTAGGCCTCTACATCAACATGATAAGAATTAGTCAAGACATCGAGGATGCACATGGCTAAACTGTTACCAAAACGAAAAAGAGTGATCAATGGAAAAGTTGCAGCAAACATCAACATCAACCACCAATAATGATAACCTGAGTGTAAAGGGAGAGATGTTCCAACAAGAACACCTGTAAGAAGGAAACAACACACAATGTCACCATGGCTTGGTCCAACCACCAAGGCTAGATCATGAATTTCCATCTTGAAGAGAAGAACAACAAACTCCAGGCAATGTTGGCCATGTGAAAGGCGCATTTCCAGCTTCAATCAATGATGGCCGGACTTGAGTTTTCACCTTGGAATTGAGATCTATCACTCAAAGAGCATCACCTCACCTTATATGTTGATCCATCATCGCATAGTTTCATACACGCATGATCCTGGCATGGAACCAGCCATCCAAGTAGAACCCTGCCTTGGAATGACTGGCCTCAAAATTGATACTATGGGGAGTCCAGACTGCTCATGAAAAACCGATTTAGGCCAGTCAAGTGGGGCACCTCGGACAAGAGAGAAACACATGCATAATGTAGAAGTAGAGTCGCCGGATATGCCATCATAGATGCCTTCGTGGGCAATGTTGACCCATGCACCCCCTACACCGAGTAGGGGACAACTGATCCAATGCACCACCTGGGACCTCCCCGTAGATATGGATAGTGACACAGGTAACACCATCGGGAGAAAAGGATTTGATGTGAGTGAACACCTCGGAGGTGGCTTACTCCAAGGTCGCCACAACGTGTCAGCCACGAGGGCTCCTGCAACGCAAGGTGGTAAGCCCGCCACCGTCGTCTGCCATGCAGGCTTTGCCCACCGGCTCCTCCAACGGTCGTGAGGTAGAAGGGAGGACAGGAGATGAAGATTGATTTTTTTCGAACGGTAGCAGGACAGCTGCTATATTCATTGATTAGAGAGAAATGGTACAAGAGACCGCTCGGATAATTAAGGAAAACCGGGCTAAAACCCTAACAGACGGGCAAAACACGAACAAAACTAGGTCTAAACACCTCAAGTCGCAAACCACCAGCCAAAGGCCAGCTACAAGCTACTCCCGAGACAAGTATGCAAACCCAAGCTCCACCTACAGCCACACGCACCCTCGGAAGCCATCGTCGAGGTCTACAAAGTAATGCCTACAAGAAGGAAGCGATGTCACAGACACCGCCGTCACCCGATCCAGCATAGCCAAATCTTAGGTTTTCACCCGAAGACCACTAGACATGAGATGTCGAGGAACAACAAGGTCCACGACGAAACCTTCAGGAAGGATAACGACATCCACGGATGTCATTGCCGCAGGCATCGGCAAGGTTGATGCTAGATTTTCATCCGGAGCCTCGCCTTCCAACGGACCATCTCGACCTCCGAGGTCACCCAAACACCGCCAAGGAAAAAGGAGGCCGAAAGCGCACCACCAAGACCAATCTAAATGCAGGAGCTGGGCGGACACGCTCCAGATCAGGGCGAGGATGTGCAGAAATGGACTAGCCCATGCCACCTTGCACGGGATCTGGGTGGAACCCCGCTAGGGAGGCCTGCCCGCACCTCCTACAGCCATGAACGCGCACAAGGGCCGCGCCAGCCAGAAGGGGGAGCACCACCAAGCACTGCAAATCAAGGAGAGCACCGCCTGGCCCGCGCCGCCATCGCAGCGGGCCACCCACCAGGCGCCGTCCAGGGCCCACGCGAGCGCGCGAGCCCCCGCGCCACCTTGGCCCCATCCCGCGCCATCCATGGCAACAGCCGTGCCGTCCGGCAGATGCCGCGCCAAGCTCGTGGACGAAAAAAAAGGAAAGGGCCTGCCACCACCTTCATAGGAGCCGGCGCGGACTTCGTTGGCCGCTCCTCCGGCGGCGGCGAGCCAAGGGAAGGGTGGAAAGGGAGGAGCGGCGCCTCGATCTAGGGTTTCCCCCGTGTCGCCAAGGAGGGCGACGCGGGGGACGAGAGGTTGGTTGGGTGGGGTGGTGGGTACCCGCCGCGCCCCCCTCCAAAATCTCTAGTACTAGGCCATAGCTAGCAAATCTTCAAGGAGCGTCAGGGAATCTCTGTGTGCCACCACATGTGCTCCTTCGGAGACGACGATTGTGACAACATCCAAATAATTTTATAACATAATAAAAGAACTGTACGGGACAAATCTTGATGCAGATTAAACAAGCAAAATAAGTAAGATTACGTTTTGGTTATAAAAGCATAGATTTTCTGCCATTTATTAAACTAATAAAATAGATGTGTCCGTGATTGATCTGCTTTATTGGTTACTACTAAAGATTGGTTTGATGAAAACCAAAAGAAGATGAAAAACTGAGAAAAATCGATGGAGGATGGGAAGATAGACAAAGGTAGTGAAGGAGAAAATTTGACGTAAAATGAAGCCTTGCGTTATTTTTTAAATAGTTCTCTATATAGAGATTATGAGTGCCACCTGTGACATCTAGGGGTGATTAATATATGTAAAACTGACTCGTAATAATTTGAAACCATGAGGTACAAACAAAGGAAGTATAATTAAGAGAGGAGAAACTTCATGCAACGATGAGTCGGAGTCACGTTTACACAGTTAGGTCAGTGCACCTAGACTTGCTACATGTATTAATCAGATATCAACATAGTGGTTCAGCAATTGACACAGTGCTGGAGCATACGCCATGGCATTGTTTAGTAGCAACACAATTACACCGACCACGTGTTCCTGACTGATTTTCTGGATTACCACTATACTATACAATTAGAATATGCAAACAAGAAGTTTCACCCCCCGCACTGTCGTTTGGCTCCGTCATGAAACAGACGAGATAGGGTCATTATGCCGGAAAAAGTCCAAAAAAAACCTTCAACTTGTAGACGAAAGCTAAATCGAACCCTAAACTTATAATCCCGGAAATCAGCACACCAAACTCTTTGATCCCGGTCTATTTTAAACCTTGAGGGTGTTTAACTGGTATTCGCTGACGTGGCAAGGATCGTTGACGGGCTGGCTGGACATTAGGACGAATTGCGCTGGCCCATTAATGCAGTTGCTCACACGCTCGCTCATTTTTTATTTTGCATTTTCGTAATGATAATTTCTTCTTTTAAATTTTTGTAATGAAAATAAACATTTTTTACGAACGCACTTGTCTTCTACGATCCAACCACAACTCATGTAACGAACAGCTGCGCTAATTTTCGTGCCGAAACGTTAGACGCGAGAGATTATATGGGAAGGATGGATTATTAGGAGCGACAAAAATTAGAAGCCGCCACAAAAATTGAGCTTGACAATACTTGAACTCAGGATGTCACACTCGCAGAGGCCTCACCTAGCCAATCGGAATGAAGGCTGCTAACGAGTATATTTAATGTGTACTTGTCTATAAGAGCAGAAATGAGCGTTCATATATGAAAACCTTTTTGGAAATTTTCCTAAACATTTCATAAAAAAACAGTAAACAATTTGGAAATACCGAATATATTTTTTAAGCGCAAATAACTTACGAAATTCCAAAACATTTTTTTGAAAAATGTGACACGGTAACATTTGCCAAATGCACATTTTACATTTTCTTAATGACAATAAACAATTTTTAAAACTATACAAAGATTTTTAAAAAATCGCCAGTTTTTAAAATTTGTTCTCATTTTTTTAAAAAATGTTTATGTTTCAAATAGTGTTCACCTCAAAATTGATTGTGTTTTCAAAAAATGTTCATTTTTTTAAAAAGTATTCAGTAGTTTCAAAAGTGTTAGCATTTTAGAAAAATCGGAGATTTAAAAATTGTTCAGGCGTGCACAGTTTTAATATTTGTTTGCCCTTAAACAATCTTTCAAATCTCGACGCTATTATGCGTGGATAAATAGGTCGGGCCTCACATTACAGCATCAACAGTTAATGCTTCTAGTGGCTAGCTGGAGGAGTTTAGCAGCGGGAGATCTTAAGTTCGATTCCTTTATAACTTTTTACTTCCCGTCTGTTGGGCTGGCGAAAAAACAAACGGTCTCCGTCTGTTCTTTCGGTATTTTCACTTTGCATGTTATGAAAAAACAAACTGTTTTCGTCTGTTTGGCCGGCCCAGTCGCGACTGGAGTCAACAATCCTGGGATTCGACATGCCACATACATAATCCCTGTTTGGAAACGTTGTCAAGGTTTAAAATAGACCGGGGATTAAAATGTTCGGTGTGCTGATTTCCGGGATTGTAAGTTCAAGGTTCGATTTAGCTTTAATCTACAAGTTGAAGGTTTGTTTTGGACGAGTAAAAGTTTTTTCATTCAGCAAAAAACAAAAAGGGGAAAATCGGTGCGTACCACCGTTAAACTTGGATATTCGAATCCTGCCACTCTGACTTCGTAAATTCGGCCTGTGCTATTACTGCTTGCGAAGACATTAGTTGTTTACCCCTGGCCCTGGCTCGTTTCCTCATTTGGGATCCACCACTTCACAGCATCTACAATCAGACATCCCATACCCGCCTTAAACGCCGGATAGACTACTCGGTTAGTGATCGAACAAAAAACCATCACCCAACCGTGCGCTTCATTTTTGGTCCAAACGTCCGGACTGACCGGCACTTCTTATATCCGGCCCGTATCTTTTGCGGATATGAGGAGGTCCGGACCCATCCGCGTGTAGGCTCTGTCAAGGCGGACCCATCCCAAATCCTCTGAAAATTGACTAGTTCTCTGCATCGACCGAACTCGTTCCGCCTCCCTCCTCCATTTCTCCCACCTCCGCGCAACCACCCAACCCCTCCCTTGCTCGCCGTCCTCGTACGCCTTCGCTGACGTCACTGCCGACAATCCAGTCCGCCTCCATGGCCATGGATGATGCCTTGGCGGAATCAGTTGGGGTCTCCGCCTTGGCGGCGGATCCTTGCAAGGCAGAGAACCTTGCCCGGAAGGAGCGCCGTCGGAGGCAGCGCGAGCGTGAGTCAGCGAAGAAGATAGCGGCGGCGAAGGTGATGGCTCTATATTTTACTCACTTTTAGAGCTCATTCGTTGCATGTTCTTTTTATATATCATGTCCCATTGAACCAAATAGTTGTCCATTATGCATGTTTACCGGTATTTGCATTTATCATTGTGAGCACTGCACATTTAGTATTTAGTTGGTTTTTATTAGCTTTCTTTGTTTTCTTGTGTCTACAGGTGTTTTGGAGCAACCTAGGACTAAGCACGATAAAAGAACCAAAGAGGAGTTTAATACGGAGACACCCGGGGGCAGACTTAGCCAATTCGGAGGTTGGAAAAAGTCATTTTTCCAAAGTGCTCCAAATCAATGTCTAAGACTAGAAATGGATCGGCGTCGTTCATACGAATCCAACGAGCCAAGAACGTCAAATTCTGAGTTCGTATAAAGAAATGGCGGCCATTTTACCGGAGGAATCCAGTGCAAAAGACGATCTTTCGAACGACTGCAAGCTGTCCTTTCGGCGGCCGTTTGATGCGCAAACAGCTCCGAAAGTTGCCATTTCAGAGAGGATCCTTCAACGATTTCGTCCCCGTTCGATCCCACGGGATCCTTGATTCGTAAAGAAGAGATTGGGAGAGGATTTGGCTCAAGGAGAGCCCTTGGATGAAGCCCATCAAGAGAGGAGGCTAGGAGGCTATCTATATATGTCTCCCTCAACCCTAGCCGCCGCCAACACATCACATACGCAACATCACATCTCATTCATCCACCACCATCTCCATTGCTGCTCCACCACCAAGATAAGGAAGGGACAACCACCAAGGGAAGAAGAGGAGGCTCCACACCCCCATCTCCATCACCACCGGCGACGCCCCATCATCATCATCATCATCACCGCGCCGCCATGCCTCCTCCCTTCACCGGCTTGATGTAGGCTTGTAACTTGTCCCTAATCTTCATGAGTTTGATTGAGTAGTTGTACTTGTTCTTGAGGATATGGGTGAACCTTTTATGATATTTGTTGTTATCCAATATGACCTGTTCATGATTCGAGTTAGTAGCCTTCGCGAATGTTGAGAGGAGCGCTCACTCACATTTGTGCCTTGTGCCATGAAGTATGTTACAGTCCTTGTGATGTTTTAGGATATTGGGGTAATTTGAGGTGACAGTAAAATCCTCGGTTCCTTGCCTTTGAAAAGGATTGGGGAATTACGGAGAACCCTTAGAGAGGCCGCGCCCACGGGGCAACCCTTAATTGTCATGAGTTGTAACCCTATGGGGGAGATTATGATGGTGGCATGCGTGGCACGAAGTCTACCCAGAGTAGAATGTGTTTTGTACCCGGCTCCGCCCACTTATGCATTTGAGCAGTTACTAGAGGATATGGTAGTTCATATGTGGTAGTGATTCTAGACACCTCGAGAACGTTTAATACTCAAGCGTCTTCCTTACTAACTTAGTATCTTTTATTTCATGTATTTATTCTTCTTGTTAGTAGTTTAGTTAATTACCCTTTTTATCTTGTTTTCCTAGCAACGATAGAATAGGCTATTTCCAAACTCCGGTTTGGGTGCGCACGTGGTTGCGTGAAAGTGACAACATAGTTGCGGGGTTTATGGTGCCTTCCTATTCGCTCCTTGTGGGTTCGACGCTCTACTTATCACAACGAAAGTGCTACAATAGCCCTGTGCACTTGCGGGCCATCAGAAGGCAGCTGCAGAATTGGCCTTGGTGGCCGCTGCTGAGGACATGGACACGACGCAAGCCAATCCATCGGTCATGGCCATGGAGACAAACACCTTCCCGGCATTGCCCTGTTGGGAAACATAGCATGCAATTTCAAAAAATATCCTACGCACACGCAAGATCTATCCATGGAGATGCATAGCAATGAGAGGGGGAGAGTATGTCTACGTACCCTCGTAGACCGAAAGCGGAAGCGTTTGACAACGCGGTTGATGTAGTCATACACCTTCACGATCCGTCCCAATCAAGTACCGAACGTACGGCACCTCCGTGTTCAGCACACGTTCAGCTCGATGACGTCCTCGCCTTCTTGATCCAGCAAGAGGGGCGAAGTAGTGATGAGTTCCGGCAGCACGATGGCGTGGTGACGGTGTTGGTGAAGAACAATTTCCGCAGGGCTTCGCCAAGCACAATGGGAACTATGATGGAGGATAAACTAGAGGGACGGGGTTGCAGGCACACGGCTTGGTGTTTCTTGATGTGTCTTAGGTGCTAGCCCTGCCCCTCTATTTAGAAGTTGAGCCTTGGGGTCGAAACTTAGAGTAAAAGCCTCCTCAAAGTTGGTTTTGCCCGCAAGGAAGAGTCCTTCTCGGACTTCTAGGACCAGATGCCATAATCCTTGGCGTCTGGCCTAGACGCCATGGGCCTCGGCGTCTGGCCCAGGGCCAGATGCCAGGGTCTCCGGCATTTGGCCCCCTGGCCTCCGCAAAACTCCTTTTGCACCGACCTAAAGCCCCGTGGGCTTTACCCCTTGGCCGAACCATATCATCCTATATATCAATCTTTACCTCCGGACCATTCCGAAGCTCCTCGTCATGTCCGTGATCTCATCCGGGACTCCGAACAACATTCGGTCACCAACATATATAACTCATATAGTACTATATCGTCAATGAACGTTAAGCGTGCGGACCCTACGGGTTCGAGAACTATGTAGACATGACCGAGACACCTCTCTGGTCAATAACCAGTAGCAGAACCTGGATGCCCATATTGGCTCCTACATATTCTACGAAGATCTTTATTGGTCGAACCTTATGACAACATACGTAATTCCCTTTGTCTATCGGTATGTTACTTGCCCGAGATTCGATCGTCGGTATCTTCATACCAAGTTCAATCTCGTTACCGGCAAGTCTCTTTACCCGTTCCGTAATACATCACCTCGTGACTAACTCCTTAGTCATTTGCTTGCAAGCTTATGATGTGTACTACCGAGAGGGCCCAGAGATACCTCTCCGATACTTGGAGTGACAAATCCTAATCTCGATCTATGCCAACCCAACAAACACCTTCGGAGATACCTGTAGAGCATCTTTATAATCACCCAGGTACGTTGTGATGTTTGATAGCACACAAGGTATTCCTCCGGTATCCGGGAGTTGCATAATCTCATAGTCGAAGGAATATGTATTTGACATGAAGAAAGCAATAGCAACAAAACTGAACGATCATTATGCTAAGCTAACGGATGGGTCTTGTCCATCACATCATTCTCCTAATGATGTGATCCCATTATCAAATGACAACTCATGTCCGTGGTTAGGAAACCTTAACCATCTTTGATCAACGAGCTAGTCAAGTAGAGGCTCAATAGGGACACAATGTTTGTCTATGTATTCACACATGTATTTAGGTTTTCGATCAATACAATTCTAGCATGAATAATAAACATTTATCATGAATAAGGAAATATAAAATAACAACTTTATTATTGCCTCTAGGGCATATTTCCTTCAGTCTCCCACTTGCACTAGAGTCAATAATCTAGATTACAATGTAATGATTCTAACACCCATGGAGTCTTGGTGCTGATCATGTTTTGCTCGTGGAAGAGGCTTAGTCAACGGGTCTGCTACATTCAGATCCGTATGTATTTGGCAAATCTCTATGTCTCCCTCCTTGACTTGATCACAGATGGAGTTGAAGCATCTCTTGATGTGTTTGGTTCTTTTGTGAAATCTGGATTCCTTCGCTAAGGCAATTGCTCCAGTATTGTCACAAAAGATTTTCATTGGATCCGATGCACTAGGTATTACACCTAGATCGGATATGAACTCTTTCATTTGCTGCTTCCGAAGCAGCTATGTACTCCGCTTCACACGTAGATCCCGCCACGACGCTCTGCTTGGAACTGCACCAACTGACAGCTCCACCATTCAATATAAATACGTATCCGGTTTGTGACTTAGAGTCATCCGGATCAGTGTCAAAACTAGCATCGACGTAACCATTTACGACGAGCTCTTTGCCACCTCCATAAATGAGAAACATATCCTTAGTCCTTTTCAGGTACTTCAGGCTATTCTTGACCGCTGTCCAGTGATCCACTCCTGGATTACTTTGGTACCTCCCTGTCAGACTTATGGCAAGGCACACATCAGGTCTGGTACACAGCATAGCATACATGATAGAACCTATGGCTGAAGCATAGGGAATGACTTTCATTTTCTCTCTATCTTCTGCAGTGGTCGGGCATTGAGTCTTACTCAACTTCACACCTTGCAACACAAGCAAGAACCCTTTCTTTGACTGATTCATTTTGAACTTCTTCAAAACTTTGTCAAGGTATGTGCTTTGTGAAAGTCCTATTAAGCGTCTTGATCTATCCCTATAGATCTTGATGCCTAATATATAAGCAGATTCACCGAGGTCTTTCATTGAAAAACTCTTATTCAAGTATCCTTTTATGCTATCCAGAAATTCTACATCATTTCCAATCAACAATATGTCATCCACATATAATATTAGAAATGCTACAGAGCTCCCACTCACTTTTTTGTAAATACAGGCTTCTCCGAAAGTCCGTATAAAACCATATGCTTTGATCACCTCATCAAAGCGTATATTCCAACTCCGAGATGCTTGCACCAGTCCATAGATGGATCGCTGGAGCTTGCACACTTTGTTAGCACCTTTAGGATCGACAAAACCTTCTGGTTGCATCATATACAATTCTTCTTTAAGAAATCCATTAAGGAATGCAGATTTGACGTCCATTTGCCAGATTTCATAATCATAAAATGCGGCAATTGCTAACATGATTTGGACGGACTTAAGCATCGCTACGGGTGAGAAAGTCTCATCGTAGTCAACTCCTTGAACTTGTCGAAAACCTTTTGCGACAAGTCGAGCTTTGTAGATAGTAACATTACCATCGGCGTCAGTCTTCTTCTTGAAGATCCATTTATTATCTATGGCTCGCCGATCATCGGGCAAGTCCACCAAAGTCCACACTTTGTTCTCATACATGGATCATATCTCAGATTTCATGGCCTCAAGCCATATGTCGGAATCTGGGCTCATCATAGCTTCTTCATAGTTCGTAGGTTCGCCTTGGTCTAGTAACATGACTTCCAGTACAGGATTCCCGTACCACTCTGGTGCGGATCATGCTCTGGTTGACCTATGAAGTTCTGTAGTAACTTGATCTGAAGTTTCATGATCATCATCGTTAGCTTCCTCTCTAATTGGTGTAGGTATCACGGGAACGGTTTTCTGTGATGAGCTACTTTCCAATTCGAGAGAAGGTACAATTACCTCATCAAGTTCTACTTTTCTCCCACTCACTTCTTTCGAGAGAAACTCCTTCTCTAGAAAGGTTCCATTCTTGGCAACAAAGATCTTGCCTTCGGATCTGTGGTAGAAGGTGTACCCAATTGTTTCCTTAGGGTATCCTATGAAGACGCACTTCTCCGATTTGGGTTCGAGCTTATCAGGCTGAAGCTTTTTGACATAAGTGTCGCAACCCCAAACTTTAAGAAACGACAGCTTAGGTTTCTTGCCAAACCACAGTTCATACGGTGTCGTCTCAACGGATTTAGATGGTGCCCTATTTAACGTGAATGCAGTTGTCTCTAATGCATAACCCCAAAACGATAGTGGTAAATCGGTAGGAGACATCATAGATCGTAACATATCTAATAAAGTACGGTTACGACGTTCGGACACACCATTACGCTGAGGTGTTCCAGGTGGCGTGAGTTGTGAAACTATTCCACATTGTTTTAAATGAAGGCCAAACTCGTAACTCAAATATTCATCTCCACGATCAGAACGTAGAAACTTTATTTTCTTGTTACGATGATTCTCCACCTCACTCTGAAATTCTTTGAACTTTTCAAATGTTTCAGACTTGTGTTTCATTAAGTAGATATACCCATATCTGCTCAAATCATCTATGAAGGTCAGAAAATAACGATACCCGCCGCGTGCTTCAACACTCATCGGACCGCATACATCTGTATGTATTATTTCCAATAAGTCATTAGCTCGCTCCATTGTTCCGGAGAACGGAGTTTTAGTCATCTTGCCCATGAGGCATG
Source organism: Thinopyrum elongatum (assembly GCA_011799875.1). NCBI lineage: Eukaryota > Viridiplantae > Streptophyta > Magnoliopsida > Poales > Poaceae > Thinopyrum > Thinopyrum elongatum. The sequence continues at coordinate 344,343,586 of CM022302.1, forward strand.
GTTTGCAAGTATCAAATGATTCATAATCAAGTGATTCCAAAAGCCCATCTTCATGGAGTTTCTTCATGCGCTTTACACCAATATGACCTAAACGGCAGTGCCACAAATATGTTGCACTATCATTATCAACTTTGCATCTTTTGGCATCAATATTATGAATATGTGTATCACCATGATCAAGATTCAACAAGAACAGACCATTCTTCAAGGGTTCATGACCATAAAAGATATTACTCATATAAATAGAACAACCATTATGTGACGCCCCCGACCCAATCGTGCACTAATCATACACGCAAATGCACACGATCAAGCCTAAGGACTCACGGGAAGATATCACAACACAACTCTAAAACATAAATAAAGTCATACAAGCTTTATATTACAAGCCAAGGGCCTCGAGGGCTCGAATACATAAGCTTGCATACAAGCGTCAGCGGAAGCATCAGATATCTGAGTACAGATATGAAACAGAAACAGAAAGGCCTTTAGAAAGGCGGGGCAAAATAAAACACTACGATTGAAAGGCGAAGGCCTCCTGCCTGGGACCCTCCGAACCTACTCCTGGTCGTCAGTCAACTCGTAGTAGTATCCATCCTCTGGGTAGTAGTAGTAGTCGATCGACGGGGCATCGGTCTCAGGGTGCTCCGTCATCTTGGTCACGACAAACTGATATGGGGAGAAAAGGAAAACAAAGCAACCGTGAGTACTCAGAAGTACTCAGCAAGCAAGGATCTACACTACATATGCAACATTTTCAATGAGAGGCTGTATATGTGGACTGGGCTGCAGAAATGCAAGAATAGAGAGAAGGCCTAGTCCTATCGAAGACTAGCATCTTCATCGGTCTTGCAGCAATAGAAGAGAGTAGAACAGTACAATATAATGTAGCAATATCATTAAGTCTCAACCTCACCCAGAGATCCTTTCTCGACTCCCTGCGAGAAAGCAATCCCAGAGCCATACAGTCATCAACCTCGTCCTGAGATCCCTTCTCGACTCCCTGCGAGAAGCAATCCCAGAGCCATAGTATCCAAGTGTCCAGTTCTAAATTGTATCAATCAGGATACAACTCCGAGTGTCCTTTACCGTAGGACCAGCTATCGATAGAAGTTTTCTTCCCTGCAGGGGTGCACCAACTTACCCAACATGCTCGATTAACTCCGGCCGGACACACTTTCCTGGGTCATGCCCAGCCTCGGCCAAACGACACATCGCAACCCTACCTACAGCTCAGCAGAGAGGTCCCCGCCGGTCTACATCCTAAGCGCAAGGGGGTCTTGGCCATCGCCCCTCGCCCTCCGGGTCGTTGCGCACAGGGTGGATACCAGCATCGCCTCGGGTGGCCGACACGATCCGACCGTGCCGCCATGCTGAACTGGACGTCTGACAGAGCTTTCGGCTGATGCATACGATGCAGAACGCCCATACTATGCCCACGTGATGGTTAATGCTATCAGGCCAGAGACCTGCTCGGATCAAATATCCAAATCGTTAATGGACTAGGGCTTGCGGTAACGAGCAGAGACTCACGAAAGATGTGACCCCGTCGCCCCATCTCGAGGACTTGCTGCAAGGGTTTAGAATGCCCGGCCGCGCCTCGTATTCATTACTCGGGCACCATACAGGCACCCGTCTTCACAACACTCGCCTCTCAGGTGCACGCGGGTACCCCTCAGGGTCGACCCGCCTTTCCAAGTAACAACAGTACAGTCCAAGTATCCGTGTGTCCATAACATCAAGGGGATCCGAGGTATCACCCTCGTTGGACTCCTACTCGATGTATCCATCAAGGTGAACTCGGAGGAATCACCCTCGCTGGGTTCACACTTGTGGTGTTGTACGACGGCGTCGTTATCAGAAGCGGTGAAGGAGGAATCACCCTCGATGACCACGACCGAATAGCTACTCTACAGAGTTAACATCAGAAGTGCTACAAGAGGTTTCACCCTCGGCACTCGATAGTAATACTGCAGTGTCGTTACAACTAAGGGGGGTGATGTGCGGTGCCGGGGCCTGGTCTTCGATCCCGTCGATCAGGTCTTCTGATAATCCAGCGGGGCAGTCGGAATAAGTGGGGTCACTGATAGGTCTCTATCCAGCCTATACTAGATAGTTTAGGATAAGCAGGTAAGGTTTCAACAGCAGGTTACAATAAACAGGCTATGCATCAGAGTAGGTAAAGCAATAGCAGCAGCAATTCTAATGCAAGCATGAGAGGGAAAGAATATGCGATATCGGTATGCTTAAAAGGGGGGTGCTTGCGTGGTTGCTCGGCGGCAAAGGCAAGGTCGTCAACGGTGGCGTCGGGCTCCGGAGCTGCATCGGTACCGGGAACTGCGTCGGGGTCTAACGAGAGAGAAGAGGGGGAGGAAACAATAAATACAAGCAAACAGATGCAACACGATGCATGACATGGCAATACGCAGTGCTAGGGGTAGTCTAACGCAGTACTACACGTATCAGACGGAGCGGGAGAATATCTGACGATATTTCCCGGGTCTTTGGGTTTATCGGACAGACGATCCGGAGAGGGAAGTTCCATGTTCATCATGCTAGAGGCATGTGATAGGTATGATGAGGGCATATTCAAATTCGTCTCGTCGTTCTGAGCAACTTTCATGTAGAAAGTTTTTTGATCCGAGCTACGGTTTATTTTCTATGATTTTTCAAAGTTTAATTAATTTTCTGATATTCTCTAGAATATTTTCAATTCGAGTTTAAATCGGAAAAAAGGCTGTGGGTACCCAGAAGTGCACCCAGCCAGAGTATGGCAGGTAGGGCCAGTTGACTTGGTCAACTGTGCAGTCAGCATTGACTAGTCAAAGTGAACAGTGAAGGTGGGGCCTACTTGTCATGGACTTAGCTATTCTAAATCTAGTTTAGCACTTTAATATAACAGTTGGTCCCACATGCCATCTACTATTAGACTAATTAACTACTACAGTACTAATTAAACTAACTAGCACGGCCGGCCACACACGGCTGTGCCACAGCCGGCCAGACACACCACACACACACACACGCGCGCACACACACACATAGAACACTCACACGCAGAGCACAGCTCGACCTAGCCATGGCCGGCCGTAGCAGCGGCGGCAGCGACGGACAACAGCGGCAGCAGCCAAGCACGACAGCAACTAGCGACAGCAGCAACGAAGCAGCGGCAGCAGCTTAGCAGGAGTAGCAGCAGCGGCCAGGAGCAGAGCATCTGCAAGCGGCAGCAGCAGGACCATGAGCAGCACGCAGCAGCAAGCATCAGCAGGCGGCGGTGAGAGCGGGATGCTTCAGGCTGACGCTGACGCGGCCGGGCGAAGGCAGGCGCGGCCCCGGCGGGCGCGAACGACTGCGGCAGTCAGGGTCAACGGCGAGCGCAGCAGTAGACAGCCTCGAGGCCAGGCACGGGCGAGGCGCAGGGGGACGGGGCAGCCGGAGGCGAGGTCACGCGCGGTCGCGCGAGCGCAGGTCGGCGCGGGGGAGCAGCGGCGCGGGTGCGCGCGGGTCGCAGCCAGGGCGCGGCCACAGGCAGGAGCAGGCACAGGCGCGTGCGCGTACACTAAGGCTCGAATGCGGTCATGGAAGAGGACGACCGAGCTCGGGGACGACAGCAAACATCAACAAATAAAAGGGGAAAGGGGGGAATCGATGAGGCTCGCTGAGAGGAGGTCGGGGACGTGCTCGAACAGGTCGAGGGGCGCCGGAGATGGGGACCAACAGCGACGGCCGTGGCGGCTGTGGTGGGGATGGCGGCTCGATGTGGAGCGTACAGGGCCCTTTGTCTTCGATCCAGAGGCGTAGGTGAAGGAGGCGAGGTTGGGGAAGCTCGTGGCCACCTTGTAGCAGCTCGGGGATGCCCCGGAGCACGGCAACGACGACGCGGCGACGACGGCAACGCACGGGCATCGAGCAGGAGAGGCAGGGGCGCGAGAGGGAAGAAAAAGGGGATTCTAGGGTTTCGGGGAGGAGGGGGCCGGTCTTATCCATCTCGGGGTGTCGTGGATGCTCGACACGAGCTCATCGGGCGCGTGGACGGCCGGCCTGAGGCCACGGCCATGGCTCTGTCTCTCTGTACAGAAGAAGAAGGAGAAGGCCGTGGTGGCTTGGGCCTTGCTACTGTAGCACTAGGCTTCCAGTGTACAGTGTGCACTTAGCCCCTTCTCTATTTTCTCTGTTTTAATATTTCGGTACTATTTCCTACTTAATTCCTGTAGCAAATGAATTTAGGCCAGCTTGAAATTTGGCGCATACTTAGTGGGCAATATTTTGAGACAGCACCAAAAGTTTTCATGTGGTTTGGGAAAAACATAAATATTTGTTTATATTTAAAATTCCATAATAGTTGCCGTTGGACCACTTTAATATTTTGCTAAGGATTAATTAGTGAGTCAAATGAAGTTGGTTTTCCACATGACAAATGATCAGCAGAATTTATAGAACTATTCGAACATTTTAGTTTTATAGTTTGAGGAAAATAATAATTTGACTTGTTTTAGATTTAAATTTGATTTTTTAGGACAAGTGGCAATTTGCATAGTAATAATGATGACATGGCCATCATTAGGGGGGGAATTACTGTAGCATGATTCTCGGGGTGTTAGCCAGCATTATTGGGGGGGAATTACTGTAGTTATCCACTGGGGGGTGTTACACATTATTCTCTGATTTAAATGAATAACCGTCTCGCACTAAACATGATCCAGATATAATGTTCATGCTCAACGCTGGCACCAAATAACAATTATTCAGGTCTAAAACTAATCCCGAAGGTAGATGTAGAGGTAGCGTGCCGACGGCGATCACATCAACCTTGGAACCATTCCGGACGCGCATCATCACCTCGTCCTTGGCCAATCTTCGTTTAATCCGTAGCTCCTGCTTCGAGTTACAAATATGAGCAACCGAACCAGTATCAAATACCCAGGTGCTACTACGAGCATTAGTAAGGTACACATCAATAACATGTATATCAGATATACCTTTGTTCACTTTGCCATCCTTCTTATCCGCCAAATACTTGGGGCAGTTCCGCTTCCAGTGACTAGTCCCTTTGTAGTAGAAGCACTCAGTTTCAGGCTTGGGTCCAGCTTTGGGCTTCTTCCCGGGAGTGGCAACTTGCTTGCCATTCTTCTTGAAGTTCCCCTTCTTTCCCTTGCCCTTTTTCTTGAAACTAGTGGTCTTGTTAACCATCAACACTTGATGCTCCTTTTTTATTTCTACCTCCGCAGCTTTGAGCATTGCGAAGAGCTCGGGAATTGTCTTCTCCATCCCTTGCATATTATAGTTCATCACGAAGCCTTTGTAGCTTGGTGGCAGTGATTGAAGAACTCTGTCAATAACACTATCATCTGGAAGATTAACTCCCAGCTGAGTCAAGTGATTATGATACCCAGACATTTTGAGTATGTGTTTACTGACAGAACTGTTCTCCTCCATCTTGCAGCTATAGAACTTGTTGGAGACTTCATATCTCTCAACTCGGGCATTTGCTTGAAATATTAACTTCAACTCTTGGAACATCTCATATGCTCCATGACGTTCAAAACATCTTTGAAGTCCTGATTCTAAGCCGTAAAGCATGGCACACTGAACTATCGAGTAGTCATCAGATCGAGCTTGCCAGATGTTCAAAACATCAGCATATGCTCCTGCAGCAGGCCTTTCACCTAGCGGTGCATCAAGGACATAATTCTTCTGTGCAGCAATGAGGATAATCCTCAAGTTACGGACCCACTCCGTGTAGTTGCTACCATCATCTTTCAACTTAGCTTTCTCTAGGAACGCATTAAAATTCAAGGGAACGGTAGCACGGGCCATTGATCTACAACATAGATATGCAAATACTATCAGGACTAAGTTCATGATAAATTAAGTTCAATTAATCAAATTACTTAAGAACTCCCACTTAGATAGACATCCCTCAAGTCATCTAAATGATACGTGATCCAAATCAACTAAACCATGTCCGATCATCACGTGAGATGGAGTAGTCATCAATGGTGAACATCTCTATGTTGATCATATCTACTATATGATTCACGTTCGACCTTTCGGTCTCCAGTGTTCCGAGGCCATGTCTATACATGCCAGGCTCGTCAAGTTTAACCCGAGTATTCCGCATGTGCAAAACTGTCTTGCACCTGTTGTATTTGAACGTAGAGTCTATCACACCAGATCATCACGTGGTGTCTCAACACGACAAACTGTCGCAACGGTGCATACTCAGGGAGAACACTTATACCTTGAAATTTAGATAAGGGATCATCTTATAATGCTACCGCCGTACTAAGAAAAATAGGATGCATAAAAGATAAACATCACATGCAATCAAAATATGTGACATGATATGGCCATCATCATCTTATGCTTTTGATCTCCATCTCCAAAGCATCGTCATGATCTCCATCGTCACCGGCTCGACACCTTGATCTCCATGGTTGCGTCGTGGTCGTCTCGCCAACTATTGCTTCTACAACTATCGCTAACGCATAGTGATAAAGTAAAGCAATTACATGGCATTTGCATTTCATACAATAAAGCGACAACCATAAGGCTCCTACCAATTGCCGATAACTTTTACAAAACATGATCATTTCATACAACAATGTATATCACATCATGTCTTGACCATATCACATCACAACATGCCCTGCAAAAACAAGTTAGACGTCCTCTACTTTGTTGTTGCAAGTTTTACGTGGCTGCTACGGGCTTCTAGCAAGAACCGTTCTTACCTACGCATCAAAACAACAACATTGATTTATCAAGTTTGCTGTTTTAACCTTCAACAAGGACCGGCCGCAATCAAATTTGATTCAACTAAAGTAGGAGAAACAGACACCCGCCAGCCACCTTTATGCAAAACTAGTTGCATGTCTGTCGGTGGAACCGGTCTCATGTACGTGGACATGTAAGGTTGGTCCGGGCCGCTTCATCCAACAATACCGCCGAATCAAAATAAGCATTGGTGGTAAGCAGTATGACGATCACCGCCCACAACTCTTTGTGTTCTACTCGTGCATATCATCTACGCATAAACCTGGCTCGGATGCCACTATTGGGAAACGTAGCATGCAATTTCAAAAAATATCCTACGCTCACGCAAGATCTATCCATGGAGATGCATAGCAACGAGAGGGGGAGAGTATGTCTACGTACCCTCATAGACCGAAAGCGGAAGCGTTTGACAACACGGTTGATGTAGTCATACACCTTCACCATCCGTCCCGATCAAGTACCGAACGTACGGCACCTCCGCATTCAGCACACGTTCAGCTCGATGACGTCCTCGCCTTCTTGATCCAGCAAGAGGGGCGAAGTAGTAGATGAGTTCCGGCAGCATGACGGCGTGGTGACGGTGTTGGTGAAGAACAATTTCCGCAGGGCTTCGCCAAGCACAATGGAAACTATGATGGAGGATAAACTAGAGGGACGGGGTTGCCGGCACACGGCTTGGTGTTTCTTGATGTGTCTTAGGTGCTAGCCCTGCCCCTCTATTTATATGTTGAGCCTTGGGGTCGAAACTTGGAGTAAAAGCCTCCTCAAAGTCAGTTTTGCCCGCAAGGAAGAGTCCTTCACGGACTTCCAGGACCAGACGCCATAATCCTTGGCGTCTGGCCTAGACGCCAAGGGCCTCGGCGTCTGGCCCAGGGCCAGACGCCAGGGTCTCCGGCGTTTTGGCCCCTAGCCTCCGCAAAACTCCTTTTGCACCGACCTAAAGCCCCGTGGGCTTTACCCCTTGGCCGAACCATATCATCCTATATATCAATCTTTACCTCCGGACCATTCCATAGCTCCTCGTAAGGTCCGTGATCTCATCCGAGACTCCGAACAACATTCGGTCACCAACATACATAACTCATATAGTACTATATCGTCAACGAACGTTAAGCGTGCGGACCCTACGGGTTCGAGAACTATGTAGACATGACCGAGACACCTCTCTGGTCAATAATCAATAGCGGAACCTGGATGCCCATATTGGCTCCTACATATTCTACGAAGATCTTTATCAGTCGAACCTTATGACAACATACGTAATTCCCTTTGTCTATCGGTATGTTACTTGCCCGAGATTCGATCGTCGGTATCTTCATACCTAGTTCAATCTCGTTACCGGCAAGTCTCTTTACTCGTTCCGTAATACATCACCTCGTGACTAACTCCTAAGTCATTTTCTTGCAAGCTTATGATGTGTATTACCGAGAGGGCCAAGAGATACCTCTCCGATACTCAGAGTGACAAATCCTAATCTCGATCTATGCCAACCCAACAAACACCTTCGGAGATACCTGTAGAGCATCTTTATAATCACCCAGTTACGTTGTGATGTTTGATAGCACACAAGGTATTCCTCCGGTATCCGGGAGTTGCATAATCTCATAGTCGAAGGAATATGTATTTGACATGAAGAAAGCAATAGCAACAAAACTGAATGATCATTATGCTAAGCTAACGGATGGGTCTTGTCCATCACATCATTCTCCTAATGATGTGATCCCATTATCAAATGACAACTCATGTCCATGGTCAGGAAACCTTAACTATCTTTGATCAACGAGCTAGTCAACTAGAGGCTCACTAGGGACACAATGTTTGTCTATGTATTCACACATGTATTTAGGTTTCTGATCAATACAATTCTAGCATGAATAATAAACATTTATCATGAGAAGGAAATATAAAATAACAACTTTATTATTGCCTCTAGGGCATATTTCCTTCATGCCCGACTCCATTACGTCGTCCTAGTGGAAGGGCATCCTGGATTTGAGTTTTTCGCAAGCCGTCCCCAAGGCGACAAGATGGCTGACTCGCCGGTGCTCCAAATGCATCATGCGTCCTCGGGCAACATCGACTCCAGGCATGCCGACTTGGCGTTCGACATAATGCCCGACCAAGACTCGGTATAGTTTTTGTCCCTTTCACAATTGCATATATAGATTATTTGTTGCACATATCATCGGATCGTATTAGTAGGACGTTAGTTAAATTGCGATGCCTATTGTACCATGAAGGATACTAATTCCCCAGTGTTTGAAGTTGGGCAAATGTCACACACTAAAAAGAAGAAGAAAGTTGCGAAAGTTGTGAGGCCTAGAGGTTCAACATTCACACAATTTGAAGATGTTTTGTTGTGTGGAAGTTGGTGCAACACTAGCACGGATCCAATTTGTGGAACTGAGCAAAAAGGCGAGAAATGTAGAGAATTTTTTTTGGAAACTTTACCATGAGCAAAACACTATGTCAGGCCACACCCGATATGCACCGACCTTGTCCCGTGCTCTCTTCAACATAGACAGTTAGCAAATTTGTTGGTTATCTCAAAAAAGTTGTAGGCCGAAACCAAAGCGGCATGGGAGTTTAAACCCATGCAACTTTGGCAGTGGCTTTGTAACATCAAGTGGACAAGAAGCCATTCACCTCACATTGTTGGCTGAAATTAAAAGGGAAACCCAAGTGGCAGACCGTCCTCGAGGAAATTGAAAATGGCACAAAGAAGATGAAGAAAAACGATGGGTTGAGCTCGGCTCAATCAATTGGATTGGATGAGGAAGGAGAAGAAGAGGATGGAGGGCATACTTGCAACCAATCATGCCGAGGAGAAACCATCAAGTGATGGGGAACAATTGGGAGAAGGAGAGGGCGATGCGTGAAGGGGCGGCAAGCAAAATGTCTGCCACTTGGACTAGCATCTTTTATGCTAAGGAGGTGAACGAGAAAAGGTACAAGATTTTCATTGATGTGCGAAGGGAGAAGATGAAGTTTGACTGGGAGTTCTTGCTCCTGGAGAAGAACAAAGTGGAATTGGAGAGACAAGAGAAGATTGTCAAATGGGAGCTTGAGCAAACGGTGACAATGCATGATCTTGAGCTCAATAAAGAGAGGTTGTGGCTTGCAAGAGAGATGGAGTCAAGGATCATGTTGTAGGACACCAACCTCTTGGATGAGGAAGAGAATAAGTGGCTGCTCCACATGAAGAAGAGGACCAATGACCATGAGGACGGAAGTCATTGATTCATTCATGTACCACTTATCTATGTATGAACTATTGCATTTTATTTTGGAATTTATTCAGGCTACACTATCTTTGTATAGTTGAATGTATGATAAATTTACATTGTATGATCGTCGCGCATAAATTTGCATGGATTTGAGTGTTGAGATCTGGGGAGTGCGGTTGTGGAGAGGGATAAATGTGGACCTGCCCAGCGCTATCCTCGAGCGTGTTCGGGCACGTCCACGGGCGTATAGCGGGTCACATTAGCTAGTTACGATTTTAGATGCTCTCACGACGTGAACAACATCGATTAGGAGACTTGGTTGATCCTTTGGGACCCAACACTTTGCCATGTTATCAGCAAACGACTAGTCAATATATAATGCCTTTATTGTGGGGAGGCAATACATAATGACTGGTGGGTCATAGAAAAAAGACTATATAAAAAGGCCACCATGTTAAACCAACCGCGTTCTAATTCATTGCCATGTCCGGCGCCTCCGGTATTCAACGTCTCTCCCTACTCCTCTAGCTTCTTTGCCTCTGGTCGGTCAAAACAAACACCCAAAACGTCCACAGACACATCCGAATGTGTCTGCGGACATCACTAGCAGACCGGCCATACAACCCCCTTTTCAAAAAAATGTCCTCCCTACATCATGACCTTGAATCGTTGATCAATAGAAATTCAGGCATACATTTAAATCCTAAATAAAAGCGTCATATGTTCAACTCATTTTTTAAAGTCCTCGATCCCAAATACAAGCATATTCCTCAAAAGCGGCCTTCGCCTCAAGCTTTCTCTCCTTGGGCTTGGCCTTCTTCATCGTCACATGTTCTCCTAGATGGGCTTCCCCTTGAGCTTCATGCAACAATGAATCAATGTCAAGGGCTTTCCCTATAGTACATTCCGATAGCGCGTTCAGGCTATACAATGACGTGATCATCAAATTAGTGTTGGAAATATGCCCTAGAGGCAATAATAAAGTGGTTATTATTATATTTCCTTGTTCGTGATAATTGTCTATTGTTCATGCTATAATTGTGTTATCCGGAAATCGTAATACATGTGTGAATACATAGACCACAACATGTCCCTAGTGAGCCTCTAGTTGACTAGCTCGTTGATCAATAGATGGTTATGGTTTCCTGACCATGGACATTGGATGTCGTTGATAACAGGATCACATCATTAGGAGAATGATGTGATGGACAAGACCCAATCCTAAGCATAGCACTAGATCATGTAGTTCGTCTGCTAAAGCTTTTCTAATGTCAAGTATCATTTCCTTAGACCATGAGATTGTGCAACTCCCGGATACCGTAGGAATGCTTTGGGTGTATCAAACGTCACAACGTAACTGGGTGACCATAAAGGTGCACTACAGGTATCTCCGAAAGTGTCTGTTGGGTTGGCACGAACCGAGACTGGGATTTGTCACTCCGTATGACGGAGAGGTATCTCTGGGCCCACTCAGTAATGCATCATCATAATGAGCTCAATATGACTAAAGAGTTAGCCACGGGATCATGCGTTACGAAATGAGTAAAGAGACTTGCCGGTAACGAGATTGAACGAGGTATGGGGATACCGACGATCGAATCTCGGGCAAGTAACATACCGATGGACAAAAGGAATTGTATACGGGATTGATTGAATCCTCGACATCGTGGTTCATCCGGTGAGATCATCGTGGATTATGTGGGAGCCAACATGGGTATCCAGATCCCGCAGTTGGTTATTGGCCGGAGAGATGTCTCGGTCATGTTTGCATGGTTCCCGAACCCGTAGGGTCTACACACTTAAGGTTCGGTGACGCTAGAGTTGTTATAGGAAATAGTATGTGGTTACCGAATGTTGTTCGGAGTCCCGGATGAGATCCCGGACGTCACGAGGAGTTTCGGAATGGTCCGGAGGTGAAGATTTATATATGGGAAGTCATCATACGGTCACCGGAAGTATTTGGGGGTTTGCCGGTATTGTACCGGGACCACCGAAGGGGTTCCGGGGGTCCACCTGCCCCGGAGGGCCCTATGGGCTGTATGTGGAAGGGAACCAGCCCCTAAGTGGGCTGGACGCCATCCCCCCCTAGGGCCCATGCGCCTAGGGTTGGGGGGAAACCCTAAAGGGGGCGCCCCCTTGGCTTGGGGGGCAAGCCCCCTCCCCTTGGCCGCCGCCCCCCCTCTAGATCTCATCTAGAGGGGCCGGCCCCCTTCCCCCTTCGCCCTATAAATAGAGGGGAGGAGGGAGGGCAGTAGCACCTCATCCAAGGCGCAGCCCTCCCCCTCTCCAACACCCCCTCCTCCTCCGTTGAGCTTGGAGAAGCCCTGCCGGAGAACTGCAAGCTCCGCCACCACGCCGTCGTGCTGCCGGAGTTGTCTTCCCCAACCTCTCCCTCCTCCTTGCTGGATCAAGGCGCGGGAGACGTCACCGGGCTGCACGTGTGTTGAACGCGGAGGCGCCGTTGTTCGGCGCTTAGATCGGAATCGACCGCGATCTGAATCGCTGCGTGTACGACTCCTCCAACCGCGTTCTTGCAATGCTTCCGCATCGCGATCTTCAAGGGTGTGAAGATGCATTCCCCTCTCTCTCGTTGCTAGTCTCTCCATAGATTGATCTTGGTGATGCGTAGAATTTTTTTTAATTTCTACTCCGATCCCCAACAGTGGCATCATGAGCTAGGTCTATGCGTAGTTTCTATGCACGAGTAGAACACAAGTTGTTGTGGGCGTCGATTTTGTCAATTTACTTGCCGTTACTAGTCTTATCTTGATTCGGCGACATCGTGGGATGAAGCGGCCCGGACCGACCTTACACGTACGCTTACGTGAGACAGGTTCCACCGACTGACATGCACTAGTTGCATAAGGTGGCTAGCGGGTGTCTGTCTCTCCCACTTTAGTCGGATCGGATTCGATGAAAAGGGTCCTTATGAAGGGTAAATAGAAATTGGCATATCACGTTGTGGTTTTGGCGTAGGTAAGAAACGTTCTTGCTAGAAACCTATAGCAGCCACGTAAAAATTTGCAACAACAATTAGAGGACGTCTAACTTGTTCTTGTAGCATATGCCGTGTGATGTGATATGGCCAAAAGGATGTGATGAATGATATATGTGATGTATGAGATTGATCATGTTCTTGTAATAGGAATCACGACTTGCATGTCGATGAGTATGACAACCGGCAGGAGCCATAGGAGTTGTCTTAATTTATTGTATGACCTGCGTGTCAATGAAAACGCCATGTAATTACTTTACTTTATTGCTAACCGTTAGCCATAGTAGTAGAAGTAATAGTTGGCGAGACAACTTCATGAAGACACGATGATGGAGATCATGGTGTCATGCCGGTGACAATGATGATCATGGCGCCCCGAAGATGGAGATCAAAAGGAGCAAAATGATATTGGCCATATCATGTCACTATTTGATTGCATGTGATGTTTATCATTTTTTTTACATCTTATTTGCTTAGAACGATGGTAGCATAAATAAGATGATCCCTCGCTAAAATTTCATGAAAGTGTTTCCCCTAACTATGCACCGTTGCGAAGGTTCGTTGTTTCGAAGCACCACATGATGATCGGGTGTGATAGATTCTAACGTTCGAATACAACGGGTGTAAGCTAGATTTACACATGCAAAACACTTAGGTTGACTTGACGAGCCTAGCATGTACAGACATGGCCTCGGAACACGAAAGACCGAAAGGTCGAACATGAGTCGTATAGAAGATACGATCAACATAGAGATGTTCACCGTTAATGACTAGTCCGTCTCACGTGATGATCGGACACGGCCTAGTCGATTCGGATCATGTGTCACTTAGATGACTAGAGGGATGTCTATCTGAGTGGGAGTTCATTGAATAATTTGATTAGATGAACTTAATTATCATGAACTTAGTCTAAAATCTTTACAATATGTCTTGTAGATCAAATGGCCCACGCTAATGTTGCCCTCAACTTTAACGCGTTCCTAGAGAAAACCAAGCTGAAAGACGATGGTAGCAACTACACGGACTGGGTCCGTAACTTGAGGATCATCCTCATAGCTGCCAAGAAAGCATAAGTCCTTGAAGCACCGCTAGGTGACGCACCTGTTTTCCCAGCAACTCAAGACGTTATGAACGCCTGGCAGTCGCGTAGTGATGATTACTCCCTGGTTCAGTGCGGCATGCTTTACAGCTTAGAACCGGGGCTCCAAAAGCGTTTTGAGCAACACGGAGCATATGAGATGTTCCAAGAGCTGAAAATGGTTTTCCAAGCTCATGCACGAGTCGAGAGATATGAAGTCTCCGACAAGTTCTACAGTTGTAAGATGGAGGAGAATAGTTCTGTCAGCGAGCACATACTCAAAATGTCTGGCTTGCACAACCACTTGTCTCAGTTGGGAGTTAATCTCCCGGATGACGCGGTCGTTGACAGAATCCTTCAGTCGCTTCCACCTAGCTACAAGAGCTTTGTGATGAACTTCAATATGCAGGGGATGGAAAAAACCATTCCTGAGGTATATTCAATGCTGAAATCAGCGGAGGTGGAGATCAAAAAGGAACATTAAGTGTTGATGGTGAATAAAACCACTAAGTTCAAGAAAGGCAAGGGTAAAAAGAACTTCAAGAAGGACGGCAAGGGAGTTGCCGCGCCCGGCAAGCAAGCTGCCGGGAAGAAGCCAAAGAATGGACCCAAGCCCGAGACTGAATGCTTTTATTGCAAGGGAAACGGTCACTGGAAGCGGAACTGCCCCAAGTACTTAGCGGATAAGAAGGCCGGCAATACCAAAGGTATATATGATATACATGTTATTGATGTGTACCTTACCAGCGCTCGTAGTAGCTCCTGGGTATTTGATACCGGTGTGGTTGCTCACATTTGTAACTCAAAACAGGAGCTGCGGAATAAGCGGAGACTGGCGAAGGACGAGGTGACGATGCGTGTCGGGAATGGTTCCAAGGTCGATGTGATTGCCGTCGGCACGCTACCTCTACATCTACCTTCGGGATTAGTTTTAAACCTCAATAATTGTTATTTAGTACCAGCTTTGAGCATGAACATTGTATCAGGATCTCGTTTGGTGCGAGATGGCTACTCATTTAAATCCGAGAATAATTGTTGTTCTATTTATATGAGAGATATGTTTTATGGTCATGCCCCGCTGGTCAATGGTTTATTCTTATTGAATCTCGAACGTGATGTTACACATATTCATAGTGTGAATGCCAAAAGATGTAAGGTTGATAATGATAGTCCCACATACTTGTGGCACTGCCGCCTTGGTCACATTGGTGTCAAACGCATGAAGAAACTCCATGCAGATGGACTTTTGGAGTCTCTTGATTATGAATCATTTGACACGTGCGAACCATGCCTCATGGGCAAAATGACCAAGACTCAGTTCTCCGGAACAATGGAGCGAGCAACCAACTTATTGGAAATCATACATACTGATGTGTGCGGTCCAATGAGCGTTGAGGCTCGCGGTGGTTATCGTTATGTTCTCACCCTCACTGATGACTTAAGTAGATATGGGTATGTCTACTTAATGAAACACAAGTCTGAGACCTTTGAAAAGTTCAAGGAATTTCAGAGTGAGGTTGAAAATCAACGTGACAGGAAAATAAAGTTCTTACGATCAGATCGTGGAGGGGAATATTTGAGTCACGAATTTGGCACGCACTTAAGGAAATGTGGAATTGTTTCACAACTCACGCCGCCTGGAACACCTCAGCGTAATGGTGTGTTCGAACGTCGTAATCGCACTCTATTAGATATGGTGCGATCTATGATGTCTCTTGCCGATCTACCGCTATCATTTTGGGGTTATGCTTTAGAGACTGCCGCATTCACTTTAAATAGGGCTCCATTGAAATCCGTTGAGATGACACCGTATGAATTATGGTTTGGGAAGAAACCTAAGCTGTCGTTTCTGAAAGTTTGGGGATGCGATGCTTATGTCAAGAAACTTCAACCTGAAAAGCTCGAACCCAAATCGGAAAAATGCGTCTTCATAGGATACCCTAAGGAAAAGTATTGGGTATACCTTCTACCTTAGATCCAAAGGCAAGATCTTTGTTGCCAAGAATGGATCATTTCTGGAGAAATAGTTTCTCTCAAAAGAAGTAAGTGGGAGGAAAGTAGAACTTGATGAGGTACCCCCTCTTGAACCGGAGAGTAGCGCAGCTCAGGAAGATGTTTCTGTGGTGCCTGCACCGACTAGAGAGGAAGTTAATGATGATGATCATGAAACTTCGGATCAAGTTGCTACTGAACTTCGTAGGTCCACGAGGACATGTTCCGCACCAGAGTGGTACGGCAACCCTGTCTTGGAAGTCATGTTGTTAGACAACGGTGAACCTTCAAACTATGAAGAAGTGATGGCGGGCCCGGATTCCAACAAATGGCTTGAAGCCATGAAATCCGAGATAGGATCCATGTATGAAAATGAAGTATGGACTTTGACAGACTTGCCCGATGATCGGCAAGCCATAGGGAACAAATGGATCTTTAAGAAGAAGATAGACGCGGATGGTAATGTGACCATCTATAAGGCTCGACTTGTCGCTAAGGGTTATCGACAAGTTCAAGGGGTTGACTACGATGAGACCTTCTCACCCGTAGCGAAGCTGAAGTCCGTCTGAATCATGTTAGCAATTGCCGCATTCTATGATTATGAAATCTGGCAAATGGACGTCAAAACGGCATTCCTTAACGGTTTCCTTAAGGAAGAATTGTATATGATGCAGCCGGAAGGTTTTGTCGATCCTAAGAATGCTGACAAAGTATGCAAGCTCCAGCACTCCATCTATGGGCTGGTGCAAGCATCTTGGAGTTGGAACATTCGCTTTGATGAAATGATCAAAGCGTTTGGTTTTATGTAGACTTATGGAGAAGCATGTATTTACAAGAAAGTGAGTGGGAGCTCTGTAGCATTTCTCATATTATATGTGGATGACATACTATTGATGGGAAATGATATAGAACTTTTGGAAAGCATAAAGGCCTACTTGAATAAGTGTTTTTCAATGAAGGACCTTGGAGAAGCTGCTTACATATTAGGCATTAAGATCTATGGAGATAGATCGAGACGCCTCATTGGTCTTTCGCAAAGCACATACCTTGACAAGATATTGAAGAAGTTCAATATGGATCAGTCCAAGAAGGGGTTCTTGCCTGTATTGCAAGGTGTGAGATTGAGCACGGCTCAATGCCCGACCTCGGCAGAAGATAGAGAAAAGATGAGTGTCATCCCCTATGCCTCAGCCATAGGGTCTATTATGTATGCCATGCTGTGTACCAGACCTGATGTGAACCTCGCCGTAAGTTTGGTAGGGAGGTACCAAAGTAATCCCGGCATGGAACACTGGACAGTGGTCAAGAACATCCTGAAGTACCTGAAAAGGACTAAGGATATGTTTCTCGTTTATGGAGGTGACGAAGAGCTCGTCGTAAAGGGTTACGTCGATGCTAGCTTCGACACAGATCTGGATGACTCCAAGTCACAAACCGGATACGTGTATATTTTGAATGGTGGGGCAGTCAGCTAGTGCAGTTGCAAGCAAAGTGTCGTGGCAGGATCTACATGTGAAGCGGAGTACATAGCAGCCTCGGAGGCAGCACAGGAAGCGGTCTGGATGAAGGAGTTCATCACCGACCTAGGAGTTATTCCCAATGCGTCGGGCCCAATGACTCTCTTCTGTGACAACACTGGAGCTATTGCCCTTGCCAAGGAGCCCAGGTTTCACAAGAAGACCAGGCATATCAAGCGTCGCTTCAACTCCATTCGTGAACATGTTCAAGATGGAGACATAGATATTTGTAAAGTGCATACGGATCTGAATGTCGCAGATCCGTTGACTAAACCTCTTCCACGAGCAAAACATGATCAACACCAGAACTCTATGGGTGTTCGATTCATCACAATATAACTAGATTATTGACTCTAGTGCAAGTGGGAGACTGTTGGAAATATGCCCTAGAGGCAATAATAAAGTGGTTATTATTATATTTCCTTGTTCGTGATAATTGTCTATTGTTCATGCTATAATTGTGTTATCCGGAAATCGTAATACATGTGTGAATACATAGACCACAACATGTCCCTAGTGAGCCTCTAGTTGACTAGCTCGTTGATCAATAGATGGTTACGGTTTCCTGACCATGGACATTGGATGTCGTTGATAACGGGATCACGTCATTAGGAGAATGATGTGATGGACAAGACCCAATCCTAAGCATAGCACTAGATCGTGTAGTTCGTCTGCTAAAGCTTTTCTAATGTCAAGTATCATTTCCTTAGACCATGAGATTGTGCAACTCCCGGATACCGTAGGAATGCTTTGGGTGTATCAAACGTCACAACGTAACTGGGTGACCATAAAGGTGCACTACAGGTATCTCCGAAAGTGTCTGTTGGGTTGGCACGAATCGAGACTGGGATTTGTCACTCCGTATGACGAAGAGGTATCTCTGGGCCCACTCGGTAATGCATCATCATAATGAGCTCAGTGTGACTAAAGAGTTAGCCATGGGATCATGCGTTACGGAACAAGTAAAGAGACTTGCCGGTAACGAGATTGAATGAGGTATGGGGATACCGACGATCGAATCTCGGGCAAGTAACATACCGATGGACAAAAGGAATTGTATACGGGATTGATTGAATCCTCGACATCGTGGTTCATCCGATGAGATCATCGTGGAACATGTGGGAGCCAACATGGGTATCCAGATCCCGCTGTTGGTTATTGGCCGGAGAGATGTCTCGGTCATGTCTGCATGGTTCCCGAACCCGTAGGGTCTACACACTTAAGGTTCGGTGACGCTAGAGTTGTTATGGGAAATAGTATGTGGTTACCGAATGTTGTTCGGAGTCCTGGATGAGATCCCGGACGTCACGAGGAGTTCCGGAATGGTCCGGAGGTGAAGATTTATATATGGGAAGTCATCATACGGTCACCGGAAGTATTCGGGGGTTTGCCGGTATTGTACCGGGACCACCGAAGGGGTTCCGGGGGTCCACCGGGAGGGTCCACCTGCCCCGGAGGGCCCTATGGGCTGTATGTGGAAGGGAACCAGCCCCTAAGTGGGCTGGGCGCCATCCCCCCCTAGGGCCCATGCGCCTAGGGTTGGGGGGAAACCCTAAAGGGGGCGCCGCCTTGGCTTGGGGGGCAAGCCCCCTCCCCTTGGCCGCCGCCCCCCCTCTAGATCTCATCTAGAGGGGCCGGCCCCCTTCCCCCTTCGCCCTATAAATAGAGGGGAGGAGGGAGGGCAGCAGCACCTCATACAAGGCGCAGCCCTCCCCCTCTCCAACACCCCCTCCTCCTCCGTTGAGCTTGGAGAAGCCCTGCCGGAGAACTGCAAGCTCCGCCACCACGCCGTCGTGCTGCCGGAGTTGTCTTCCCCAACCTCTCCCTCCTCCTTGCTGGATCAAGGCGCGGGAGACGTCACCGGGCTGCACGTGTGTTGAACGCGGAGGCGCCATTGTTCGGCGCTTAGATCAGAATCGACCGCGATCTGAATCGCTGCGTGTACGACTCCTCCAACCGCGTTCTTGCAACGCTTCCGCATCGCGATCTTCAAGGGTATGAAGATGCACTCCCCTCTCTCTCGTTGCTAGTATCTCCATAGATTGATCTTGGTGATGCGTAGAATTTTTTTTAATTTCTACTCCGATCCCTAAAAATTAGAAACAATGAGTGAATCTATGAATTGACCAACACCTAGAGAAACAAGAAGCAAAACTTGCAATCTCCATGATTGTCGCACTCGATGGCCACCTTCTCTCCACTTGTGAAATCGCGTTGCAATACTTCATGGTGATGTTTGAAATGGTGTACCACCGATGGAGAAGCGACTTCGTATTGCGATCATGGATCACATCCAAATTGTAGGCCGCGTAGCGCAAACCGAGAATGCACATATTGTGAAAATATCATGCCCTTTTTCTTCATGTCTGCAAACTCCACACTTGGGGTCAACTACGCCGCACAATAATGAATACTCATTCACGAGTACCCTGTCATCGTGCTTAGTTCAAGTTAAACAAGGAAAAAGTGCAAAAACTAATGTCAATGGCATTTCGGTGAACACTTGTCGGGCATGGTGTCCACCATAGACAGCGCCGATAGGGGTCGGACGGATGATAACTAAGTTGCGGCCATGTCAAAGGGTACAACGGCGGCGAAGTACAACATGGCTAGGTGGAGTAGCGATGGTCCAGGAAGAACTGGTCAGCGGCCGAAGTGGTGTAGAGGCGACGACAGTCATGGTGGGTATAGATAAACAGTAAGGGGAGAGATGGAGTGGGGGAAGGGGCTCCCGGAGGGAGGTTTGTGTGTGCTACTTGTAAACTGCATTGGGATTTTCCTTGAAGAGGAGGGATAGAGCACTATAGTAGAGATAAGTATTTCCCTCAATGAGAACCAAGGTTATCGAACCAATAGGAGAACCACACAAATTCTCGTCGTCAGCACCTACACACACAAAAGCAAATACTTGCGACCAACGCGGGCAAGAGGGGTTGTCAATATGATAGTGATAGATAGATAAAGATAAAAATAAAAAGTATAGAATTGTAGCAAGGTATTTTTGGTTTTTGTAATATGATTAAAGTAGACCCGGGGCCATAGTTTTCACTAGAGGCTTCTCTCTCGAACACATAGCATACGATGGGTAAATAAATTATTATTGGGCAATTGATAGAAAAGCGCATAATTATGATTATATTCATGGCAATGATCACACATATAGGCATCATGTCCGTGACAAGTAGACTGACTCCTACCTGCATCTACTACTATTACTCCACCAATTGACCGCTATCCAGCATATGCATCTATGGTATTAAGTTCATGACAAACAGAGTAACGCTTTAAGCAAGATGACATGATGTATACAAAGTAAAATCAAGCAATATGAATAAGCCCCATCATTTTACCCTTAATGGTGATACGTCTCCAACGTATCTATAATTTTTGATTGTTCCTTGTTGTTATATTATCATTCTTGGATGTTTTACAATCATTTTATAGCAACTTTATATCATTTTTTGGGACTAACCTATTGACATAGTGCCCCGTGCCAGTTGCTGTTTTTTTGCTTGTTTTTTACTTCGCAGAATATCAATATCAAACGGAGTCCAAATGCAGCGAACCTTTTTGGAGATTTTTTTGGACTAGAAGACAACTTGGGAGCCAAGGAAGGACCAGAGAGGAGGCCCATGGGGCCCAGAAGACACCAGGGCGCGCCCAGGAGCCCAGGCGCGCCCTGGTGGGTTGTGGGGCCCACGGGGGTCTCCTGCACCGCCTCTTCACTCTACAAATACCCAAATATTCCGGAAACCCTAGGGGAGCAGACGAAACACAATTCCAGCTGCCGCAAGTTCCAGAACCACGAGATCCAATCTAACACCATCACGGTGGGGTTCATCATCCTCATTGGTGCCTCTCCGATGATGCGTGAGTAGTCCACCATAGACCTATGGGTCTGTAGGCAGTACCTAGATGGCTTCTTCCCTCTTTTTGATTCTCAATCCAATGGTCTCTTGGAGATCAATTTATGTAAACCTTTTTTGTGATGTGTTTGTTGGGATCCGATGAACTTTGAGTTTATGATCAGATCTATATCCATGAATATTATTTGAGTTTCTTTGATCTCTTATATGCATGATTATTTATAGCCTCATATTTCTTCTTCGAATCTTTGGTTTA
This sequence comes from Thinopyrum elongatum, assembly GCA_011799875.1. Classification (NCBI taxonomy): domain Eukaryota; kingdom Viridiplantae; phylum Streptophyta; class Magnoliopsida; order Poales; family Poaceae; genus Thinopyrum; species Thinopyrum elongatum. The sequence continues at coordinate 344,365,294 of CM022302.1, forward strand.
GTTAGGCCAACTAGATCGATTTTTCTTGCCATAGGAAGAGGTGCTTTGTGATGGGTTCGATCTTACGTTGTCCTCACCCAGTGATAGAAGGGGTAGCGAGGCACGTATGTATTGTTGCTATTAAGGATAACAAGATGGGGTCTATTCCTACATGAATGGATCTTGTCTACATCATGTCATCGTTCTTATTGCATTACTCCGTTTCTCCATGAACTTAATACACTAGATGCATGCTGGATAGCAGTCGATGTGTGGAGTAATAGTAGTAGATGCAGGCAGGAGTCAGTCTACTAATCTTGGATGTGATGCCTATATATTGATCATTGCCTTGGATATCATCATAATTATTGGATCTTCTATCAATCGCCCAACAATAATTTGTTTACCCACCGTGTGCTATTTTCTCGAGAGAAGCCACTAGTGAAATCTACGGCACCCGGGTCTATCTTTTATCATATTGCTTTCTGATCTATTTTTCACCTCATTTGTTTTCAGAACTATTATTCCAAAAACCCAAAAATACTTTGCTGCACTTATTATTTGCATCTTTTATTTCGTGTTTTATTCAGATCTATTTATCCAAACACATACAAACCAATCTATCTTTTTACCGAGGAGGGAATGACAACCCCTCTTACGCGTTGGGTTGCGAGGATTTGTTCTTTGTGTGCAGGTACCGTTTACATAGTGTTGCTTGGTTCTCCTACTAGATTGATACCTTGGTTTCATAACTGAGGGAAATACCTACCGTAGCTGTACTGCATCATCCCTTCCTCTTTGGGGAAATACCGACGCAGTTTCAAGCCGCATCAAAAGGAATTTCTGGCGCCGTTGCTAGGGAGACATCATCAACATCTATCAGGTTCCTAATCACAAATCTCATCTCCTTGCAATTTACATTATTTGCCATTTCCCTCTTGTTTTCATATCCCCCACTTCACAAAAATTTGCTGCTTTATTTACCTTCTCTTTTTCGTTCGCCTTTTTTTCATCAGATCTATTTTTTGTTTGCAATTTTGTTTGCGCAGTCACGATGTCTCAATGAAAGTACTATGATATTCCTTACCCCAATATTTTGCTTGAGATTGAAAAAAGTACCAAGGAATATATGACTACACCATTATAGCACAACAAGTATTTTACCGAGGAAATTAAAGAACACTCTACTTTGTTAGATGCCATAACGAGACAACTTGATGATATTAGTAGAGAAGTTTGTAATCTCCAATCCCAGTATGCTGATGCTGAAAATTTGCTAGGTAAAATATCCGATGCACAAGCTACCCTAGTAAATCAAATGGCCGCTAAGCCAATTTCTTTAGAGGATAAAGATGATGAAGATCTTAAAGTGATTGGTGTTTCTTCTATTGATTCCTTGTGTAGTAAAATTAAATTTGATGATAAAGGGACTAAAGAAGAGTCAACTTTAGCTAGAGGGCGTCCCGATAATTCGGAGGGTGAAAATCTTAATGAAAAAATTGATAAAAGTGGGTTTGGAGAGGTCAAAACTTTAACTAGTGATGTGCCCACTCTTTTGGATTACAAAGACTTTAATTATGATAGTTGCTCTTTGATTGAATGTACTTCTTTGTTGCAATCCATGATAAATTCACCTCATGCTTATGAAAAAAATAAAGCTTTTACTAAACATATCGTAGATGCCATGATGAAAGCTTTAGAAGAAAAGTTGGAGATAGAGATTTCAATTCCTAGAAAATTACATAATGAATGGGAACCTACCATTAAAGTCAAGATTAAAAATTATGAGTGCTTTGCTTTATGGGATTTGGGTGCTAGTGTTTCCACAATTCTGAAATCTTTATGTGATGTGCTTGGTCTTACCGATATTGAAGAATGTTCTCTTAATTTGCACTTGGCGGATTACACTATAAAAAGCCTTTGGGAAGAATTAATGATGTTATTATTCTTGCAAATAGGAACTATGTGCCCATAGATTTTATTGTTCTCGATATTGATTGCAATCCGTCTTGTCCAATTATACTTGGTAGACCATTTTTACGCACTATAGGTGCTATGATTGATATGAAAGAAGGCAATATTAAATTTCAATTTCCACTAAGAAAGGGTATGAAACACTTCCCTAGAACAATAATTAAGACACCATATGAATCAATCATGAGGGCATCCTATGGATCAAAAACTAAAGATGACAATACTTTAATCTATGCATTATGCCTAGCTAGGGGCATAAAACAATAGCGCTTGTTGGGAGGCAACCCTATGAATAAAATTTATTTTTGCCTTTTTATTTATGTTCTTGAGTGTTTGAATAATTATTCCTCTGTTATGATTCTGTTTTTTATGTTTTAATTAGTATTTGTGCCAAGTAAAGCCTTTGGGATAGCTTTGGGTGATAGTTGATTTGATCCTGTTGAAAAACAGAAACTTTTTCATCCAGTAACAGAATTGTTTAAATTCACAGAAGCGACGAAAAATTATGAATTTTTTACACAAGATTGTTATACAAATTTTATATGTTCTCCTAATTTTTCAGAATATTTGGAGTTATATAAGTATAAGAACAATTCGCATCTTTACAGACTATTCTGTTTTTGACAGATTCTGTTTTCTTTGCATTGTGTGCTTATTTTGATGAATCTATGGACTGTATCGGGGGGTATAAGCCATGGTAAAGTTAGAATAAAGTATATATAATGCAATAACAAAATTTGAATGGCTTTTCAACTGTACTTAAAGTAAAGATTGGTTTTCTTATATTAACGGATCTCACGAAGGTTTCGTTAAGTTTTGTGTGATTGAAGTTTTCAAGTTTTGGGTGAGATCACGATGGATGAAAGAATAAGGAGTGTCAAGAGCCTAAGCTTGGGGATGCCACATGGCACCCCAAGTTAATATTCAAGGAGAACCAAGCAACTAAGCTTGGGGATCATGTCATCATTCTTATTGCATTACTCCGTTTCTCCATGAACTTAATTCACTAGATGCATGCTGGATAGCGGTCGATGTGTGGAGTAATAGTAGTAGATGCAGGCAAGAGTTGGTCTACTAATCTTGGACGTGATGCCTATATATTGATCATTGCCTTGGATATCGTCATAATTATTTGATCTTCTATCAATTTCCCAACAGTAATTTGTTTACCCACCGTGTGCTATTTTCTCGAGAGAAGCCACTAGTGAAATCTACGGCCCCCGGGTCTATCTTTTATCATATTGCTTTTCGATCTATTTTTCACTGCATTTGTTTTTAGAACTATTATTCCAAAAACCCAAAAATACTTTACTGCACTTTTTATTTGCATCTTTTATTTCGTGTTTTATTCAGATCTATTTATCCAAACACATACAAACCAATCTATCTTTTTACCTAGGAGGGATTGACAACCCCTCCTACACGTTGGGTTGCGAGGATTTGTTCTTTGTGTGCAGGTACCATTTACATAGTGTTGCTTGGTTCTCCTACTGGATTGATACCTTGGTTATTCATAACTAAGGGAAATACCTACCGTAGCTGTACTGCATCATCCCTTCCTCTTTGGGGAAATACCGACGCAGTTTCAAGCCGCATCAAATGGCAACAATAAAAATATGTGCCTGGCTACCCATTCTTTCACGAGGTGAGGACACCGCAAGATTGAACCCATTAGAAAGCACGTCTCCCATTGAAGATAAATCAATCTAGTTGGGCAAACCAAATGGATATATCGGAGAGAAATACAAAGCTATCATAATTATGTTGGGAAACGTTGCATGGAAAACTAAAAAATTTCTACGCCCACGCAAGATCTATCAAGGAGACACATAGCAACGAGGGGAAGAATGTGTCTACGTACCCTCGTAGACTGTAAGCGGAAGCGTTTGACAACGCGGTTGACGTAGTCGAACTTTCTTCGTGATCCAACCGATCGAATACCGAACGTATGGCACCTCCTCGTTCAGCACACGTTCAGCTCGGTGAAGTCCACGCCTTCTTAATCCAGCAAGACAGCGAGGTAGTGAATGAGTTTCGGCAGCACGACGGGGTGGTGATAGTGATGGTGAAGCTATCTCCGCAGGGCTTCGCCTAAGCACTACGAAAATATGATCAGGGGTGTAAACGGTGGAGGGAGGCGCCGCACATGGCTAAGACAATGTTGTTGTTGTGCTAGGCGTCCCCCTCCCACATATATATAGGTGGGGGGTGGAGGGAGCAGCCAGGAGGCGCCACCAAGTAGGCCGAATCCTACTTGGGGTCTTCCCCCAAGTGGCACCCCCTTCCTTATTTGGAGTGCGGGAGGAAGGAAGGAGGAGGTGGCGCCCCCCCCCTTTCCTTTCTCTCCTGAGGAGGGAAAGGCAGGAGGGGCCACCCCTCCCCTTTCCTTCCCCTAGGGCCGGCCAGCCAAGGGAGGGGCGCACCAGCCCCCTAGTGGGCTGGTCTGTCCCCTCCTTTGGCCCATAAGGCCCATACACTTGCCGGGGTGCCCGGAACCCCTTCCGGTGACCCGATAAGTACCCGGTGCACTGCAAAACTATTCCGATGTCTGAATACCATCGTCCTATATATCAATCTTTACCTCTAGACCATTTCGAGACTCCTCGTCATGTCCGTGATCTCATCCAGGACTCCGAACAACATTCGGTCACCAAATCATATAACTCATATAACAATATATCATCAACGAACATTAAGCGTGCTGTAACACCCCCGGTGGTTAACTACAGTAATCACCCTTTTGATAATGACAAGTCATCATGTTTAACAGTGCATGATCATCATTTGCATCATAATGCATTTCAACTCCTAAGTCAAATCCAAATTTAAATAAAAGTGGAAAATAAAAGTTGTCCAAACCTGAAAACTAAAATGTACATCATGTTGCAAATAATCCAGAGGCTAATATAAAATTAGCAGCAGTGTTAACTAAAATATTTAAGTGGCTCAAACAAATAGAAACAGTAGCAACATAACGCTATTTAATCCTTTTTCAATTTAAATAAAATCCAAACAAAAAGATATGGACCCCAAACCAATTTCTAGCAGTGACAGATAATGCACTGTAAATAATGGAGCAAGTCTCATATTTTACAAAAGTCTTTTGGAATAAAAATAAAAGAGAAAACAGAAAAGGAAAATAAATAATATAAAAAAAAGTAAAAGTAATAAAAAAGGAAAAGCCCCCCCCGGGACAACTGGGCCGTGGCCCAGCTGGCCACCAGGCACCACCCAGGCCGGCCCAGCCGCCCCCCCCTTTAACCCCCCCCCGATCCACCCCAAACCCTAACCTAACCCAATCCCCCCCCCACCCTCCTCCCCGATCCAAACTGGATCGGGATCGGGAGTCTAGCGCGCGCCCTTGACGCCCGGCGCCCCCCCGCGGCGGCCGCCGCCCCGCCGCCGACGCCTCGCCTCTCCCGGAGCCCCCCCGCTCGCCGACGCCCCCCGTCGCTCACCCTGCCGACAGCCCTGCCGCTCGACGTCGCCGGCACCACCCCGTCGCCGGACCGCGCCACCCCCTCGACCCTCATCCCGACCGGCCTCCTCGAGCCACGGCCCCGTGCCTCTACAGCCGTCGGTGAGGCCCCGGCCTCTGCCGCCTCTCCCCCTTTCCCCCTCGTCCCCGTCCTCGTGCCGTCCGCCGTGCCCGGCCGCGCTCGCCGCGGTCCCCTGCTCCGTTACCCGCGCCGCTCCCGTCCGTGCCCTGCCGCTCGCCTCCCCTCGCTGCGCGCTGCAGTTGCTCGCGCCGCCTCTGGCTGCCGTGTCGCCCGCTCCGCCTGAGCGCGCGCTGGCCGCGCTGCCTCGGTCGCCGCCCGCCCCCTTCCCCGCTCGCCTCTGCCGCACGCGCGCGCGCCCCCACCGCGCCCGGGCCCTCGTCCCCGCTCGCCACCAAGGCCCCGCGCCCACGCCTCGCTTGCCGCCCGCTCGCCCGCGCGCGCGCTCCGGCCTCCGCTCGCCCGCGCCCGGCCCGCTCCGCGCCGTGCCTCCGCCTCCCCGCGCCCGCGCATCGCCGCTCGCCCTACACCGCTCCCGGCCGCGTCTCCCCTCCGGCCGCAGCCGCGCCCCGCCGGTGCGCCCGTTCGGGCGGCGCTGCGCCCGTCGGGCGTCCACGCCCGCACCCGCGCCCGTTCGCCCGCTTGGCCTCTGTGCCACCGACAGCAGGGGCCCACAGCCCCCAAAACGTTTAAAAAAAATAGGATTATGATTTAATAAAAATAAAAATAAAAATAATTAAACTAATTAGTTAATTAATCCTGATTAGGTTAATTTAATTAAGTAGTTAGTGTTAATTAAACAGTAATTTAATTAGTTAATCACTAATTAACCTAACAGCCTATGACAGGTGGGACCCACTGGTCCTGACGTCATGCTGACGTCATGCTGACGTCAGCAAGACACTGTTCTAGATAATGTTGATTTAATAAAATAAATAAATTCCAGAAATTAATAAAAGCTTTAGAAAATCATATAAAATAATCCGTAACTCAGATCGAAAAACTTTGTACATGAAAGTTGCTCAGAACGACGAGACGAATCTGAATATGCGGTCCGTTTGTCTGCCACACGTCTCTAACTATCCGAACATGCAACCGTTCCTCTCCGGTCATCTGTCTGACAAATGCCCGGAACCGGGAAAACATTCCCGGATGGATTCCTCCTTCCTCGGTGACGTGCAACCATACGTTAGGATACACCCGGCACTGCGTATTATCATGTCGTACCTTGTGTTGCTCAAGTTTGCTCTATATTTATACTGTTTCCTCCCCCTCTTCTCTCTCGGTAGACCCTGACACCGACGTCGTCCCCGAGACCGACGCAACTCAGGAGCCCGACGCCACCGTTGACGATCCCTCTCTCTTGCCAGAGCAACCAGGCAAGCCCCTCCCTTGAGCATACCGATATCGCCCATTCTAATTTCTCTTGCTTGCATTAGAATTACTGCTGCTACTGCTTTACCTATTCTGATGCATAGCCTGTTTATTGTAACCTGCTGTTGATAATTACCTACATATCCTAAACTGTTTAGTCTAGGCTGGGTAGAGACCTATCAGTGACCCCACTTATCCCGACTGCCGCGCTGGATCGTCAGAAGACCCGATCAATGGGATTGAAGACCAGGACCCGACACCGCACATCACCCCCCTTAGTTGTAACGACACTGCAGCGTTACTATCGAGTGCCGAGGGTGAAACCTCTTGTAGCACTTCTGATGTTAACTCTGTAGAGTAGCTATTCGGTCGTGGTCATCGAGGGTGATTCCTCCTTCACCGCTTCCGATAACGACGCTGTCGTACAACACCTCAAGTGTGGACCCAGTGAGGGTGATTCCTCCGAGTTCACCTTGACGGATACATCGAGTGGGAATTCAATGAGGGTGATACCTCGGATTCCCTGATGTTATGGACACACGGATACTTGGACTTTACAATGTTACTTGGAAAGGCGGGTCGACCCTGAGGGGTACCCGCGTGTGATGTGAAGGCGGGTTGCCAGTGTGGTGCCCGAGTGGTGAATACGAGGCGCGGCCGGGCATTCTTAGCCCTTGCAGCAAGTCCTCGAGACGGGGCGACGGGGTCACATCTTTCGTGAGTCTCTGCTCGTTTCCGCAAGCCCCTAGTCCTAACGATTTGGATATTTGATCCGAGCAGGCCTCTGGTCTGATAGCACTAACCATCACGTGGGCATAGTATGGGCGTTCTGCATCGTAGCATCAGCCGAAAGCTCTGTCAGACGTCCAGTTCAGCATGGCGGCACGGACGGACCGGCGCCCTCCTGGTGCCAGGCTTCTCCCTGCGCGCAACGACTCGGAGTGCACATGGCGATGGCCCAAGACCTCTGAGCGCTTAGGATGTAGACCGACGGGGACCTCTCTGCTGAGCTGTAGGTAGGGTTGCGATGTGTCGTTTGGCCGAGGCCGGGCATGACCCAGGAAAGTGTGTCCGGCCGGAGTTAATCGAGCGTGTTGGGTAAGTTGGTGCACCCCTGCAGGGAAGAACACTTCTATCGATAGCCGGTCCTACGGTAAAGGACACTCGGAGTTGTATCCTGATTGATACAATTTAGAACTGGATACCTGTGATGAGACCTGTATATATGGCTCTGGGATTGCTTCTCGCAGGGAGTCGAGAAGGGATCTCAGGACGAGGTTTGATGACTTTATGGCTCTGGGATTGCTTTCTCGCAGGGAGTCGAGAAAGGATCTCTGGGTGAGGTTGATATTATTACTGCTACATTATATGGTATTGTTCTACTCTCTTCTACTGCTGCAAGACCGCTGAAGATGCTAGTCTTCGATAGGACTAGGCCTTCTCTCTATTCTGGCATTTCTGCAGCCCAGTCCATATATACAGCCTCCCCTTGAAAATGTTGCATATGTAGTGTAGATCCTTGCTTGCTGAGTACTTCTGAGTACTCACGGTTGCTTTGTTTTCCTTTTTCTCCCCATATCAGTTTGACGTGACCAGAGGACGGAGCCCCCTGAGACAGATGCCCCGACGATCGCTACTACTACTACCCAGAGGATGGATACTACTATGATTTGACTGACGACCAGGAGTAGGATCGGAGGGTCCCAGGCAGGAGGCCTTCGCCTTTCGATCATAGTGTTTTATTTTGCCCCGCCTTTCTAAAGGCCTTTCTGTACTTTCTTTTATATCTGTACTCAGATATCTGATGCTTCCGCTGACGCTTGTTCGCAAGCTTATGTATTCGAGCCCTCGAGGCCTTGGCTTGTAATATAAAGCTTGTATGACTTTATTTATGTTTTAGAGTTGTGTTGTGATATCTTCCCGTGAGTCCTTAGGCTTGATCGTGTGCATTTGCGTGTATGATTAGTGCACGATCGGGCCGGGGGCGTCACACGTGCGGACCCTACGGGTTCGAGAACTATGTAGCCATGACCGAGACACCTCTCCGGTCAATAACCAATAGCGGAACCTGGATGCCCATATAGGCTCCTACATATTCTACGAAGTTCTTTATCGGTCGAACCGTTATGACAACATACGTAATTCCCTTTGTCCATCGATATGTTACTTGTCCGAGATTCGATCGTTGGTATCTTCATACCTAGTTCAATCTCGTTACCGGCAAGTCTCTTTACTCGTTCCGTAATACATCACCTCGTAACTAACTCCTTAGTCATTTGCTTGCAAGCTTATGATGTGTATTACAGAGAGGGCCCAGAGATACCTCTCCGATGCTCGGAGTGACAAATCCTAATCTTGATCTATGCCAACTCAACTAACACCTTCGGAGATACCTGTAGAGCATCTTTATGATCACCCAGTTACGTTGTGAAGTTTGATAGCACACAAGGTATTTCTCCAGTATCCGGGAGTTGCATAATCTCATAGTCGAAGGAATATGTATTTGACATGAAGAAAGCAATAGCAATAAACTGAACGATCCTTATGCTAAGCTAACAGATGGGTCTTGTCCATCACATTATTTTCCTAATGATGTGATGCCATTATCAAATGACAACTAATGTCTATGGTTAGAAAACCTTAACCATCTTTTGATCAATGAGCTAGTCTAGTAGAGGCTCACTAGGGACACGGTATTTGTTTATGTATCCACACATGTATTTAAGTTTCCAGTCAATACAATTCTAGCATGAATAATAAACCTTTATCATTAATAAGGAAATATAATAATAACCATTTTATTATTGCCTCTAGGGCATATTTCCATCCGTCTCCCACTTGCACTAGAGTCAATAATCTAGTTCACGTCGCCATGTGATTAACACCCATAGAGTTTACTAGAGTCAATAATCTAGTTCACATCGCCATGTGATTAATACCCAAAGAGTATTAAGGTGTGATCATGTTTTGCTTGTGAGAGAAGTTTAGTCAACGGGTCTGCCACATTCAGATCTGTATGTATTTTGCAAATTTCTATGTCTACAATGCTCTGCATGGAGCTACTCTAGCTAATTGCTCCCACTTTCAATACGTATCCAGATTGAGACTCAGAGTCATCCGAATCGGTGTCAGAGCTTGCATCGATGTAACCCTTTACGATGAACTCTTTATCCCCTCCATAATAGAGAAATATTTCCTTAGTCCTCTCAGGTAACTAAGGATAATTTTGACCACTGTCCAGTGATCTACACCTGGATCACTATTGTACCCCCTTGCCAAACTCATGGCAAGGTACACAATAGGTCTGCTACACAGTATGGCATACTTTATAGAACCTATTACTGAGGCATATGGAATGACTTTCATTCTCTCTCTATCTTCTGCCATGGTCAGGCTTTGAGTCTAACTCAACTTCACACCTTACAATACAGGCTAGAACTCCTTCTTTGACTGATCCATTTTGAACTCCTTCAAAATCTTGTCAAGGTATGTACTCATTGAAAATCTTATCAAGCGTCTTGATCTATCTCTATAGATCTTGATGCCTAATATGTAAGCAGCTTCACCGAGGTCTTTCATTGAAAAATTCTTATTCAAGTATCCTTTTATGCTATCTAGAAATTCTATATCATTTCCAATCAGCAATATGTCATCCACATATAATATCAGAAATGCTACAGAGCTCCCACTCACTTTCTTGTAAATACATGCTTCACCATAAGTCTGTATAAAACCATATGCTTTGATCACCTCCTCAAAAGTGCATATTCCAACTCCGAGATGCTTGCACCAGGCCATAGATGGATCGCTGTAGCTTCCACACTTTTTTAGCACCTTTAGGATCAACAAAAACTTTCGGTTGCATCATATACAACTCTTCCTCAAGAAATCCGTTAAGGAATGCAAGGATTTTGACATCCATTTGCCATATTTTATAATCATAAAATGCGGCAATTGTTAACATGATTCAGACAGACTTAAGCATCGCTACTGGTGAGAAAGTCTCATCGTAGTCAACCTCTTGAACTTGTCAAAAACCTTTTGCAACAAGTCAAGATTTGTAGACAGTGATATTACCATCAGCGTCCGTCTTCCTCTTAAAGATCCATTTATTATTTATGGCTTGTCGATCATCGGGCAAATCCAACAAAGTCCACTCTTTGTTCTCATACATGGATCCTATCTCAGATTTCATGGCCTCAAGCCATTTTTCAGAATCTGAGCTCATCATAGTTTCTTCATAGTTCGTAGGTTCGCTGTTGTCCAACAGCATGACTTCCAAGAAAGGATTCTTGTACCACTCTGGTGCGGAACGTGTTCTGGTTGACCTATGAGGTTCAGTAGTAACTTGATCTGAAGTTTCATGATCATCATCATTTGCTTCCTCTCTAGTTGGTGTAGGCATCACGGAAACGGCTTTATCTACTGTACTACTTTCCAATTCGAGAGAAGGTTCAATTACCTCATCAAGTTCTACTTTCATCACACTCACTTCTTGTGACGCCCCCAACTCAATCGTACACTAATCATACACGCAAACGTGTACGATCAAGCACAGGGACTCACGGGAAGATATCACAACACAACTCTAACACAATTTAAACGGAGGTCCACAATATTACAGACTAGGGATCCGAAGATCCGAATACAAAAGTCAGTCATACAAATATTATCTGAGTACAGACATAGTTAGACAAGTTTTGCCTTAAGAAGGCTAGCACAAAGAGCGACGCTAGATCGAAAGGCGTTGGCCTCCTGCCTGGGAGCCTCCGATCCTACTCCTGGTCGGCTGGCTCGATCCATTATTAAGTACCCTCTGGACCCTCCTGGTAGTACGCTCCGGTGGTGGCATCTGGCTCCTGGACTCCATCGTCTGATGTATCATCAAGGTGGGGTACATGGGGAAAAGAGAAATTAAAGCAACCGTGAGTACTCATCCGAAGTACTCAGCAAGCAAGGATCTATACTACTTATGCAACATTATCAATGGAGAAAGGCTGTATAAGTGGACTGGGCTGCAGAAATGCCAGAATAGAGAGAAGGCCTAGTCCTATCGAAGACTAGCATCTTCAAACATCTTCACGAGGCCATCATCTTGCAGCAGTAGAAGAGGGTAGAATAGCATTTTATTTAGCAAACATGTTGAAGTACAGCTTAAAGATCCTTCCTCGACTCCCAAGCGAGAAAGCGATCCCGAAGCTTCATTTAAGTAACAAGTATCCAGTTTAAGTTGTAGATCGGGATACACAAACTGAGCGTCCTTTACCGTAGGACCGGCTATCGATAGAAGATTCATCCCTGCAGGGGTGCACTACTGTTACCCAACACGCTCGATCTACTCTGGCCGGACACACTTGCTGGGTAATGCCCGTCCTCGGAAGATCAACACGAAGCAACGCCCTACCTAGGCTCGGCAGAGAGGTCAGCACGCCGGACTAACCTATGCATCCAGAGGTCTCGGGCCATCGCCCTGGGCACCCTGCGCGTTGCGAGACTGGCCGGTGTGCAGGCGCGACACTGAACTCGTCAGTGAAGTATCCAGCCCAATCCCGACAATCAACCCGCTCGGTGAATCGTGAAGCCAGACGAGCTTTCGGGAGAAACGTACTTCGCAGAGGGTCCCATAACCATTATCCCGCGTGGTGGTAGTGCGTATAGGGCACGTCGACCCACTCAGATCACACACCCAAATTCAATAGGCTCAATTAGTATCACGCGGAGACAATCAGAGTCTCTGATGCTCCGCCACAATGTCACACTCGAGTGCCCTTCCGGCACACCCGACATCATAGATCCCCAGCGGGTACCCACCAGGGTGGACCCGCCTGTAACAAAGGTCAAGTAATCGTGTGGTCATAACATCAAGGGGGAAACCCGAGGAATCACCCTCGGCGGATTCCACTCGACGAAATCATCAGGGTGAACATATGAGGCATCACCCTCGAGGTTCATACTGAGGGGTCGCACGACAGAGTTGTATCGGAAGTGGAGAAGGAGGAATCACCCTCGATGACCACGACCGAACAGCTACACTGCAGAGTATTCATCAGGAGTGCGTTACGAGGTATCACCCTCGGCACTCGATAGTTACTACGCAGAGTCGTACAACTAAGGGGGTGTGAAGTGAGGTGCCGGTCTCTGGTCGACGATCACGTTGATCGAGTCATCGATGATCAAGCAGGGGCAACAAGGATAAGGTGGTGGAGTCACTGATGGTTCACTACCAACCTATACTAACCAGTTTATCATAGGCAGGTAAGGTAGCAATGAACAGGTTACAACAGCAGGCTATGCATCAGAATAGGAGCATACATTAACAGTAGCAAAATCTAATGCAAGCAGGAGAATAGAATGGGCGATATCTGGATGCTCAAGGGGGGGGGGGCTTGCCTGGTTGCTCTGGCAGGAGAGAGGGGTCGTCAACGGGCTGCTCGTCGGTAGTGTAGTCGTATCCAGGTGCAGCGTCGTCGGTCTCGGTGTCTATCGAGACAGAGAAGGAGGGGGAGAGAAACAATAAATTCATGGCAATAATGCAAACAATATGTATGACATGCCTAAATGATACGCCGGGGTGTTCTACTGCCTAACTAAATGATTTAGTTAATTTAGGAATTTATTCGGATTTATTTAATTAAAGTTGGGCACTATTCATTTATTGAAAACGGTCTAAAAGTTCAATGTTCTTATAGCTAGAGGCATCTAACGGGAATACGGAGGGCGTATTCGGGTTCGTATCGGAATTCTGAGCAAGTTTCATGTATAAAGTATTTTCATCGGAGTTACGGATTATTTAATATGATTTTCTAAAGTTTTTATTAATTTCTGGAATTTAATCAATTATTTAAATTAACATTATTCGAAACAGTGTTATGCTGACTTCATCATGACGTCAGCATGAAATCAGCAGGCGTCCTAACACGTGGGTCCCACATGTCATAGACTGTTGGCTAATTAGTGGTTAACTAATTAATTAATATTTAATTAAACTAATTAACTAAATTGGATTAACCTAATTAGGATTAATTAACTTAATTAATTAACTAATTAATTAATTTAATTATTTTTATTTTATTTTTATTTCTTAAAACGTTTTTAGGGCTGGGCCCGTTCGTCAGTGTCACTGGGCGCGGGGGCCCCACCGGGCAGTGGCCCAGGGGCGGCGGGGCGCGGGCGAGGCGTGGCCAGGGGAGGCAGGGCAGCGGCGAGAGCGGGCGGAGCAGCGGCATGGCGTGGTGGCGCGAGCGGCGGGCGGGCGCGCGCACGCGAGTGCGGGGCGGCGCGAGCAGACGCCGGGGCGGGCGCGGTCCGGCGACAGAGGGCGCGGCGAGCGAGGTGCGGGCGCGCACGGCGGCACGCCGAGCGGGGCATGGCCGCGGTGAGCGCGGGCCGGTGCGGCGGAGCGGGGCGAGCGAGGCGAGGAGAAGGGGGGGCTCACTGGGGGTAGTAGGGCACGGGGCGGTCGGTGCGCGAGGAGGACGACGACGGGGTCCGGTCCGACGAGTGAGCGTTCCCCAGTTTCTGACCAATTCAGAGGGGTTCGACACTTACGACCGTATAGAACTTCAAGCCGTGCCATCTTCAAACTAGCCTGATAGCTATTGTTGTAAGAGAATTCGGCATACGGGAGAGATTCCTCCCATTTCTTACCAAAGGAGATGACGCAAGCTCGAAGCATATCTTCGAGCACTTGATTAACTCGTTCAACTTGACCCTGTGACTGAGGGTGAAAAGCGGTGCTAAAAGACAGATGTGTTCCCATAGCTTCTTGGAAACTATTCCAGAATCTGGAGGTGAAGAGGCTGCCACGATCAGAGCTGATCTCCAACGGAACACCGTGGAGTGACACAATTCGGGAAACATATAAGTCTGCTAACTGGCTAGCAGTGATTGTCTCCTTAACTGGCAGAAAGTGAGCAACCTTAGAGAATCGGTCAATGACGACAAAAATAGCATTATGACCCTTCTGGGATTTGGGAAAACCAGTAATGAAATCCATTTGGACCTTGTCCCATTTCCATTCAGGAATTGCAAGGGGTTGCAGAGTTCCTGCGGGCCTTTGATGTTGAGCTTTAACGCGGCGGCAAACGTCACACTCAGAAACATAACGAGCAATATCTCGCTTCATATTAGGCCACCAGTATCTCTGACAAATGTCACGGTACATCTTTGTGCTACCAGGATGAATTGACAGAGGAGTGTCATGAGCTTCCATCATAACGCGTTCTCTCTCATCCTTGAACTTAGGTACGAAGAGACGGTGTTGGAAAAATAGGATCCCATCATTATCAAGATGGAACTCCGACGGTTTTCCTTTTTCAAGGTATCACTTGATCCTTTCAACTTCAGAGTCATACCATTGCATAGTCTTAATGCTGTGTTCTAAATCTGGTTCGACAACGAGGGTATTGAGATAACCCTGTGGAATGATATGGAGGTTCAATTTACGAAACTCTTCATAAAGAAGAGGTTGTGATTCCTGAACCATATGGTTGCTGCAATAAGCCTTACGGCTCAAAGCATCGGCCATTACATTTGCCTTGCCAGGGGTGTATGAGATATTCATATCATAATCGGCTATTGTGTCGAGCCATCTTTGTTGACGAAGGTTCAGATCCGGTTGAGTATACAAATACTTCAAACTTTGATGATCCGTATATATCTCGCAACGGTTACCGAGAAGGTAATGTCGCCATAGCTTCAGGACATAAATAACCGCAGAAAGTTTGAGATCGTGCACTAGGTAATTTTCTTCGTGAGGACGCAATTGTCGGGAGGCATAAGCAATCACCTTGCGTTCTTGCATTAGGACACAGCCTAATCCTTGACGGGAGGCATCGCAGTATATCACGAAATCCTTTTGGGAATCCGGGGGTGCTAATACTGGGGCAGATTTCAATTTATCTTTTAGTGTCTAAAAGCTTTCTTGACATTTTTCTGTCCACTCAAATTTAACACCTTTGTGAAGCAGATTTGTCAATGGTTTTGCAATCTTGGAAAAGTTCTCAACGAATCGACGGCAATAACTTGCAACTCCGAGAAAACTTCTGACTTGCTTGACATTCTTCGGGGGAGTCCAGTCAAGAATAGCCTGAACTCGTTCGAGGTTAACAGCAATTCCATTCTTGGAAATCACATGACCAAGGTAAGTTACTTCAGAAAGCCAAAATTCACATTTGGAATACTTGGCATACAACTGGTGTTCTCGGAGCCTTTCTAGTACAAGACGGAGGTGTTCAGCATGTTCTTCTTTATTCTTAGAATATATAAGGATATCATCCAAATAAACCACGACGAATTTGTCGAGGTAATCCATGAATATATAATTCATCAGACGGGAGAAAGTTGCTGGAGCATTCGTTAGGCCAAATGACATGACGGTGTATTCATATGAGCCATAACGAGTGACGAATGCAGTCTTCGGAATATCCTCTTCGCGAACACGGATCTGGTGATAACCCAACCTCAAGTCGAGTTTAGAGAACACCGATGATCCAGCGAGTTGATCATAAAGATCATTGATCCGGGGCAGTGGGTATTTATTCTGGATTGTGGCTTGGTTAATGGGCCGATAATCCTGAACCAAACGGTTAGTTCCATCCTTCTTCTTAACGAAGAGTGAAGGTGCTCCCCAAGCAGAGGAACTGGGGCGGATGAAACCACTCTTAAGTGACTTGTCGATTTCTTCCTTAAGCTCGAGTAGGTGATGCAGAGGCATCTTATAAGGTTGCTTGGCAATAGGGACAGTGCCAGGCTTCAAGTCAATGACAAACTCGACAGCTCTAGCCGGGGGTATTCCTGGAAGTTCTTCTGGAAAGACGTCTGGAAAATCTCGACCGACAGGAACGTTCTCGATCCCTTCCAGAGGTGAGGCGTTCAAAGCATTCAGAACATATATCTGAGCTTCAGCGTCCCGTGTAATGCGGGCGGTATAGTTCACTATCTCATCGGTGGGGTGAAGAAGTTGGATGACTTTAGTGGCACAATTGATCGAAGCAATGTGAGCTTTCAACCAATCCATTCCAAGTATGAAGTCTATGGTGGAAGATTTCAAGACGATGGGCGATGCAAGGAATTCCAACCCTTTAATTTCGACGGTAACGTCAGGTGCTATCACGTCAGCATGACAGTGACCTCCGCGAGTTTTAATGACTAACGGAGTATGCATTTTCTCATATCGAATGCCATGCATGAATGCAAATTTTCCAGAGATGAATGAA
This sequence comes from Thinopyrum elongatum, assembly GCA_011799875.1. Taxonomy (NCBI): domain Eukaryota; kingdom Viridiplantae; phylum Streptophyta; class Magnoliopsida; order Poales; family Poaceae; genus Thinopyrum; species Thinopyrum elongatum. Next base: position 344,382,335 of record CM022302.1, read on the forward strand.
TGTGATGCTCCTGAATAAAATAAAACAGAAGCAGGTACTGAGTTAACAAGAAGGGTACCCATAACAGTAGCAGGTTGATCCTGGACTTCTTCAATGTCAATGTTATAAGCGTGTCCACGACCATGTGCAGCAGACCCCGTATTATAGTTGCGGGTCTGATTGTTGCCACGACCATTGCCACGGCCAGTATGAGGAAAGGCTAACTGATTCTGATTCTGGCGGCAGTCTTTAGCCTGGTGTCCTGGTTTGCGGCACTTGAAGCACAGATCATCTTCAGGACGAAGAGGAGCATTGTTTTGAATAGCTTGAGCTTTTGGCTGCCTCGGTGGTGGAGGAGGCAGACGTGGTGCAGCATAGTTGTTCTTTGGCACAGAGGTATTGGAACAGAACGCATTGTTGGGAATCCAAACTCGACGCTTCGATGCTGAGCCCGAAGATGAGCCAGCATCACGATAGCGCTTCTGCGAGTCCTTGTATTCCATCTGAGCGGTCTCAACAAGAATAGCCTTGTTCGCCAGAGTTGAGAAGTCATTGAAGTCTTGAGCAGCAAGTGCAAGCTTGAGGTCAGGGTGTAGTCCACTACGGAACTTCTCTTGTCTACGTGCATCTGTGGCGATGTCTTCTTCAGCATAGCGGGAGAGGTCTAGAAATTCCCGCTGATAAGCTTCGACAGTCTTGTTGCCCTGAGTGAGGTTACGGAACTGGGTCTTCATGCGTTCCATAATTGCTTGAGGGATGTAACATGTACGGAAAGCAGCCTGGAACTCATACCAGGTGATGACTGTTCCAACAGGCAGAGTACGCTTGTGTGTGTCCCACCATTGAGCTGCGGGGCCCTTTAAGAAAAAGGCCGCGAAGTTGACGAAGTTGGCAGGGGCGACATTAGCTGACTCCATCTCGTGAGTGATGTCGCGGAGCCAGTCATCTGCATCCAGTGGCTTGTCAGAGTTGCGGAACTGAGTTGGGTTGAGCCGCATAAACTCTCTCAAAGCTATTGAAGCTGGGTTGTGGTTCTGGTTGTTCTGATGCGGAAACTGAGCCATGATTCCAGTCATGAACTGGCGGTTAAGCTCAAACTGTTGCATCATAGCTGCCATATAGTCTGGCGGTGGTGGGCGTTCAGGGGCACGACCACGACCACAACCACCTGGTGTAACCATCCTGCTAAGTATCAACAGGGGGTAGTTTAGTAAAAGCAATTGCGAGCGTTTAGTGACAAACATGATGTAACTCGACAACAATTTAAGTAGTGTAACAGATACATAACAGTAGTCAATTAAGACATACAGATCCATACACAGAGTCGGGTACATGCGGACAGCATAACGGCGCAATTTCAAAAGCTAGACATACTAGGCGGCGCGCAGGCACGCGGTAAGGAAGTACACAACGAGACATAGCAAAGGCTACCTCAACGTCGGAGAAAACCACCAAAACGGGGTAACTGCAAGTGCGGACGACAAATGTTCGTCGCGGAAGGATCCTGCGCTCCATGTGCACTCTGATGCAGAATCCGGTCTCGAGCTGTAAGAAGAGATCCATGTGCGGGTGTGTGACCTCCCACAGCAGGCCAATCAATACCAGTATACATCTGAGTCCTGTGCGGGTAAAGGATGTGCTCCGGATGTATCCCTGCGCGAACAGCGGGTAGCAACTGCGTCATAGCATCATAGAGACGTGCTCGAGTGGCAACCAACTCGACGGCAAGAGCCCGAACAGTGCGATCCAGAGCCTGAGTGCACTGAATCAGAACGCGTGGGTCATAGCGACGAGGCTCATACGGGGCACAGATAGCTGTGTAATATCCAGTAGCATCTCCAGCAGGGGCATACGAAATGTATCAGAACTCAGAGTCATCCAAGATATCGCTGAACTGTCCTCGGAGACGTGCAACGGCAAAGTAGGCGGCATCATGGACTGCCATCTCAATCGTCACGCCGATACCATGGAAAAGGTGTAGCTCGGTGTCTGAGTCATTTTGCTGATCATAGATACGAACATCAGCATGGTACTGCTCCTGATTGAACTCGCGGTAATCCTCGTAAACCAAGTACTCAGGATACCAACGGTAGCCAAGTCTGGTCATGAGAGCGATCAGGACAGCTGGAAACCCAGGGGCATCATGAGCCCAAGTGCGAAGCACAAGCTGTGTCGTAGGACATGGTGGAAATAAACGGTCCATCTGAAACAGAGGAAATTCAGATTTGTCAAATGACAATGAGAAGTTTAACACAACTCGGAGAGAAAGGTTAAACAAAACAATGGAAAGGAAAATGATTATCAGACTAATCAGATCAACGACAGGGAAATCGCACAGATATCCAGCTCTCCGGGTAGACGGAATTTACGAGATCCTAAGTGTCGGCGTTAGTAAAATTTATTTAACCCGAGTAGAAGAGAGATCAGAGTCCCAGAGTATAGACGAGGAATAAAAGATCCTAATACCACCCAGTTGGTGACATGGGCCCGTAAGCCACACAGCCAAGTTAGTAAATTAGTTTTTCGGTTTCTAGACTCAACTTCGGCCAAGGAATTGGAAGGGGGCTTCCTACAGGCAGTCGGCTCTGATACCAACTTGTGGCGCCCCCGACTCAATCGTACACTAATCATACACGCAAACGTGTACGATCAAGCACAGGGACTCACGGGAAGATATCACAACACAACTCTAACACAATTTAAACGGAGGTCCACAATATTACAGACTAGGGATCCGAAGATCCGAATACAAAAGTCAGTCATACAAATATTATCTGAGTACAGACATAGTTAGACAAGTTTTGCCTTAAGAAGGCTAGCACAAACAGCGACACTAGATCGAAAGGCGTTGGCCTCCTGCCAGGGAGCCTCCGATCCTACTCCTGGTCGGCTGGCTCGATCCAGTAGTAAGTACCCTCTGGACCCTCCTGGTAGTATGCTCCGGTGGTGGCATCTGGCTCCTGGACTCCATCGTCTGATGTATCATCAAGGTGCGGTATATGGGGAAAAGAGAAATTAAAGCAACCGTGAGTACTCATCCGAAGTACTCAGCAAGCAAGGATCTATACTACTTATGCAACATTATCAATGGAGAAAGGCTGTATAAGTGGACTGGGCTGCAAAAATGCCAGAATAGAGAGAAGGCCTAGTCCTATCGAAGACTAGCATCTTCAAACATCTTCACGAGGCCATCATCTTGCAGCAGTAGAAGAGGGTAGAATAGCATTTTATTTAGCAAACATGTTGAAGTACAGCTTAAAGATCCTTCCTCGACTCCCAAGCGAGAAAGCGATCCCGAAGCTTCATTTAAGTAACAAGTATCCAGTTTAAGTAGTAGATCGGGATACACAAACTAAGCATCCTTTACCGTAGGACCGGCTATCGATAGAAGATTCATCCCTGCAGGGGTGCACTACTGTTACCCAACACGCTCGATCAACTCTAGCCGGACACACTTGCTGGGTAATGCCCGTCCTCGGAAGATCAACACGAAGCAACGCCCTACCTAGGCTCGGCAGAGAGGTCAGCACGCCGGACTAACCTATGCACCCAGAGGTCTCGGTTCATCGCCCTGGGCACCCTGCGCGTTGCGAGACTGGCTGGGGTGCAGGCGCGACACTGAACTCGTCAGTGAAGTATCCAGCCCAATCCCGACAATCAGCCCGCTCGGTGAATCATGAAGTCAGACGAGCTTTCGGGAGAAACGTACTTCACAGAGGGTCCCATAACCATTATCCCGCGTGGTGGTAGTGCGTATAGGGCACGTCGACCCACTCAGATCACACACCCAAATTCAATTGGCTCAATTAGTATCACGCGGAGACAATCAGAGTCTCTGATGCTCCGCCACAATGTCACACTCGAGTGCCCTTCCGGCACACTCGACATCATAGATCCCCAGCGGGTACCCACCAGGGTGGACCCGCCTGTAACAAAGGTCAAGTAATCGTGTGGTCATAACATCAAGGGGGAAACCCGAGGAATCACCCTCGGCGGATTCCACTCGACGAAATCATCAGGGTGAACATATGAGGCATCACCCTCGAGGTTCATACTGAGGGGTCGCACGACAGAGTTGTATCGGAAGTGGAGAAGGAGGAATCACCCTCGATGACCACGACCGAACAGCTACACTGCAGAGTATTCATCAGGAGTGCGTTACGAGGTATCACCCTCGGCACTCGATAGTTACTACGCAGAGTCGTACAACTAAGGGGGTGTGAAGTGAGGTGCCGGTCTCTGGTCGACGATCACGTTGATCGAGTCTTCGATGATCAAGCAGGGGCAACAAGGATAAGGTGGTGGAGTCACTGATGGTTCACTACCAACCTATACTAACCAGTTTATCATAGGCAGGTAAGGTAGCAATGAACAGGTTACAACAGCAGGCTATGCATCAGAATAGGAGCATACATTAACAGTAGCAAAATCTAATGCAAGCAGGAGAATAGAATGGGCGATATCTGGATGCTCAAGGGGGGGGGGGCTTGCCTGGTTGCTCTGGCAGGAGAGAGGGGTCGTCAACGGGCTGCTCGTCGGTAGTGTAGTCGTATCCAGGTGCAGCGTCGTCGGTCTCGGTGTCTATCGAGACAGAGAAGGAGGGGGAGAGAAACAATAAATTCATGGCAATAATGCAAACAATATGTATGACATGCCTAAATGATACGCCGGGGTGTTCTACTGCCTAACTAAATGATTTAGTTAATTTAGGAATTTATTCGGATTTATTTAATTAAAGTTGGGCACTATTCATTTATTGAAAACGGTCTAAAAGTTCAATGTTCCTATAGCTAGAGGCATCTAACGGGAATACGGAGGGCGTATTCGGGTTCGTATCGGAATTCTGAGCAAGTTTCATGTATAAAGTATTTTCATCGGAGTTACGGATTATTTAATATGATTTTCTAAAGTTTTTATTAATTTCTGGAATTTAATCAATTATTTAAATTAACATTATTCGAAACAGTGTTATGCTGACTTCATCATGACGTCAGCATGAAATCAGCAGGCGTCCTAACACGTGGGTCCCACATGTCATAGACTGTTGGCTAATTAGTGGTTAACTAATTAATTAATATTTAATTAAACTAATTAAGTAAATTGGATTAACCTAATCAGGATTAATTAACTTAATTAATTAACTAATTATTTAATTATTTTTATTTCTTAAAACATTTTTAGGGCTGGGCCCGTTCGTCAGTCTCACTGGGCGCGGGGGCCCCACCGGGCAGTGTCCCAGGGGCGGCGGGGCGCAGGCGAGGCGTGGCCAGGGGAGGCAGGGCAGCGGCGAGAGCGGGCGGAGCAGCGGCACGGCGTGGTGGCGCGAGCGGCGGGCGGGCGCGCGCACGCGGGGCGGCGCGAGCAGGCGCCGGGGCGGGCGCGGTCCGGCGACAGAGGGCGCGGCGAGCGAGGTGCGGGCGCGCGCGGCGGCACGCCGAGCGGGGCATGGCCGCGGTGAGCGCGGGCCGGTGTGGCGGAGCGGGGCGAGCGAGGCGAGGAGAAGGGGGGCTCACTAGGGGTAGTAGGGCACGAGGCAGCGGTGCGCGAGGAGGACGGCGACGGGGTCCGGCGAGGGGCCGGCGTCGGGGACGAGGCGGCGGCGTCGTGCGGCGTCGACGGCGTCGGGCCAGCGCCCGATCCAGTTCTGGATCGGGGGAGGGGGGAGCGAGGAGGGGGGGGGAGTGTCGGTGGGGTGGGTTAGGGTTCGGCCTGGGGAGGGGTATAGGCCAGGGGGGAGGGAACTGGGCCGGCCGACTGGGCCGAGGCCCAGTTAGGCCGGGGTTTTTCCCTTTTTCTTTTCTTTGTTTTCTTTTCTTTTTTCTTTTTCTTTTTATTTATTCCTACCTGTCTGTTTAGTAAATTGTTAGACCTCAAAATGATTTTTGTAAAACATAGAAATTGTTCCAATAACTACTAGGCATCCACTACCACTGTCAAAAATTGGTTTGGAGTCAAATGGATCTCACACCACTTTTATAATAATTAAAATGCATTAATCCTCGTAGTTTGTGTAATGTTAGTGCCACCTAATTAATTTATTTATTGTTGGTTACAATTTTAGAATGGTCTCTGCAATATTTGCTATTTACTGAACATTTTAGTTTCTATGTTGGATAACTTTTATTTTCCACTTTCATTTAAATTTGAAATTGACTTAGGAGTTGAAATGCAATATGATGCTAATGATGAGTATGCACTGTTAAACTTGCTGACATGTCATTATCAAAAGTGATTACTGTAGCTAATGACAGGGGGTGTTACACTTCTCTCGAGAGAAATTCCTTCTCTAGAAAGGACCCATTCTTAGCATCAAAGATTTTTGCCTTCGGATCTGTGGTAGAAGGTATACCCAATAGTTTCTTTCGGGTATCCTATGAAGACGCACTTCTCCGCTTTGGGTTCAAGCTTATCAGGCTGAAGCCTTTTTGACATAAGCGTCACATCCCCAAACTTTTAAGAAATGACAGCTTAGGTTTCTTACCAAACCACAGTTCATACGGTGTCATCTCAACGGATTTAGACGGTGCCCTATTTAACGTGAATGCGGCCATCTCTAATGCATAACCCCAAAATGATAAAGGTAAATTGGAAAGAGACATCATAGAACGCACCATATCTAATAAAGTACAGTTACGACGTTCGGACACACCATTACGCTGTGGTGTTCCAGGTGGCGTGAGTTGTGAAACAATTCCACATTTTCTTAAATGAAGCCCAAACACGTAACCCAAATATTCGCCTCCGCGATCAGGTCGTAGAAACTTTATTTTCTTGTTATGATGATTCTCTACTTCACTCTGGAATTCTTTGAACTTCTCAAATGTCTCAGACTTGTGTTTCATCAAGAAGATATACCCATACCTACTCAAATCATTTATAAAGGTTAGAAAATAACGATACCCGCCGCGTGCCTCAACACTCATTGGACCGCATACATCGGTATGTATTATTTCCAATAAGTCATTAGCTCGCTCCATTGTTCCGGAGAACGGAGTTTTTGTCATCTTGCCCATGAGGCATGGTTCACAAGTATCAAATGATTCATAATCAAGTGATTCCAAAAGTCCATCCGCATGGAGTTTCTTCATGCGCTTCACACCAATATGACCTAAACGGCAGTGCCACAAGTATGTTGCACTATCATTTTCAACTTTGCATCTTTGGCATCAATATTATGAATATGTCTATCACTAAGATCGAGATCCAATAAACCATTCACATTGGGTGTATGACCATAGAAGGTTTTATTCATGTAAATAGAACAACAATTATTCTCTGACTTAAATGAATAACCGTTGCAATAAACATGATCTAATCATATTCATGCTCAACGCAAACACCAAATAACATTTATTTAGGTTTAACACTAATCCCGAAGGTAGAGGGAGTGTGCGATGGTGATTGTATCATCCTTGGAATCACTTCCAACACACATCGTCACCTCGCCCTTAACTAGTCTCTGTTTATTCTGCAACTCCTATTTCGAGTTACTAATCTTAGCAACTAAACCGGTATCAAAATACCCAGGGGCTACTATGAACACTAGTAAGGTAGAGATCAATAACATGTATATCAAATATACCTTTGTTCACTTTGCCATCCTTCTTATCCGCCAAGTATTTGGGGAAGTTCCGCTTCCAGTGACCATTTCCTTTAAAGTAGAAGCACTCAGTTTCAGACTTGGGTCCAACTTTGGGCTTCTTCACGGGAGCGGCAACTTGCTTGCCATTCTTTTGAAGTTCCCTTTCTTTCCCTTGCCCTTTTTCTTGAAACTAGTGGTCTTGTTAACCATCAACACTTGATGCTCCTTCTTGATTTCTACCTCCGCCGATTTCAGCATCGCGAAGAGCCCGGAAATTGTTTTAGTCATTCCTTGCATATTATAGTTCATCACGAAGTTCTAGTAGCTTGGTGATAGTGACTAGAGAACTTTGTCAATCACTATCTTATCTGGAAGATTAACTCCCACTTGATTGAAGCGATTGTAGTACCCAGACATTCTGAGCACATGATCACTGGCTGAGCTATTCTCCTCCATCTTGTAGGCAAAGTACTTGTCAGAGGTCTCATACCTCTCGACACAGGCATGAGTCTTAAATACCAATTCCAGCTCTTGGAACATCTCATATGCACCATGACGTTCAAAACATTTTTGAAGTCCCGGTTCTAAGCCATAAAGCATGGCGCACTAAACTATTAAGTAGTCATCGTATCGAGCTTGCCAAACGTTCATAACGTCTGCATCAGCTCCTACAATAGGTTTGTCACCTAGCGGTGCATTAAACACACAATTCTTCCGTGCAGCAATGAGGACAATCCTCAAGTTACGGACCCATTCTGTGTAGTTGCTACCATCATCTTTCAACTTAGCTTTCTCTAGGAACGCATTAAAAATCAGGGGAACAGTAGCACGGGCCATTGATCTACAACATAGATATGCAAATACTATCAGGACTAAGTTCATGATAAATTAAGTTCAATTAATCAAATTACTAATGAACTCCCACTTAAATAAACATCCCTCAAGTTATCTAAGTGATACATGATCCAAATCAACTAACCCATGTCCGATCATCACGTGAGATGGGGTAGTCATCAATGGTGAACATCTCTATGTTGATCATATCTACTATATGACTCATGTTCGACCTTTCGGTCTCCAGTGTTCCGAGACCATGTCTGTACATGCTAGGCTCGTCAAGTTTAACCCAAGTATTCTGCATGTGCAAAACTATCTTACACCCGTTGTATGTGAACGTAGAGTCTATCACACCCGATCATCACGAGGTGCTTCAAAACGATGAACTTTAGCAACGGTGCATACTCGGGGAGAACACTTTTATCTTGAAATTTAGTGAAGGGATCATCTTATAATGCTACCGCCGTTCTAAGCAAAATAAGATGCATAAAGGATAAACATCACATGCAATCAAAATATGTGACATGATGTGGCCATCATCATCTTGTACTTTTGAACTCCATCTCCAAAGCATCGCCATGATCTCCATCGTCAGCGGCTCGACACCTTGATCTCCATCGTTGCGTCGGTGGTCATCTCGCCAACTATTGCTTCTACAACTATTGCTAACGCATAGCGATAAAGTAAAGCAATTACATGGCGTTTGCATTTCATACAATAAAGAGACAACCATAAGGCTCCTGCCGGTTGCCGATAAATTACAAAACATGATCATCTCATACAATAACGTATATCACATCATGTCTTGATCATATCGCATCACAACATGCCCTGCAAAAACAAGTTAAACGTCCTCTACTTTGTTGTTGCAAGTTTTACATGGATGCTACGGGCTTCTAGCAAGAACCGTTCTTACCTACGGCAAAAACCACAACGGAGATTTATCAAGTTTGCTATTTTAACCTTCTTCAAGGACCGGCTGCAGTCAAATTCGATTCAACTAAAGTAGGAGAAACAGACACCCGCCAGCCACCTTTATGCAAAACTAGTTGCATGTCTGTCGGTGGAACCGGTCTCATGTATGTGGACATGTAAGGTTGGTCCGGGCCGCTTCATCTTACAATACCGTCGAATCAAAATAAGACATTGGTGGTAAGCAGTATGACCATCACCGCCCACAACTCTTTGTGTTCTACTCGTGCATATCATCTACACATAGACCTGGCTCATGATGCCACTGTTGGGAAACGTTGCATGGAAAACAAAAAAAAATCTATGCCCACGCAAGAACTATCAAGGAGATGCATAGAAATGAGGGGAAGAGTGTGTCTACATACCCTCGTAGACCGTAAGCGGAAGCGTTTGACAACGTGGTTGATGTAGTCGAACTTTCTTCGCGATCCTACCGATCGAGTACCGAACGTACGGCACATCCGCGTTCAGCACACATTCAGCTCGGTGACATCCACACCTTCTTGATCCAGCAAGACGGAAAGGTAGTGGATGAGTTACGGCAGCACGACGGTGTGGTGACGGTGATGGTGAAGTTATCTCCGCAGGGCTTCGCCTAAGCACTACGAAAATATGACCGGGGGTGTAAACGGTGGAGGGGGGCGCCGCACACGGCTAAGACAATGTTGTTGTTGTGCTAGGCGCCCCCCTCCCACATATATATATAGGTGGGGGTGGAGGGAGCAGCCAGGAGGCGCCCCCAAGTAGGTCGAATTCTACTTGGGGTCTTCCACCAAGTGGCGCCCCCTTCCTTATTTGGAGTGCGGGAGGAAGGAAGGAGGAGGTGGCGCCCCCCCCTTTCCTTTCTCTCCTGAGGAGGGAAAGGTAGGAGGGGCCACCCCTCCCCTTTCCTTCCCCTAGGGCTGGCCAGACAAGGGAGGGGCGTGCCAGCCCCCTAGTGGGCTGGTCTGTCCCCTCCTTTGGCCCATAAGGCCCATAGACTTGCCGGGGTGCCCGGAACCCCTTCCGGTGACCCAATAAGTACCCGGTGCACTCCGAAACTATTCCGGTGTCCAAATACCATCGTCCTATATATCAATCTTTACCTCTTGACCATTTCGAGACTCCTCGTCATGTCCGTGATCTCATCCAGGACTCCGAACAACATTCGGTCACCAAATCATATAACTCATATAACATTATATTGTCAACGAACGTTAAGCGTGCGCACCCTACGGGTTCGAGAACTATGTAGACATGACCGAGACACCTCTCCGGTCAATAACCAATAGCGGAACCTGGATCCCATATTGGATCCTACATATTCTATGAAGATATTTATCGGTCGAACTGTTATGACAACATACGTAATTCCCTTTGTCCATCGGTATGTTACTTGTCCGAGATTCGATCGTCGGTATCTTCATACCTAGTTCAATCTCATTACCGGCAAGTCTCTTGACTCGTTCCATAATATATCACCTCATAACTAACTCCTTAGTCATTTACTTACAAGCTTATGATGTGTATTACCGAGAGGGCCCCGAGATACCTCTCTGATGCTCGGAGTGACAAATCCTAATCTTGATCTATGTCAACTCAACAAACACCTTCGGAGAAACCTTGAGCATCTTTATGATCACCCAGTTATGTTTTTATGTTTGATAGCCCAAAAGGTATTCCTCCTGTATTCGGGAGTTGCATAATCTCATAGTCGAAGGATTATGTATTTGGCTTGAAGAAGGCCATAGCAATAAATTGAACGATCATTATGCTAAGCTAACAGATGGGTCTTGTCCATCACATCATTTTCCTAATGATGTGATCCCATTATCAAATGACAACTCATGTCTATGGTTAGGAAACCTAAACCATTTTTTGATCAACGACCTAGTCTAGTAGAGGCTCACTAGGGACACGGTATTTGTTTATGTATCCACACATGTATTTAAGTTTCCGGTTAATACAATTCTAGCATGAATAATAAACCTTTATCATGAATAAGGAAATATAATAATAACCATTTTATTATTGCCTCTAGGGCATATTTCCATCAGTCTCCCACTTGCACCAGAGGCAATAATCTAGTTCACATCGCCATGTGATTAACACCCAAAGAGTTTACTAGAGTCAATAATCTAGTTCACATCGCCATGTGATTAATACCCAAAGAGTATTAAGGTATGATCATGTTTTGCTTATGAGAGAAGTTTAGTCAACGGGTCTGCCACATTTAGATCCGTATGTATTTTGCAAATTTCTATGTCTACAATGCTCTGCATGGAGCTACTCTAGCTAATTGCTCCCACTTTCAATACGTATCCAGATTGAGACTCAGAGTCATCCGAATCGGTGTCAAATCTTGCATCGACGTAACCCTTTACGACGAACTCTTTATCACCTCCATAACAGAGAAATATTTCGTTAGTCCTCTTAGGTAACTAAAGATAATTTTGACCGCTGTCCAGTGATCTACACCTGGATCACTATTGTACCCCCTTGCCAAACTCATGGCTAGGTACACAATATGTCTGGTACACAATATGGCATAATTTATAGAACCTATGGCTGAGGCATAGGAATGGCTTTCATTCTCACTCTATCTTCTGCCGTGGTCGGGCTTTGAGTCTTACTAAACTTCACACCTTACAATACAGGCTAGAACTCCTTCTTTGACTTATCCATTTTGAACTCCTTCAAAATCTTGTCAAGGTATGTACTCATTGAAAAATCTTATCAAGCGTCTTGATCTATATCTATTGATCTTGATGCCTAATATGTAAGCAGCTTCACCGAGGTCTTTCATTGAAAAATTCTTATTCAAATATCCTTTTATGCTATCCAGAAATTCTATATCATTTCAAATCAGCAATATGTCATCCACATATAATATCAGAAATGCTACAGAGCTCCCACTCACTTTCTTGTAAATACATGCTTCACGATATGTCTGTATAAAACCATATGCTTTGATCACCTCCTCAAAGCGTATATTCCAACTCCGAGATGCTTGCACCAGTCCTTAGATGGATCCCTGGAGCTTGCACACTTTGTTAGCACCTTTAGGATCGACAAAAACTTCCGGTTGCATCATATACAACTCTTCCTCAAGACACCCGTTAAGGAATGAAAGGTTTTTGACATCCATTTTCCAGATTTCATAATCATAAAATGCGGCAATTGCTAACATGATTTAGACAGAGTTAAGCATCGCTACTGGTGAGAAAGTCTCATCGTAGTCAACCCCTTGAACTTGTCGAAAACCTTTTGCAAAAAGTCAAGATTTGTAGACAGTGATATTACCGTCAGCGTCCGTCTTCCTCTTAAAGATCCATTTATTATTTATGGCTTGCCGATCATCGGGAAAATCCAACAAAGTCCACACTTTGTTCTCATACATGGATCCTATCTCAGATTTCATGGCCTCAAGCCATTTTTCAGAATCTGGGCTCATCATAGTTTCTTCATAGTTCGTAGGTTCGCTGTTGTCCAACAACATGACTTCCAAGACAGGATTGCCGTACCACTCTGGTGCGGAATGTGTTCTGGTCGACCTACGAGGTTCAGTAGTAACTTGATCTGAAGTTTCATGATCATCATCATTTGCTTCCTGTCTGGTTGGTGTAGGCATCACGGAAACGGCTTTCTCTGATGTACTACTTTCCAATTTGAGAGAAGGTTCAATTACCTCATCAAGTTCTACTTTCGTCCCACTCACTTCTTTCGAGAGAAACTCCTTCTCTAGAAATGACCCATTCTTAGCAACAAAGTTTTTTGCCTTCAGATGTGTGGTAGAATGTATACCCAATAGTTTCTTTTGGGTATCCTATGAAGACACACTTCTCCGCTTTGGGTTCAAGCTTATCAGGCTGAAGCCTTTTTGACATAAGCGTTGCATCCCCAAACTTTTAAGAAACAACAGCTTAGGTTTCTTGCCAAGACATAGTTCATACGGTGTCGTCTCAACGGATTTAGACGGTGCCCTATTTAACGTGAATGCGGCTGTCTCTAATGCGTAACCCCAAAATGATAAAGGTAAATTGGTAAGAGACACCATAGAATGCACCATATCTAATAAAGTACGGTTACGACGTTCGGACACACCATTACGCTGTGGTGTTCCAGGTGGCGTGAGTTGTGAAACAATTCCACATTTTCTTAAATGAAGGCCAAACTCGTAACCCAAATATTCGCCTCCGCGATCAGATTGTAGAAACTTTATTTTCTTGTTACGATGATTCTCTACTTCACTCTGAAATTCTCTGAACTTCTCAAATGTTTCAGACTTGTGTTTCATCAAGTAGATATACCCATACCTACTCAAATCATCTGTAAAGGTTAGAAAATAACGATACCCGCCACGTGCCTCAACACTCATTGGACCGCATACATCGGTATGTATTATTTCCAATAAGTCATTAGCTCGCTCCATTGTTCCGGAGAATGGAGTTTTAGTCATCTTGCCCATGAGGCATGGTTCGCAAGTATCAAATGATTCATAATCAAGTGATTCCAAAAGTCCATCCGCATGGAGTTTCTTCATGCACTTCACACCAATATGACCTAAACGGCAGTGCCACTAGTATGTTGCACTATCATTATCAACTTTGCATCTTTTGGCATCAATATTATGAATATGTGTATCACTAAGATCGAGATTCAATAAACCATTCACATTGGGTGTATGACCATAGAAGGTTTTATTCATGTAAATAGAACAACAATTATTCTATGAATTAAATGAATAACCGTTGCAATAAACATGATCTAATCATATTCATGCTCAACGCAAACACCAAATAACATTTATTTAGGTTCAACACTAATCCCGAAGGTAGAGGGAGTGTGCGATGGTAATCGTATCAACCTTGGAATCACTTCCAACACACATCGTCACCTCGCCCTTAACTAGTCTCTGTTTATTCTGCAACTCATATTTTGAGTTACTAATCTTAGCAACTGAACCGGTATCAAAATACCTAGGGGCTACTATGAACACTAGTAAGGTACACATCAATAACATGTATATCAAATATACCTTTGTTCACTTTGCCATCCTTCTTATCCGCCAAGTATTTGGGGAAGTTCCGCTTCCAGTGACCATTTCCTTTGCAGTAGAAGCACTCAGTTTCAGACTTGGGTCCAGCTTTGGGCTTCTTCATGGGAGCGGCAACTTGCTTGCCATTCTTTTGAAGTTCCCTTTCTTTCCCTTGCCCTTTTTCTTGAAACTAGTGGTCTTGTTAACCATCAACACTTGATGCTCCTTCTTGATTTCTACCTCCGTCGATTTCAGCATCGCGAAGAGCTTGGAAATTGTTTTAGTCATTCCTTCCATATTATATTTCATCACGAAGTTCTAGTAGCTTGGTGATAGTGACTAGAGAACTCTGTCAATCACTATCTTATCTGGAAGATTAACTCCCACTTAATTCAAGCGATTGTAGTACCCAGACATTCTGAGCACATGCTCACTGGCTGAGCTATTCTCTTCCATCTTGTAGGCAAAGTACTTGTCAGAGGTCTCATACCTCTTGACACGGGCATGAGTCTGAAATACCAATTTCAGCTCTTGGAACATCTCATATGCTCCGTAACGTTCAAAACATTTTTGAAGTCCCGGTTCTAAGCCGTAAAGCATGGCGCACTAAACTATTAAGTAGTCATCGTATCGAGCTTGCCAAACATTCATAATGTCTGCATCAGCTCCTGCAATAGGTTTGTCACCTAGAGGTGCATTAAGGACATAATTCTTCCGTGCAGCAATGAGGATAATCCTCAAGTTACGGACCCAGTCTGTGTAGTTGCTACCATCATCTTTCAACTTAGCTTTCTCTAGGAATGCATTAAAATTCAGGGGAACGGTAGCACGGGCCATTGATCTACAACATAGATATGCAAATACTATCAGGACTAAGTTCATGATAAATTAAGTTCAATTAATCAAATTACTAATGAACTCCCACTTAAATAAACATCCCTCAAGTTATCTAAGTGATACATGATCCAAATCAACTAACCCATGTCCGATCATCATGTGAGATGGGGTAGTAATCAATGGTGAACATCTCTATGTTGATCATATCTACTATATGACTCATGTTCGATCTTTCAGTCTCCAGTGTTCCGAGACCATGTCTGTACATGCTAGGCTCGTCAAGTTTAACCCAAGTATTCTGCATGTGCAAAACTGTCTTACACCCATTGTATGTGAACGTAGAGTCTATCACACCCGATCATCATAAGGTGCTTCGAAACAACGACCTTTAGCAACGGTGCATACTCGGGGAGAACAATTTTATCTTGAAATTTAGTGAAGGGATCATCTTATAATGCTACCGCCGTTCTAAGCAAAATAAGATACATAAAGGATAAACATCACATGCAATCAAAATATGTGACATGATACGGCCATCATCATCTTGTGCTTTCGATCTCCACCTCCAAAGCATCGTCACGATCTCCATCGTCACTGGCTCGACACCTTGATCTCCATCGTTGCGTCGGTGGTCATCTCGCCAACTATTGCTTCTACAACTATTGCTAACGCATAGCAATAAAGTAAAGCAATTACATGGCGTTTGCATTTCATACAATAAAGAGACAACCATAAGGCTCCTGCCGGTTGCCGATAAATTACAAAACATGATCATCTCATACAATAATGTATATCACATCATGTCTTGACCATATCACATCACAACATGACCTGCAAAAACAAGTTAGATGTCCTCTACTTTATTTTTGCAAGTTTTACGTGGCTGCTACGGGCTTCTAGCAAGAACCATTCTTACCTACGGCAAAAACCACAACGGTGATTTATCAAGTTTGCTGTTTTAACCTTCTTCAAGGACCGGCCGCAGTCAAATTCGATTCAACTAGAGTAGGAGAAACAGACACCCGTCAACCACCTTTATGCAAAACTAGTTGCATGTCTGTCGGTGGAACCGGTCTCATGTACGTGGACATGTAAGGTTGGTCCGGGCCGCTTCATCTTACAATACCGCCGAATCAAAATAAGACGTTGGTGGTAAGCAGTATGACCATCACCGCCCACAACTCTTTGTGTTCTACTCGTGCAAATCATCTACGCATAGACCTGGCTCATGATGCCACTGCTGGGAAACGTTGCATGGAAAACAAAAAAAAATCTATGCCCACGCAAGATCTATCAAGGAGATGCATAGCAACGAGGGGAAGAGTGTGTCTACGTACCCACGTAGACTGTAAGCGGAAGCGTTTGACAACGCGGTTGATGTAGTCGAACTTTCCTCGCGATCCAACCGATCGATTACCGAACGTACGACACCTCCGCGTTCAGCACACATTCAGCTCGGTGACATCCACGCCTTCTTGATCCAGTAAGACGACAAGGTAGTGGATGAGTTCCGGGAGCACGACGGCTTGTTGACGGTGATGGTGAAGTTATCTCCGCAGGGCTTCGCCTAAGCACTACGAAGATATGACCGGGGGTGTAAACGTGCCGCACACGGCTAAGACAATGTTGTTGTTGTGCTAAGCGCCTCCCTCCCACATATATATAGGTGGGGGGTGGAGGGAGCAGCCAGGAGGCGCCCCCAAGTAGGCCGAATCCTACTTGGGGTCTTCCCCCAATTGGCGCCCACCTTCCTTATTTGGAGTGCGGGAGGAAGGAAGGAGGAGGTGCCCCCACCTTTCCTTTCTCTCCTGAGGAGGGAAAGGCAGGAGGGGCCACTGATACGTCTCCAACGTATCTATTTTTTTATTGTTCCATGCTATTATATTATCTATTTTGGATGTTTTATATCCTATTTTATATTATTTTTGGGACTAACCTATTAACGTAGAGCCCAGTGCTAGTTTCTGTTTTTTCCTTATTTTTTAGCTTCGTGGAGAAGGAATTCCAAACGGAATAAAACCTTCGCCATGATTTTTCTTGGACCAGAAGACAACTAGGAGACTTGGAGATGAAGTCGAAGGAGCCACGAGGCGGCCACAAGGACGGAGGGCGCGCCCAGGTGGGTAGGGCGCGCCCCCACCCTTGTGGGCCCCCCGTGACCCTCCTGACCTAATTCTTTCGCCTATATATTCCCAAATATCCCCAAACCACCAGAGGCATCCACGAAAACACTTTTCCACTGCCGCAACCTTCTGTACCCATGAGATCCTATCTAGGGACCTTTTCCGGCACCCTGCCGGAGGGGGATTCGATCACGGAGGGCTTCTACATCAACCCTATTGCCCTTCCGATGAAGCGTGAGTAGTTTACCACAGACCTACGGGTCCATAGCTAGTAGCTAGATGGCTTCTTCTCTCTCTTTGATTCTCAATACCATGTTCTCCTCGATGTTCTTGGAGATCTATTTGATGTAATACCTTTTTTTTGCGGTGTGTTTGCTGAGATCCGATGAATTGTGGATTTATGATCAGCTTATCTATGAATATAATTTGAATCTTCTCTGAATTCTTTTATGCATGATTTGATATCTTTGTAGTTCTCTTCGAACTATCGGTTTGGTTTGGCCAACTAGATTGGTTTTTCTTGCAATGGGAGAAGTGCTTAGCTTTGGGTTCAATCTTGCTGTGTCCTTTCCCAGTGACAGTAGGGGCAGCAAGGCACGTATTGTATTGTTGCCATCGAGGATAAAAAGATAGGGTTTTCATCATATTGCTTGAGTTAATTCCTCTACATCATGTCATCTTACTTAATGCGTTACTCCGTTCTTTATGAACTCAATATTCTAGATGCATGCTGGATAGCGGTCGATGTGTGGAGTAATAGTACTAGATGCAGAATCGTTTTGGTCTACTTGACACGGACGTGATGCCTATATTCATGATCATTGCCTTAGATATAGTCATAACTTTGCATTTTTCTATCAATTGCTCGGCAGTAATTTGTTCACCCACCATATTATTTGCTATCTTGAGAGAAGCCTCTAGTGAAACCTATGGCCCTGGGTCTATTTCCATCATATAAGTATCTATTTTCCATCATATTAGTTTCCGATCTACTATTTTGCAATCTTTTACTTTCCGATCTGTAAACCAAAAAATACCAAAAATATTTACTTTACCATTTATCTATCTCTATCAGATCTCACTTTTGCAAGTAACCGTGAAGGGATTGACAACCCCTTTATCGCGTTGGGTGCAAGTTGGTTGATTCTTTGTGCAGGTATTAGGTGATTTGTGCGTTGTCTCCTACTGGATTGATACCTTGGTTCTCAAACTGAGGGAAATACTTATCTCTACTTTGCTGCATCACCCTTTCCTCTTCAAGGGAAAAACCAACATAAGCTCAAGAAGTAGCAGGAAGAATTTCTGGCGCCGTTGCCGGGGAGATCTACGCCAAGTCAAGACATACCAATTACCCATCATAAACTCTCATCTCTTGCATTACATTATTCGCCATTCGCCTCTCGTTTTCCTCTCCCCCACTTCTGAAATGATTTTTGAAAAGATTTGCCTTTTTCTTCGCCCCTCTTCCGTTCATCTTCTTTGTTTGCCTTTTGTTTGCTCGTGCGTTTGATCGTTTGTCTCGTTCCCATGGCTAGTCCTCCCATCATTGTTAGCACTCCCGATAACGAAGTTCTCAATTTTAAACAAAGGGAGGGAGAAAATTTAAAAGATGCTTGGTATAGAATTTGCAATGCTCAAAATAGATCTACTCGAAAGCAATCTACTGCCGTTATTCTTCACAATTTTTATGTAGGCATTACTCCTTGGAATAGATATGTTCTAGATACCATTACCGGGGGAAATTTCTTGGGGAGCCATACTTTTGATTCTTACAATGCCATGATAGATTTGCTAGGCCCACCACCTCTTTTGATCAATGGAACTGTTTTAACCTTGGAACACGTGATGCAAAGGTTGGATATTATTGAGAATAAAATTGCTACCGCAGAGTTGATTGAAAATTTGGATAAAAATATTCATAATCATATTACTCAATATGGATCTAAGGTAGGAGTTACTTTAAAAAACCTTAGGGAAAAGGAACCCATAGTTAATGAAAAGATATATAAAAATTCTACTAGAATTGGCAAACTAGAAGATATTATTACCAACTTGGGATCCGCTTTTTCCTCCGTTAAAACTACTCAACATCTTCCTCCTACTAAGATTGCTAAGTTTACTTACGTTCCTAAGAATAAGGGTGAATCTTCTAGTAAGGAAAATGAAGATCTCAAAACAGTAAGTGTTCACACCAATTTTTTTGATTTTATTAAGGAACCAATTGCTACAAGTGAATTTCTTGATTTCTTTCCTAGGAGTTTGATCATTGACAAAACCAAAGAACCTCCTAAGGATTATAAGTGTGTGATTAAAGAATTGCATACCAAAGATGACAATACCTAGATCTATTCGTGTTTTTATGCCTAGCTAAGGGCGTTAAACAATAGCGCTTGTTGGGAGGCAACCCAATTTTATTTTTGTCTTTGCTTTTTTGTTCCTGTTTTGCAATAAATAATTCATATAGACTCTGGTTATATGTGGTTTTGTGTTTTAATTAGTGTTTGTGCCAAGTAAGACCTTTGGGATGGCTTACGGTGATAGTTGATTTGATCTTGCTGAAAAATAAAAACTTTTGCGTCCAGTCACAGAATTTTAATAATTCACTGGAGCGTGTAAAACCCCTGAATTGTTTACACAAGATTGATATACGAATTTCCTCTGTTGTACAAATTTTTCAGAAATTTTTGAGTTACAGAAGTATTAGAACAATTCAGATCTTCGCAGAATGTTCTGTTTTTGACAGATTCTGTTTTCTATGTGTTGTTTGCTTATTTTGATGAATCTATGGGTAGTATCGGGGGGTATGAACCATGGAAAAGTTTGAATACAGTAGATATTACACCAATATAAATAAATAATGAGTTCACAACAGTACCAAAAGTGGTGATTTTTTTTCTTATACTAACGGAGCTTATGAGATTTTCTGTTGAGTTTTGTGTTGTGAAGTTTTCAAGTTTTGGGCAAGGATTTGATGGACTATGGAATAAGGAGTGGCAAGAGCCTAAGCTTGGGGATGCCCAAGGCACCCCAAGGTAATATTCAAGGACAACCAAGAGCCTAAGCTTTGGGATGCCCTGGAAGGCATCCCCTCTTTCGTCTTCGTCTATCGGTAACTTTACTTGAGGCTATATTTTTATTCACCACATGATATGTGTTTTGCTTGGAGCGTCTTGTATGATTTGAGTCTTTGCTTTTTAGTTTTCAACAATCATCCTTGCTGTACACACCTTTTGAGAGGGACACGCATGAATCGTGATTTATTAGAATACTCTTTGTGCTTCACTTATATCTTTTGAGCTAGGCAATTTTGCTCTAGTGCTTCACTTATATCTTTTTAGAGAACGGCGGTGACTTTATTTTATAGAAATTGTTGAACTCTCATGATTCACTTATATTATTTTGAGAGTCCTTAAACAGCATGGTAATTTGCTTTGGTTATAAATTTAGTCCTAATATGATAGACATCCAAGAGTGATATAATAAAAACATTCATATAAAGTGCATTGAATACTATGAGAAGTTTGATTCTTTATGATTGTTTTGAGATATAAAGATGGTGATATTAGAGTCATGCTAGTGAGTAATTATGAATTTGAGAAATACTTGTGTTAAAGTTTGTGATTCCCGTAGCATGCACGTATGGTGAACCGTTATGTGATGAAGTCGGAGCATGATTTATTTATTGATTGTCTTCCTTATGAGTGGCAGTCGGGGACGAGCGATGGTATTTTCCTACCAATCTATCCCCCTAGGAGCATGCGTGTAGTATTTGGTTTCGATAACTAATAGATTTTTGCAATAAGTATGTGAGTTCTTTATGACTAATGTTGAGTCCATGGATTATACGCACTCTCACCCTTCCACCATTGCTAGCCTCTCTTGTGCCGCGCAACTTTCGCCGGTACCATACACCCACCATATACCTTCCTCAAAACAGCCACAATACCTACCTATTATGGCATTTCCATAGCTATTCCGAGATATATTGCCATGCAACTTTCCACCATTCCGTTTATTATGACACGTTCCATCATTGTCATATTGCTTTGCATGATCATGTAGTTGACATCGTATTTGTGGCAAAGCCACCGTTCATAATTCTTTCATACATGTCACTCTTGATTCATTGCACATCCCGGTACACCACCAGAGGCATTCATATAGAGTCATATTTTGTTCTAAGTATCGAGTTGTAATTCTTGAGTTGTAAGTAAATAAGAGTGTGATGATCTTCATTATTAGAGCATTGTCCCAAGTGAGGAAAGGATGATGGAGACTATGATTCCCCCACAAGTCGGGATGAGACTCCAGACGAAAAAAAAGAGGCCAAAAAAAATGAGAAGGCCCAAATAAAAAAATGAGAGAAAAGAGAGAAGGGACAATGTTACTATCCTTTTACCACACTTGTGCTTCAAAATAGCACCATGATCTTCATGATAGAGTTTCCTATATTGTCACTTTCATATACTAGTGGGAATTTTTCATTATAGAACTTGGCTTGTATATTCCAATGATGGGCTTCCTCAAATTGCCCTAGGTCTTCGCGAGCAAGCAAGTTCGATGCACACCCACTTTGTTTTCTTTTGATCTTTCATAAACTTATAGGTCTAGTGCATCCGTTGCATGGCAATCCCTACTCACTCACATCGATATCTATTGATGGGCATCTCCATAGCCCATTGATATGCCTAGTTGATGTGAGACTACCTCCTTCTTTTTGTCTTCTCCACAACCACCATATTCTATTCCACCTATAGTGCTATGTCCATGGCTCATGCTCATGTATTGCGTGAAAGTTGAAAAAGTTTGAGAACAACAAAAGTATGAAACAATTGCTTGGCTTGTCATCGGGGTTGTGCATGATTTGAATGTTTTGTGTGATGAAGATGGAGCATAGCCAGACTATATGATTTTGTAGGGATAAGCTTTCTTTGGCCATGTTATTTTGAGAAGACATAATTGCCTTGTTAGTATGCTTGAAGTATTATTGTTTTTATGTCAATATTAAACTTTTGTTTTGAATCTTATGGATCTGAACATTCATGCCACAATAAAGAAATTACACGGATAAATATGTTGGGTAGCATTCCACATCAAAAATTCTGTTTTTATCATTTACCTACTCGAGGACGAGCAGGAATTAAGCTTGGGGATGCTTGATACGTCTCCAACGTATCTATAATTTTTGATTGTTCCATGCTATTATATTATCTGTTTTGGATGTTTTATATGCATTAATATGCTATTTTATATTATTTTTGGGACTAACCTATTAACCTAGAGCCCAGTGCCGGTTCCTGTTTTTTCCTTGTTTTTTAGCTTCGTTGTCGGAGTAAATGACCACGGGTAGCCTCATCAGCTCCCCTGGGTATTTCAAGACATCGGGGCAGGCTGCGCCCCTCGACACCAAAGACAAAGGACCGCCTTCTTGGGGCCGTCTGGTCCAAGCGGCCGGTTGCCAGGAGGCGGCGGAATCCAGAAGACGGCCATGAAGTGGGCCGACTCCTAGCAGGCGGCTTCCTGGGAAGCCGGGTCCTAGCAGGCGGCCCCTCGCGCCCTCAAAGTTAGCACCCACATAAACACGACAAGACGGGGCTTGGCTACAGTACAAGCCTACCACCCCCGAATCCAGGGCAGAACATGGCCACAGTGCAGCGTACCAAGCGGACATCCCACACCCGACGCGGCACTGTTGCCATAGTGCTCATGACATCACCCATGGCAGAGGAAGCCATGCACCCACGACGGGCTGTCGGTACGGCTCACACGCGGCGGGCCCTACCTGTCCGTGAGAGGCCAGAAGGCGGCGAGCCCTGACCAGTCGGCTCAGGGGGAGGCCGGCTCCTAGCAGGCGGCCCTCCCCCTTCCTTGAAGTTTGTGCGCCATTAACTAGAAGAGACGGGGAGTGGCTACAGTGAAACGCCCACCAGGCGGTGGGACTGTAGCCACGCTCTCCCCGACCAAGCATGCATCATCAGTGGCACAACAATAGTGCTACGCAGCCGACAGGACCCGCAAGCGGCGGGCCCTGTTTGTCGGCCGAGTACGAGACCGCCGGGGGACTCACCAGGCGGCGGGCCCCTGCAGTCGGCGGAGAGGCCGGCGACCAGAGATACTGACGGCCGGGTCCTACGCCCGACCAGATTACCATTGTACCCCTGGAGGGTAGGCCTATATAAACCCCCCAGGTCACCCCATGCAAGGGGTTGGGACCTTGGTGGAGAGAAGAGAGCCTTCTTAGTTCAGCACTCGCACACACACATAGAGTGGAGTAGAGCTAGCCTTGCTCTCCTTCCTCCTCTAGCAGAACAGCTCAAGGAGCAATTTTGTAGCTACTTGTTGAGGTAGTGATCATGCGGAGACCCCGCAGAGCAGGACTAGGGGTGTTATCTCCTAGGAGAGCCCCGAACCTGGGTAAGATTCGCAGGCATATGCGGTCTCGCTCACTCCCGCTTCTAGAACCCGGCGACGTACTTTTGTCCCCATCCATGATAAGCCACCCCCTGGCATATGTCGCATGATATCCCCGACATTTGGCGCCCACCGTGGGGCCAGGTGCACCGTTGTTCGGAAACACGTTCTGGACGGGAACCCTCTTCCTTCCTGGCGAGCGCTGCCAGCCCGGCACGCCTGACGGCGTTTGCGCTAACACGCTGCGCGGCATGGAAGTCGCTTGCGCCGCAAGCAGCCTCGCTGATCTCATTGGCGGGATCCGCCTCTTCGACGAGCCCGCGCTCGTCGCGGGCGCAGCCAGCCCCGAGAGCTGCCTCGTCGACTCCCTCGGCAAGCTTCACGTCGCCAACGAGCCGGTCTCCGACCTGGAGTCCGTTGGCTCCACCGACCCGTCCGTGGACATGGTCATCGATGCCGACGTCGCGCTTTCTGATGCCTTCCCCGGTGACGTGGTGATCTTCGACGACCTGCTCCCTGCTGCAGACAGCAGCGCCAGCACCAGCACCGTCACCGGGGTGCTGGTCATCAGCCACGACGGAGCCTCCGACCAGGCCGGCCGGGAGCCGTTGCAGGCGGCAATGCGGGACCTGTCCGCACCCGTAACGCCTGGTGCGAATGGCGAAACGCTGGAAGCGTGCCGTATCGCACTCCTCGACAGCGCCAACAAGTTGGCGGCCATGAGACGCCTCACCGAGGCCTACCACCGTGAGATCGACCGTGCCGTCTGCGGCACGCCGGCCGCTGACGAACCCAGCCACGCGGGCACGGTCCGGCAGCGCGGCGCGGCCATCGCCAGCATGTTGGGGGCCGACCACCCAGTCTACGCCACGCCAATGGAGAACTTACGCGCCGCCCAGGCGGCGGTGGATGAGCTGGACCGCCTGGAGGGCGACGAGCGTCGCTGCATGACGGAGCACGTCCAGCAGCTCATCGACGCGGCCACCGCGCAGCAAGAAGCTGGCCGCCGCGTGGTGGAACCCGGCTTGCAGGCCGGGAACCTTCCCCCTCGCCGAGAGCACGGCACGACCTCCCGGACGCCGACAGGCTGCGCCCGCGATGGAGGAGACCAAGAACTGGTTGTTAGCCACAGCCGCACCCGCATCTCCATCGAGCACGACCAAGACGGCCGCCCACGAGAAGTGGAACGGCGGGACGGTCGTCCGCCTCCCCTGCGCAGGGAGAGGCGCGCCTCCCTGCCGCCTATTGAGCATCCGACTCTCGGAGGCCGGCTGGGCCCCCGTGAAGGAGTCGAAGAGAACGACGCCCGCCACCGGACCGACCGCTTGGCTCGATCCCTGGCGTTAGAAGAAGAAGATGCGATCGGCCCGCCTTGTTTCGGCCCCCGCATTCGCGACGAGCCCTTCACCAAAGGGTTCTCGCTCCCTCGGGACACCCCCAAGTACAACGGCTCTGTGAAGCCGGAAGATTGGTTGGTCGACTACTCCACTGCCGTCAACATAGCAAACGGCAACAAGCATGTCGCCGTGAAGTATGTCCCGCTCATGCTCCAGGGCACGGCCCGGACATGGCTGAACAGCCTCAAGCCCTACAGTGTCAATAGCTGGCTAGACTTCACCGAAGTTTTCATCCGCAACTTCACCAGCACCTACAAGCGGCCGCCCAAGCCTCGCCAGCTCTCCCTGTGCGTCCAAGGCCCGATCGAGTCCACCCGCGAGTACTTAACGCGGTGGGCCGAACTGCGCAACTCCTGCGAAGGGGTGCATGAGGTGCAAGCCATAGAGTACTTCACTACCGGGTGCCGAGAGGGCACCCTACTCAAGCATCGACTCCTCTGCGATGAGCCAGCCACCCTCGATGAGCTGCTAATCATAGCGGACAAGTACGCCACTGCCGACTCCTCCATGAAGTCGGAGCTCCGAGTGGACGCGTCAGGAAAGATGCTCCCTCCGGCCCCTCAGACGCCGGCTGGTGATTCTAGTCGGCGCCAACAGTCAAACGACAACAAGCACAAGGCCCAGCAGCCGGCTACCACCAGCGGACAGGTGGCGACAGTCGAAGACCAGCAGCCAGAAGAGCAACCCGGCCCCAAGCGCCAGAAGGGCGGCAAGCCTGCCTGGTTGCCCGCCTTCTCGTTTGAGCAAACCCTTGACGCTCCCTGCAAGTTCCACAGCGGCGCGAAGCCATCCAACCACACCACCCGGAAGTGCCACTGGCTCGTCCGCATCGCCAAGGGCGAAGGACTGCCTCCCCCGCCTGCTGGCCCGCCGCCTCCACCTCCCCAGCAGCCGGCGGTTCGGCCAGTCGGCGTGATCCAAGATGAGTTTCCCGAAGAGCACGGAGCTTACGTCGTCTTCACCAGCGTGGCTGACGACAGGCACAGCCGGCGTCAGCAGCAATGGGAGGTGAATGCCGTTGCCTCTGAAGCCCCAGAGTTCATGCACTGGTCTGAGAAGCCGATCAGTTGGTGCCGAGCTGACCACCCAGAGGTGATGCCTTCTCCGGGTTCCTATGCCCTGGTGTTGGATGCCACCTTTGCGACAGAGAGGCGAGCTGCTCGTTTCTCCTGGATTCTGATAGACAGCGGTAGCAGCATCAACATCCTCTACCGCGACACCATGGAGAAGTTGTGCATCAAAGAGAAACAGCTCCAACCCAGCCGGACTGTCTTCCATGGCATCGTGCCTGGCCTTTCCTGCTCACCGATCAGCAAGATCAAGATAGACGTCCTCTTCGGAGACAAGAATCACTTCCGCCGAGAGCCAATCTGGTTCGAGGTGGTTGACCTTGAGAGACCCTACCACGCATTGCTTGGCCGGCCTGCCCTGGCCAAGTTCATGGCGGTTCCCCACTATGCCTACCTCAAGATGAAGATGCCGGGTACCAAGGGCATTATCACTGTAGCTGGCGACTACAAGAAGTCTGCCGAGTGTGCTGCAGCCAGCAGTCGGCTGGCCGAGTCCCTTGTGATTGCTGTCGAGAAGCAGCTCCTTGACTAGGTTGTGGCCATGGCCGGCAAGCAGCCGGACCTGTCGCCAGATCCCAAGGAGTCATAAGCTCAGGGCTCTTTCCAGCTGGCCAAAGAAACCAAGAAGATACCCTTGGACCCGGAGCACCCGCAGAAGTTCACTGTCATAGGAGCTCACCTTGACAGCAAATAGGAAAGCGAGCTCATCGATTTCCTCCGTGAGAATCGGGACATCTTTGCATGGTCTCCAAAGGACATGCCGGGTGTTCCGACGGATTACGCCGAGCACAAGCTACATGTCAGAGCAGATGCAAAACCAGTCAAGCAACCCCTCCGCCGCCTGTCGGAGGAGAAGAGAAGAATTGTTGCTGAAGAGGTAGCCCGGCTTCTAGCAGCCGGCTTCATTATGGAAGTGTTCTTTCCAGAGTGGCTTGCCAACCCAGTCCTTGTACTGAAGAAGAACAACAAATGGCGCATGTGTATTGACTATACCAGCCTCAACAAAGCTTGCCCCAAAGATCCGTTTGCCTTGCCTCAGATTGACCAAGTGATAGACTCCACAGCTGGATGCGAGCTGCTGAGTTTTTTGGATGCCTACTCAGGGTACCACCAGATCAAGTTGAGCCCGGCCGACCGCCTGAAGACCGCCTTCATCACACCATTCGGAGCCTTCTGCTACCTGACCATGACATTTGGCTTGAGAAATGCCGGTGCCACATTCCAGCGTTGCATGCAGAACTGCGTCGTCAAGCAACTCGGCAGAAATGCCCATGTCTATGTAGACGATATTGTGGTGAAGACAGAGAAGCGCGGTACCCTCCTGGAAGATCTCAAGGAAACTTTTGATAATCTGCGCCATTTTCAAATCAAGCTCAACCCAGAGAAGTGTGTCTTCGGAGTACTAGCTGGCCAGCTCCTCGGTTTCCTTGTCTGAGAGCGCGGCATAGAGTGCAACCCTGTCAAGATCAAGGCCATCGAGAGGATGGAGAGGCCCACCCGACTGCGAGACATTCAGAAGTTCACCGGCTGCTTGGCATCCATCAGCCGCTTCGTCAGTCGGCTGGGCGAGAAGGCTCTTCCCCTGTACCAGTTGATGAAGAAGACCACTCATTTCGAGTGGAACGACAAGGCGGACGAGGCTTTCCTCCAGCTCAAGAAGATGTTGACCACGCCGCCCGTTCTGGCAGCTCCGGCTGCCAAGG
This sequence comes from Thinopyrum elongatum, assembly GCA_011799875.1. Taxonomy (NCBI): domain Eukaryota; kingdom Viridiplantae; phylum Streptophyta; class Magnoliopsida; order Poales; family Poaceae; genus Thinopyrum; species Thinopyrum elongatum. Next base: position 344,410,263 of record CM022302.1, read on the forward strand.
AGCCCATGCTTCTTTACATCGCTGCCACCAGCCGGGTGGTCAGCGCAGTCGTGGTGGTAGAGCGCCAAGAAGACGGCAAGGCAAAGCCGGTCCAGAGGCCCGTGTACTACTTGAGTGAGGTGCTGTCAACCTCCAAGCAGAACTACCCCCACTACCAAAAGATGTGCTACGGCGTGCACTTTGCTGCCAAGAAGCTCAAGCCATACTTTCAAGAGCACCCCATCACGTTTGTCTGCACCGCCCCACTTGCGGAGATCATAGGCAGCAGAGACGTGTCTGGCCAGGTGGCCAAGTGGGCCATCGAGCTGGCCCCCTACACCATCTTCTACCAGCCTCGCACCGCCAACAAGTCCCAAGCACTGGCCGACTTCCTTGCCGACTGGGCCGAGACCCAGTACCTGCCGCCAGCTCCAGACTCCACTCATTGGCGGATGCACTTTGATGGCTCAAAGATGCGCACCGGTTTGGGAGCCGGCATCGTCCTCACCTCTCCCAAAGGCGACAAGCTCAGATACACATTGCAAATCCATTTTGCCGCCTCCAACAACGTGGCCGAGTACGAGGCACTAGTACACGGACTCCGGCTGGCCAAGGAGATTGGCATCCGCCGAATTCTGTGCTACGGCGACACGGACTTGGTGGTCCAACAGTCGTGTGGCGACTGGGACGCCAAGGATGCAAACATGGCGAGCTACCGCTCCCTCGTCCTGCAGATCAGCGAATATTTTGACGGGTGCGAGTTCCTTCACGTGCCACGCGCCGACAATGAGCAAGCAGATGCCCTGGCACGGATCGGCTCCACCCGGCAAGCAATACCAGCCGGCGTGTCCCTTCATTGCCTCCGCAAGCCGTCTATCAAGCCTTCCCCGGAATCAGAATCCATCTTCGTGCCGGCTGCCCCCGAAGCAGTCGGATCCGACTCGGGGGCTGCAGCAGCCGGCCCGGGGACTTCGGCAGGCGGCATAGGGACTGCAGCAGTCACACCCGGCCCGGGGACTGCAGCAGCCGCCCCGGGGACTTCACCAAGTGGCTCGGGGACTGCAGCAGTCACATCCGGCCCGGGGAATCCACAACCTGGCCCGGTGACTGCGGCAGTCGGCCCGGGGACTTCAACAACGCAGCAAGACGCGGCCGACTCCACCCCGCCACCTGCCAACCCAACCGCCCTAGTTTCAGTGGCCGTAATGATAGTGGATGAAGTCGAAGCACCATCATGGGCGCAGCCCATCCTCAACTTTCTGGTGAGCAAAGAGCTGCTAGCTGATGAGATCTCGGCCCAGTAGGTGCAACGCCGGGCAGGAGCTTACACGATAGTAAACAGAGAGCTTGTCAGGCGCAGCGTGACCGACGTCTTCCAACGCTGCGTTGAAGCAGAGAAAGGCAAGGCAATCCCCAGAGACATACACCAAGGCGAGTGCGGACACCACGTGGCCTCCAGATCCCTTGTCGCCAAAGCTTTTCGCCATGGTTTCTTCTGGCCGACTGCTTTGGAGGACACCAAGGATCTGGTCAAGAAATGCAAGGGGTGCCAGAAATTCAACTCCAAGCAACATCTGCCGGCTCCTGCACTAAAGACCATCCCCCTTACCTGGCCTTTTTCCGTCTGGGGGCTGGACATGGTGGGCCCATTCAAGACAGCACGCGACGGCATGACCCATCTGCTCGTCGCCATCGACAAATTCACCAAGTGGATTGAAGCAAAGCCAATCAAGAAACTGAATGGTCCGACTGCTTTGACCTTCATCACAGATATCACCGTCCGGTACAGTGTACCACACAGCATCATCACCGACAATGGCACTAACTTTGCCAAAGACGCCTTGGCCCGTTTCTGCGCGACGCAGGGCATCCGACTGGACTTAGTGTCCGTTTCCCATCCGCAGTCAAACGGCCAAGTCGAGCGAGCAAACGGCCTCATCTTATCCGACATCAAGCCCCGACTGGTCGAGCCACTGGAGAGCTCGGCCGGCTGCTGGATTGACGAGCTGCCGGCCGTCCTCTGGATCCTCCGCACCACCCCGAACAAATCAACCGGCTTCACCCCCTTCTTCCTCGTGTACGGGGCCGAGGCCATCATCCCAACTGACATCGAGTTCGACTCACCTCGCGTCACCATGTACACGGAGGCGGAGGCGAAGGAAGCACGTGAAGACGGCGTCGATCTGCTGGAACAGGGCCGGCTGTTAGCACTCAGCCGGTCCGCCATCTACCAGCAGAGCCTGCGCCGCTACCATAGTCGGAAGGTCAAGCCACGATCCTTCCAAGAGGGAGACCTTGTGCTCCGGCTGATCCAGTGAACAGCCGGCCAGCACAAGCTCTCGGCCCCTTGGGAAGGCCCCTTCATCATCAGCAATGCCTTGGGCAACGACTCCTATTACCTGATCGACGCGCAGAAGCCCAGGGCGCGCAAGAGGGACGATTCCGGCAAGGAAACAGAGCGCCCATGGAACGCAAATCTCCTCCGAAGATTTTACAGTTAATGCAGTATGTACCACGCTACCTTTTGTATTAAGCGCAAAGACACCAGGTCCCTCGAGGAGCACTCGGGGGCTACCTTTCTTATCTATATGATAAGTTTCATGCCTGTGAATGAGTTATTTCATTCCTCCGCCCAGCACCGGGTCCGACCAGTCGGCCCGGGGGCTTGCCGCCTTGTACTATGTCAGCGCTACCTGCAGTCGGACAAGTAGTGTGCCGGCAGCTAAGCCCTCTCAAGCCGCAGCTCGCAGAGCGACTGTCTGGCTGGCAAGAGTCAAAGGCAGGAAATGGTGCCCACATGAAAAATGGCTAAGGACGAAAGCACTCACATAGGCCAAGCTGGCTCCTCGCCTAGCCATCCGGTTGCCGAGCAGCCGGCCGGCCGGCTTCTCACTTAACATGCTACGTTCTAAGCGGCCAAAGTACTTGCCTTCCCAAAATGGCCAAGTACCTGACCCAGCCAACAGACCGAAGAGCGGCTGTTTGGCCGGCAAGGTGGCAGCCAAGGGAAGGCAGCAAAGGAAAAATCCAAAAGAACAGAAAGCAAGACAAGTCGAAGCTCGGCAAAGCACAACTTGTGCGAAAATTAAATTACATAGCAAGAGGCCCTCGGCCAGCATTCAACAAAGTTTGAATACACCCCCAGTGGGTGGAACTGCGCAAATTTAACAAGTTCGTTCTAGAGACCACAAAAGCAGGAAAAGATAAGATAAAGTTGGCAGCCTAGGCCAGAGGAGCAGCAGGCGGGTCCGGCAGGTCGGTGGAGTCGGCGGAGCCGGCTGGTGGAGTGGCCGTCTGGCGAGTCTCGGCTTGGTCGCCATCAGCAGCAGTCGGTGCACTCGCACACGGCTCGTTGCTCGAGCCCCGATCGAGCTGAGGCTGGCCGTCCGCTCTGCCCTCCGGTGCGTCATCTTCACCATCCTCGTCTTCCTCGTCCTCGCCTTCATCACTGGAGGCGATTTCTTCCGCCGAGTCCTCGCCGTCATCCGGGTTCTGCCCGAACCAGTCCGGCGGCACCTCGGCACCCTCCTCGTCCAGCTCGGGGAGAAAGACACCGGTCTCGGTGTACTCGGCGATCGCCGCCGCACGTCGAGTGAGCACAGGCCCCACTGCCACCAACTCTTCCCTGGCCTCCTGCCGGAACATGGCCAACTGGGCCAGGTTCAGCCCAGGATACCAAGCCTTGACGAACTCCAAGGCCCTTCGGGCGCCTACCCGAGCGAAGGAGCCCTTCCAAGCCTCGAAGCAGCTGATCGCCACCTCTAACCAGTCGGCGGTCCGACTGGGGGTGCGTGGAGCTTGGACGCCTGGCCAGAGGGCGGAAACCAGCTAGGACCCGGCGCGCTGAAGGCGGCGGAGTAGACGGTGAATCGGCTGCAGGCGCATCCTGACGGCCAGGTGCTGCTCGTTCATGTTTCGAGGCGCGTCAAGCGGGATCTCCACTCCTTCCCTCCTACGCTGGGCACGCCGCGCCTCGATGGCCTGGCTGACAGTGACGGCATGTCCAGGAAAGAAGTCTACGCAAAGAAAAAACAAAGATCAAAAGTCGAAAGCCGACTCTCGATGCAGTCGGCAGCTATTCCAAAGAAAGAAGTTTACCATCGATCATATCCTCAATCTCGCCATAGCCAGCAGCGAGGATCGCCTCCTTCTCGACCCACTTCGAGCGCTCGGCCTCAAACTCGGCCTGGAGGGCGCCTTCCGCCTCCTTGAGTTTCTGGAGCTCCGCCTTATGCTGGTCCGCCTGGTCTGCCGACTTCTTGGCCAGACGGTCGCGCTCCTGGGCCGCCTTGCTGCGCTCCTCCTCCTTGGCTCACAGCTCGGTCTGGACTTTGCCCAGGCGCTGCTGTAGTGTGGCGTTGGCTCCTGCAAAATTGAGAAAGAGTAGACAATCAACAAAGTTGAGCAAAAAGAAAAGTGGCTGTCGGAAGATCCGGCCCGACTGCTCAGCAGTCGGCCCGAATCTCGGGGGCTACACCCAGCGGGTGCGCTGACGCGCCCCCGTGAGGAAGAAGACGGAATGCTTACTCCGGCTCTCGATCAGGTCGGCGGTCCGCTTAGCCAGCTCCTGGACCTGGGAGTTGAAGGCGGCTGCGCGGATGTTGTGGTAGTCCTGCAACGAAGACAAAAGAAGAGAAAACAAGTTAGCACTCGGAACTTACCTTAAAGTTCTGAGCCGCCTGCTCAGCAGCCGGCCCGGAACTCGGGGGCTACACCCAGTGGGTGCGCTGGCGCGCCCCCACGAAAGATTGCAAGAATCAAAAAACAAAGCAAAGAAGCGTACCCGGACGGCCGTTCGCGTCGCCAAGAACGCCTTCGTATACTGCTGGAGGGCGGTGCCTTGGGCCTGGAGCTGGGCCTGAACGTCCTGCGCGGCCTTGTTCAGCACGCCCGTCCCGCCCCCAGGCGTCCATTCTGGTGGGGCGGCACTGGTGGCCTCTGCATCTGTGGCCGACGAGCTTGCGGTCCCGATCTCCTGCGCCCGTGGCGCCGAGGCCGCCTTCGCCGCACGCCGATGCCCCGAAGGACGGACCACAGGGATCGCCCCCACCACCAGCTCACCTCTGACCGGCGGCGCCAGTGGCATGTCAGATCGACTGCCTCGGGCCTCGGCAGTCGGCGCTTGCGGGGGCACCTCCGCCCTCGGGGCGATGGCGTCGCCTCCTCTCCTCTCCACGACCAGCTGATCGTTGCTGGCTCCTCCAGTCGGCGCCGGGTTCTCCGGCGCTGGTGGCACTACACGCAGCGGGATGACGAGTTGCGGAGTCCGGCCGCATGCGGCCTCTTCCACTTGTACCTTGGCGGCCGCGTCCGCCTGGGCCTGGGTTGCGGCGTCTGCCTGGACCTTGGCCGCAGCGTTGGCTTGGGCCTTGGGCCGCCGCATCCGCGTCCGCCTGCGCCGCCTTGGCCGCCTCCGCCTTCTACCGCTCCACCTCCTCCCGCTCCACGCATGCCTCCCGCGCGTTCCTCTCCGTCGCCTCCTAGAGGTCGGCGAGCGGGTCCACGCGGCGGGTGTTGGTGGAGCCCTCCGCCGCCCCGATCACTGAAGCAGCGGTGGACTGCTCAAGAGAGAGCGGGGCCCTGTTCAAGCAAGACAAGAGGAAAGTCAGAAAGAATTTGCAAGAAAGAAGAAAAGAAAACGCAAGGGAAAGCAAGCACTTACGCGGACACCATCAGGGGCTACTTCGGGGTCTTCTAGAACTAGGCCGCCTTCGCGGCGGCCTCCTGCCGCTTGGTCGCGGCGGCCGTGTTCTTGGACTTCTTCGGCCGGCTGCCGAACAGCAACGAGCCGGCTCGGCGCTTTGGTGTGCCGCCTGGCGCAGTCGGCGCGGCTGAAGAACTCGCGCCCGCCTTGTCGGTGTCGTGCTTGCGGCATGGCTCGTTCTCGTCATCCGGCCAGGCCTCGAGGCCGCCTCCTCCTCTGGAGCCGCCTCCTCCTCCATGGCGGCCACCCCCAAGTCGGGGTCCTCCACGTCGCTCCTCGCTCGGTCCGGCATGTACTGCTGACCTGGATCCAGAGCGCCGGCGGCCGACTGGGCCGGGAGGACCTGCACCATGGTCGACTGGTCAGACGGCAAAACAATAACTCGGACCAGCAAAAGAGAAAAAGAACTGCAAGAATCATCGCAGGCGGCGGATGTGCGCGGTCGTACGGCCGCTTGCCGAACCGCCAATCCGTCATCGATAGCTTGCAGTTGGAGAAGTAGTTGACCAACCGGGCCGCCTCCATGTCCGGCAGCTCCCATGTGCACATCCGGCACGGGTCCCGGCGCCCGCTCATGCAGCTGATGATGTGAGGCCGGGCTTGGAGGGGAAGCACTCGGCGCGTCACGAAGGCGGCCAGCAGGTCCGAGCCCTTCAGGCCCTCCGACTCCGTCATCACCTGAAGTCGGGCGAGGGCGGCGGAGGAGGCGGCCGATAGGGAGCTCGGCTTGTACTGCCAGTTGGCATGCGTCTCGGCTGGCGGGCCGGCTACGTAAGCCGGCAAGTTGATGTAGTCGCTCGTCGGGTGGATATTCTTGACGTAGAAATAGGATTTCAGCCACAGCTTGGCCGACTGCAGCAGGGAGATGGGCGGGAAGCGGTTCCCGGTGCCCGGACGCCGCACCGCCACGCAGGCTTCGCATTGAGCCACCTGGCCCTTGGTGGCGGTGCCAAGTTTGAGATAAAAGCACTCTCCCCAGAGCTCAAGGGTGGGGAGAGTGCCGAGGTACCCTTCGCACATGGTGACGAAGGCGGCCAGCAGTACCACCGTGTTTGGCGTGAGGTGGTGCGGCTGGACTTGGTAGAAATCAAGGAAGGAGCGGAGGAAGCCGCTCGCCGGAAGGCCGAAGCCGCGAAGAAAATGGGACCGGAAGACTACGCGTTCGTCGCCCTCCGGCAGCGGCGAGATTTCTGCCTCGGGGGGGACACGTACCCGCACGTTCATCTCCCGGGGCAGCCACCGTGTCTGACGAAGGAAAGAGAGGTGATCCTCATGGACGTTGGAACCGTCCCAGTCACTGGCCCGTGAGCGCGCCATGGGTGAAGGAGCTCGTCGTAGGTGCGGCGCGGTGACGAGCGGGCGAAGCCGCGGCGGAGCGAGGAAGCCGCAGCGAGAAGAAGCTCGACGACGGTGGGCTGCGGTAGCGCTTCAGCAAGAGGAAGAGGCGCTGCGGCGGCGGAGAGGAAGAAGAATGGCGAGGGGAGAGGAGGGCGCGCGTGCGTCTGCCATCCCCCTACTTATAGCCCCAGGCGGCGGAGCCGAGGGGGCGAGAGCGTGGGGGATCGTGGGATTAACTGCGCGCACTCCCCCACGATCCCACGATTACAGTGCCAGTAAAGGCGTGTATTAATTACCGCAGAAGCCCAACCATCTACCTCGGCCGCAGCGGATCCGCGCGCATGCCGAGGCACTATAGTGGCGGGCCCCGGCCTGCGGCGACGTCCCGTCACGCGCATAGGCTGGCAGGCTGGCTTGGCCTGCTGACGCCGCGTGGCCGGCAGGCACGGGCGGCGATCCTGACGTCTGGCTAGCGTGCCACCTGGCCCCCACCACGGCGTTTCAAAATCACCAGGCGGCCTGCCTGGTCACGGCCGACTCCTACCAGTCGGCACTTCAGAAGACGGACGAAGCAGAATGCCAGACAACCCGGAGAAGGAAGCTGCTGGGGCTTCTCGCCCCTTCAGCCGCAGCGCCCCATCAGCTTCGGGGACTACTGTCAGAGTAAATGACCACGGGTAGCCTCATCAGCTCCCCTAGGTATTTCAAGACATCAGGGCAGGCTGCGCCCCTCGACACCAAAGACAAAGGACCGCCTTCTTGGGGCCGTCTGGTCCAAGCGGCCGATTGCCAGGAGGCGGCGGAATCCAGAAGACGGGCATGAAGAGGGCCGACTCCTAGCAGGCGGCTTCCTGGGAAGCCGAGTCCTAGCAGGCGGTCCCTCGCGCCCTCAAAGTTAGCACCCACATAAACACGACAAGACGGGGCGTGGCTACAGTACAAGCCTGCCACCCCCGAATCCAGGGCAGAACATGGCCACAGTGCAGCGTACCAAGCGGACATCCCACACCCGACGCGGCACTGTTGCCATGGTGCTCATGACATCACCCATGGCAGAGGAAGCCATGCTCCCACGACGGGCTGTCGGTACGGCTCACAGGCGGCGGGCCCTACCTGTCCGTGAGAGGCCAGAAGGCGGCGAGCCCTGACCAGTCGGCTCAGGGGGAGGCCGGCTCCTAGCAGCCGGCCCTCCCCCTTCCTTAAAGTTTGTGCCCCATTAACCAGAAGAGACGGGGAGTGGCTATAGTGAAACGCCCACCAGGCGGCGGGACTGTAGCCACGCTCTCCCCGACCAAGCATGCATCATCAGTGGCACGACAATAGTGCTATGCAGCCGACAGGACCCGCAAGCGGCGGGCCCAGTTTGTCGGCCGAGTACGAGACCGCCGGGGGGACCCACCAGGCGGCGGGCCCCTGCAGTCGGCGAAGAGGCCGGCGACCAGAGACACTGATGGCCGGGTCCTACGCCTGACCGGATTACCATTGTACCCCTGGAGGGTAGGCCTATATAAACCCCCCAGGTCACCCCATGCAAGGGGTTGGGACCTTGGTGGAGAGAAGAGAGCCTTCTTAGTTCAGTACTCGCACACACACATAGAGAGTGGAGTAGAGCTAGCCTTGCCCTCCTTCCTCCTCTAGCAGAACAGCTCAAGGAGCAATTTTGTAGCTACTTGTTGAGGTAGTGATCATGCGGAGACCCCGCAGAGCAGGACTAGGTGTGTTATCTCCTAGGAGAGCCCCGAACCTGGGTAAGATTCGCAGGCATATGCGGTCTCGCTCACTCCCGCTACTAGAACCCGGCGACGTACTTTTGTCCCCATCCATGATAAGCCACCCCCTGGCATATGTCGCACGATATCCCCGACATTCATGGAGAAGGAATACCTAATTGAATAAAACCTTCGCGGTGATTTTTCTTGGACCAGAAGACAACCAGGAGACTTGGAGATGAAGTTGGAGGAGCCACGAGGCGGCCACAAGGATGGAGGGCGCTCCCCCACCCTTGTGGGCCCCCCGTGACCCTCCTGACCTAATTCTTTCGCCTATATATTCCCAAATATCCCCAAACCACCAGAGGCATCCACGAAAACACTTTTCCACCGCCGCAACCTTCTGTACCCGTGAGATCCCATCTAGGGACCTTTTCTGGCACCCTGCCGGACGGGATTCGATCACGGAGGGCTTCTACATCAACCCTATTGCCCTTTCGATGAAGCATGAGTAGTTTACCACAGACCTACGGGTCCATAGCTAGTAGTTAGATGGCTTGTTCTCTCTCTTTGATTCTCAATACCATGTTCTCCTCGATGTTCTTGGAGATCTATTTGATGTAATACCTTTTTTTTCTGCGGTGTGTTTGCCGAGATCTGATGAATTGTGGATTTATGATCATCTTATCTATGAATATTATTTGAATCTTCTCTGAATTCTTTTATGCATGATTTGATATCTTTGTAATTCTCTTCGAACTATCGGTTTGGTTTGGCCAACTAGATTGGGTTTTCTTGCAATGGGAGAAGTGCTTAGCTTTGGGTTCAATCTTGCGGTGTCCTTTCCCAGTGACAGTAGGGGCAGCAAGGCACGTATTGTATTGTTGCCATCGAGGATAAAAAGATGGGGTTTTCATCATATTGCTTGAGTTAATTCCTCTACATCATGTCATCTTACTTAATGCGTTATTCCGTTCTTTATGAACTTAATACTCTGGATGCATGCTGGATAGCGGTTGATGTGTGGAGTAATAGTAGTAGATGCAGAATCATTTCGGTCTACTTGACACGGAGGTGATGCCTATATTCATGATCATTGCCTTAGATATCATCATAACTTTGTGCTTTTCTATCAATTGCTCGGCAGTAATTTGTTCACCCATCGTATTATTTGCTATCTTGAGAGAAGCCTCTAGTGAAACCTATGGCCCCCGGGTCTATTTTGCATCATATAAGTATCTATTTTCCATCATATTAGTTTCCGATCTACTATTTTGCAATCTTTTACTTTCCGATCTATAAACCAAAAAATACCAAAAATATTTACTTTACCATTTATCTATCTCTATCAGATCTCACTTTTGCAAGTAACCGTGAAGGGATTGACAACCCCTTTATCGCGTTGGGTGCAAGTTGTTTGATTGTTTGTGTAGGTATTAGGTGATTTGTGCGTTGTCTCCTACTGGCTTGATACCTTGGTTCTCAAACTGAGGGAAATACTTATCTCTACTTTGCTGCATCACCCTTTCCTCTTCAAGGGTAAAACCAACGCAAGCTCAAGAAGTAGCAGCCACCCCTCCCCTTTCCTTCCCCTAGGGACAGCCAGCCAAGGGAGGGGCACACCAGCCCCCTAGTGGGCTGGTCTGTCCCCTCCTTTGACCCATAAGGCCTATACACTTGCCGGGGTACCCGGAACCCCTTCCGGTGACCCGATAATACTCGGTGCACTCCGAAACTATTCCGGTGTCCGAATACCATCGTCCTATATATCAATCTTTACCTCTCGACCATTTCAAGACTCCTCGTCATGTCCGTGATCTCATCCGAGACTCCGAACAACATTCGGTCACCAAATCATGTAACTCATATAACTCTATATCATCAACGAACGTTAAGCGTGCGGACCGTACGGGTTCGAGAACTATGTAGACATGACCGAGACACCTCTCCGGTCAATAACCAATAGCGGAACCTGGATGCCCATATTGGCTCCAACATATTCTATGAAGATCTTTATCGGTTGAACCATTATGACAACATACGTAATTCCCTTTGTCCATCGGTATGTTACTTGTCCGAGATTCGATCGTCGGTATCTTCATACCTAGTTCAATCTCGTTACCGACAAGTCTCTTTACTCGTTCCATAATATATCACCTCATAACTAACTCCTTAGTCATTTGCTTGCAAGCTTATGATGTTTATTACCGAGAGGGCCCAGAGATACCTCTCCGATGCTCAGAGTGACGAATCCTAATCTTGATATATGCCAACTCAACAAACACCTTCGAAGATACCTTGAGCATCTTTATGATCACCCAATTACATTGTGACGTTTGATAGCACATAAGGTATTCCTCCGGTATCCGGGAGTTGCATAATCTCATAGTCGAAGGAATATGTATTTGACATGAAGAAAGCAATAGCAATAAACTGAACGATCATTATGCTAAGCTAACAGATGGGTCTTGTCCATCACATCATTTTCCTAATGATGTGATCCCGTTATCAAATGACAACTCATGTCTATGGTTAGGAAACCTTAACCATCTTTTGATCAACGAGCTAGTCTAGTAGAGGCTCACTAGGGACACGGTATTTGTTTATGTATCCACACATGTATTTAAGTTTCCGGTCAATACAATTCTAGCATGAATAATAAACCTTTATCATGAATAAGGAAATATAATAATAACCATTTTATTATTGCCTCTAGGGCATATTTCCATAAAATCATGCATAATAAAGTTCATAAAAGACTCAATTACTTTCAATTAATAATCTGATCATAAACCCACAATTCAATAGATCCCAACAAACACATCGCAAAAGAAGATTACATCGGATAGAACTCCAAGAAGATCAAGAAGAACATTGTATTTAAGATTAAAGAGAGAGAGAGAGAGAATAAGCCATCTAGCTACTAGATATGGACTCGTAGTTCCATGGTGAACTACTCATGCATCATCAAAAGGTAGCAAGGATGATGTAGAATCCCTCCATGATCGATTCCCCCTCCGGTAGAGTACCGAAAAAGGCCTCCAGATGGGATCGTGGGAGAACAGAGGTTGCGGTGGCTGAAAAGTGTTTTGGTTGGCTCTCTGGGGTTTCCCAATATTTGAGAATTTATAGAAGTGGAATTAGGTCAGACAGAGCCATGTGGGGCCTAGAAGGTAACATCAAAATCATGCATAATAAAGTTCATAAAAGACTCAATTACTTTCAATGAATAATCTGATCATAAACCCACAATTCATCAGATCCCAACAAACACATCGCAAAAGAAGATTACATCGGATAGAACTCCAAGAAGATCAAGAAGAACATTGTATTGAAGATCAAAGAGAGAGAGAGAGAGAGAGAGAGAGAGAGAGAAGAAGCCATCTAGCTACTAGATATGGACTCGTAGTTCCATGGTGAACTACTCATGCATCATCGAAAGGTAGCAAGGATGATGTAGAATCCCTCCATGATCGATTCCCCCTCCGGTAGAGTACCGAAAAAGGCCTCCAGATGGGATCATGGGAGAACAGAGGTTGCGGTGGCTAAAAAAGTGTTTTGGGTGGCTCTCTGGGGTTTCCCAATATTTGAGAATTTATAGAAGTGTAATTAGGTCAGACAGAGCCATGTGGGGCCTAGAAGGTAACAAGGCGCACCATGTTGCCTTGTCGTCTCCTCACTTCGCGTCTGGTCTCCGCCCGAAGCTTCTAGGGTCTCTTTTGTCCAGAAAAATCATCAGGAAGTTTCGTAGCGTTTGGTACTGATTTTCTGGAAAACAAAAAACAAGCAGAAAACAACAACTTGCACTAGGCTCTGTGTTAATAGGTTAGTTCCCAAAAATGATATAAAATAGTATAAAAATGCATATAAAGTATCCAAGATTGATAATATAATAGCATGAAACAATAAAAATTATAGATACGTTGGAGACGTATCACCATTCCCAAGCTTAATTCTTTTTCGTCCTTAGGTAGGTAAATGATAAAAACAAAAAATTTGATGTTGAATGCTACATCATGTAATCTCTTTACGGTATAATCATTGAGAAACGATGAAATAACAATATCAACATAATAATATCCATGAATATAAGAAACATAATCGTTACTTTTTCAAAATATACAACCCTTAATGAATGTTATCCCCAGTCATTTATCATGTTAGCATGGCATGACTCGGCATAAATATAAATCATGAGCACGCCGGTGTCAAACCAGACAATTGGATCACACTTCTAACGCGCTTCAGTATTTTCAACCCCATGCAATACATGAGCATGAGCCATGGATATAGCAGTATAGGTGGAATAGAATGCGGTGATAGAGAATAATAAGGGAAGTCAAAATGGAATAAAGTCTTGCATGGACGCAGCTAATCAACGGGCTATGGAGATGCCCATCAATCGATGTCAATGCGAGGAGTAGGGATTGCCATGCAACGGATGCACTAAGAGCTATAAGTGTATGAAAGCTCAACGGAAACTAAGTGGGTGTGCATCAACTCGCTTTCACATGAAGACCTCAGGCATTTGAGGAAGCCCATCATTAGAATATACAAGCCAAGTTCTATAATGAAAAATTACCACTAGTATATGAAAGTGATAACTCACGAGCCTCTCTATATGACGAACATGGTGCTACTCTGAAGCACAAGTGTGGGAAAGTATAGTAACATTGCCTCTTCTCTCTTTTATCTCATTTTTTTGTTGGGCTCTTTTGGACTCTTTTTTTTTCGTCCGGAGTCTCATCCCAACTTGGGGGAAATCATAGTGACGGTGTCCTGGACTTGGGGGTACCGACCTAGTCAGCCCACAGTCCATGGGCCGAACTTATGGCCCACCATTTCTCTAAGGAGGGACTCCGGAAGCCTCATACTTCAGCGTGATCAGGATGGACTCAATAGAAGACTTGACGTGTACTCCAAGACCCGCATTGGCTCGGCGGCGCATGTAACCCTAGATTGGCAACCAACCATACACTTAGCCTTAGGTTTAGAACATTACTTACGATCTCGAGGTAGATCAAGCATGTACTCGATACATCATCATCATCAATATAATCAAGTAGGACGTAGGGTATTACCTCTTTGAGAGGGCCCGAACCTGGGTAAATACCATCTCCTTCATCCCCTGTTACCCATAGATCTGAGATCCTCAGCTCGGGACCCCCTACCCCGAGGTCTGCCAGTTTCATTACAGACATTGGTGGTTTCATTGAGAGTTCCGCTGTGCGGTTAAAAATAGATCAATGGCTCATCTGCAGATCAACTGCAACACTAGCTGTGGCGACATCTTCGTCCCCGGTCAGCTCTTCATGTTCGGTAGCATCATCCTGCACGTTGACTCAGCAGGGCATCTCGCCCATGTTGAAAATTTTGCACCTGAACAAGTTGTCATGTTCGAAAGCCTGGAATACACCGCAGATTCTCGTGGTGAGCTCGCTCTTTCTGGTTGGATGCCAGGTAGGATCGAGAGCCCCTCGGCCGTCATAGGCTTGACCTCAAAATCAACCTCTGATCCAGATCTTGAATCAGATCCCGCGGTGGGCCCAGCCTTAGATATGGAGCCAACGACCATCACGCCGAGACTCGACTCGGACGTGAAATCTGTCTCCTCGCCGGGCCTCAACCAAGACACAAGCCCAAGGACGGACTCAGCGTCAAGCTCGGATCTGACCTCTCTTGCCGCCAGCCTAGAGTCAATCCAGCTCGGCCAATGTCTCGAGGGTGCCGTAGTTGACCCGTAAACCTCACTTCGGATCTGCCCGGCCCTGTGCCAGGTCATGAATCCCGAGGTTCTTTCTCACCTCAATGGATGCTGGATCACATTTAGAGGATGTCAATCTCAGATGACAAACCTCGGTTTATGACAAGCTCATACTTAAAGCGGATGACAGGGAAATTTACATCCCACCCACCACCCATCTAGTCACCACCATCGATGACTTAACCGACATGTTGGACTACCATCAGAAGAGGCTGCCGACATGGTTGAAGTTGTCCACACGACACCTGAAACGACTATCACGTCGACCCATATGGGTAGATGGAACGCTACATCCACGTACGACATCTACATGGTCGATACTCCCAAAAAACCCTCAAAACATCATCGCCGACACCCTAGAGGTACCGGCGGCAGCCCAAGCGGGCATAGCACGGCCGTCGCTGATGACAACGCTACACCGGGTGATGTTGATAACCTCGGAGAGGACATTCAAGCCTCTCTGGAGTGGCAGAACAACCCAATGGGAATAGATGAGGACAAAGACATTGACGATCTCTTCGACGAGGCTGACAACAACTATTTACCTGAATCCGAGAAAGATGAAAGACTTGGGTCCGAGGACTATATAGTCCCCGAAGACACTTTTGAGAAAGAGCATTCAGACGGCGGCTGATGGCAACCTCCAGAAGCATAAAAAAGAAACAGCAATAGCTGTACGCCGACCAAAAACAAGCTCAACGACAAATGGGTGGACATTCTCGCCGCTGAGCAAGACCTTGAAGAGCATCGGGAGAGCGCGCCTAAATCCTACCTGTGCCGACATTTGCTCCCGGAGTTTGACGATGAGGCAGCCAACAATGTGCATTTGACACATGGTCGTGCCGATCAGCCTGGCCGCCCCCCTAGAGGATGTGACAGGCCAACCGGGGAGAATAGGAACTCCCAAACAACAACGCGCCGTTACGGCAAAGATCCTATTGATTACCCCGAGCCCTACAACGCCCGTAGAAGAATAGAAGCCAACCGAGCCTCCTCCCCTGATCCATTTACGGGTCAAGAGGGCGCGCGCCGGCCGGACCTGGTGGTTACGAAGCCTGGCTAGTCAGGAATGGCAGAGCTTGGGAACAGGCTCACACACGACTGTCCCCAGACGTTCGATACAACACAGCTCGATTTTGAGGGCCCGCTCAATCGGTGTGTCTCACAGACAAGGTAATGGAACATCAGTTCCCAGACGGCTTTAAACCCATAAACATCAAACAGTACGATGGGACAACCGACCCAGCTGTCTGGATCGAAGATTTCCTCCTCCACATACACATGGCTCACGGGGACGAACTGCATGCCATTAAATACCTGTCACTCAAACTAAAGGGGACGGCAAGGCATTGGCTAAACAACCTGTCTCCTCACTCCAATGGGAGTCGGGAGGCTCTCGAAGATGCTTTTAGGGAAATCTTTCAAGACACCTATGTCCGAGCTTCGGACGCCGATGACCTCAGCCACATCATCCAACGGCCCAGCGAGTTAGCTCAGAAATTTTGGAATCGGTTATTAATTAACTAAAAAGAACCAGATAGTCGACAGCCCTGACGCCGAGGCGATCGCCGCCTTCCGGCATAGTATCCTCGACGAGTGGCTCGCAAGACAGCTCGGGTAGGACAAACTGAGGACCATGGTGCCCTCACTTCCCTCATGACCCGCTTTTGCGCGGGAGAGGACAGCTAGCTGGCTCGCAACTCACACAACAATGAGGCCTGTACCTCGGAGGCACGCGATAACAATGGCAAACCCAGGCGCAATAAAAATAAGCGCAGGAACAAGAATGGCGACAATGACACAGAGGACACCGCAGTCAATGCAGGGTTCAGCGGCCCCAGTGCCGAACAGAAAAAGAGACCTTTCAAAGGATATAAGGACGGTCCTAGCCAGCTGGATAAAATCCTTGATAGTTCATGCCAGTTTCACAGCACTTCAGATAAACCGGTAAACCACACCAACCAAAACTGCTGGGCTTCAAGCAGGCCGGTAAGGTGACAGCCGAAGGGCAGGATAAAAGCCAAACACGTAGCGAGGACGAGGAGGAGCCACGACGGCCCAATGATGGAGGCCAAAAGGAATTTCCCTCCGAGGTAAAGGACATGAACATGATGTACGTCACTCACATACCTAAGAAGGAGAGAAAGTGTGCACGTCGGGACATTTACACCTTAGATCCAGTGACCCCGAAATACAAACCATGGTCAGCTTGCCTGATCACCTTCGACAAACACGACCACCCAACCAGTATCCATTATGGAGGGTCGGCGGCTCTCGTCTTGGATCCCATCATCGATGGGTTCCACCTGACATGCGTCCTCATGGACAGAGGCAGTAGCCTCAACCTGATCTATTCTGACACGATCAGGAAAACGAGAATCGACCCTTCAAGGATCAAACCCAGTTCTACCACCTTCAAGGGTTTTATACTCGGCATCTGACATGTCTCCAACGTATCTATATTTTTTTATTGTTCCATGCTATTATAGTATCAATCTTGAATGTTTTGTATGCACTTATATGCTATTTAATATCATTTTTTGGGACTAACCTATTAACCTAGTGCCCAGTGCCAGTTGCTATTTTTTTGCTTGTTTTTGGCTTTTCACAAAATCAATATTAGACAGAGTCCAAACAGAGAAAAATCTTTGCATTAATTTTTCCGGACCAAAAGGGACCCACGAAGGTTCGGGAGAAGACCTGAAGAGCCACGAGGGAGAAAGAAGCTCACAAGGTGCGCCCTAGGGGGGCGCCCCCTGAGCTTGTGGGCCCCTCATGGCACCTCCTGATCTAATTCCGGCTCTATAAATTCCCAAATATTCTCAATATACCAGAGAGCCACCCGAAGCACTTTTTCCGCCGGCGCAAGCTTCTGTTCTTCCGCGGTCCCAGCTGGAGGCCCTTTTCGGTACTCTACCGGAGGGGGAATCGATCATGGAGGGCTTATACATCATCCTTTCTACCTTCCGATGATGCGTGAGTAGTTCACCACAGACCTACAGGTCCATAGCTAGTATCTAGATGGCTTCTTCTCTCTCTTTGATCTTCAATACAATGTTCTCCTCGATGTTCTTGGAGTTCTATCTGATGTAATCTTCTTTTGCGGTGTGTTTGTTGGGATCCGATGATTGTGGATTTATAATCTTAATATTTATGAATATTAATGGAGTCTTTTCTGAACTTTATTATGCATGATTGTTATAGCTTTGTATTTCTCTCTGATCTATCTGTTTGGTTTGGCCAACTAGATTGATTTATCTTCAGTGGGAGAGGTGCTTTGTGATGGGTTCAATTTTGTGGTTCTCTATATCCCAGTGAAAAAGTAGGGGACAGCACATGTATTTGTATTGTTGCCATTAAAGGTAAAAGGATGGGGTTTATTCATATTAGTTGAGTTTACTTTGTCTACATCATGTCATCTTGCTTAAGGTGTTGCTCTGTTTTATACTTAATACCCTAGATGCATGTTGGATAGCGGTCGATGGGTGGAGCAATAGTAGTAGATGCAGGCAAGAGTCAGTCTACTTTGTCTCGAACGTGATGCCTATATACATGATCATTGCCTTGAATATCGTCATAACTATGCGCTTTTCTATCAATTGCCCAACAGTAATTTGTTCACCCACCGTATGCTATGTGCTCAAGAGAGAAGCCTGTAGTGAAAACTATGGCCCCGGGTCTACTTTTATCAAATATAAAAACACAAAAATACCTTGCTGCAATTTTATTTCTTTTATTTTGTTTTGCAATTTACTTTATTATCTACCACTATGAGATTTAATCCTTGCAAGTAAACACCAAAGGGATTGACAAGCCTCTTGTTTGCGTTGGGTGCAAGTATTTGCTTTCGTGGGTGTGCAGGTGCTGTTCATGAGGCTTTGTGTGATTCTCCTACTGGATTGATAACCTTAGTTCTTAACTGAGGGAAATACTTATCTCTATTATACTGCATCATCCTCTCCTCTACGAGGAAATCCCAACGCAACTCACACGTAGCAGCGTGGAACCACGCTGGTCAGGCACGGTTACATTGGAAGTAGTCTTCGGCTCCCCCGATAACTTCCAAACTGAAGACTTGATCTTTGACATCGTCCCTTTTCGCAGCGGCTACCACGCTCTTCTCGAACAAACTGCATTCGCACGCTTTAACACGGTCCCGCACTATGCATATTTGAAGCTAAAGATGCCAGGACCAAATGGTGTGATCACAGTAAATGGTAAAATAGAACGCTCTCTCCGGACAGAGGAGTAGGCCGTGGCTTTCGCAACCGAGGTCCAATCGTCCGACGAGGCAGCTCGCGCTACGCCAGGAAAGGGCGCATCTAGCTTCTCCAAGTGTAGCTGCGGCATCAAACCCATCCTCGGACAAGCCAACGCTGAACCTAAATAGGGCTACACGCTCCTCGCCCCTCCCCTTATCATCAAAGACTATGTACCTAGAGTACACAACTTCACACTAAAAATTCAATGGGTGGCCGAGGAGCATAACACACCGGGCATGCCATTTGGTTCAACCAGGTGACACCCATCCGAAAACTCTTGCACCTGCAAGGCACTGTCAAAGGCCCAATAGGAGCAGTATGGCTTAAACCAACACGCCGGCCACCACCTCTTCAAAGGGACCGATCCCCAAATGCATCAAGCACAGGATATGCGAATTAGCAGGAAAGGCACAACAAACTCGACTTAGATGGGGACACGCTGGTAAACAACACCGAGGCACTGACGTGCCACAGGGAACGATCGGGGACATTAAACCCGACGATATCGTACCTATTCAGTTCCTCCCTTTTTCTTCTTTTTACAATGTATCTTTCAAAGTTTTCTTTGATACAACTCGGTATGTACGGCTTGACCCCATAAATTAAAAGAAAATAGACCCTTTACGGTCATTATGCATATACTGGTCCTATTCTCTTTTCTTTCTTGCCTCGGAGCCAAAGATAAACCCTCGCGATACACACTCCTTAACAATATACCTGGCTATCGACCAGGGGCTCGAATTTAATCCCACGCTCACACTGAATAGTTTGTTCGGCGTCTCGGATGTCGCATTATATGAATCAGTTTAGAACCATGATTTTTGTCAATAGTTGGGTTGCCCAGCTCCTGTGTTTACCTCTTACGTTCCGCTCTGTTCGGCTAAGAGTGTAAAGGGAGAACCACTGCGATTGTGCTTCCAGATTGGATGGTAAAGCGCCTCAGTGGAGAAAGCCAAAAACTGATTGTCCTGGTATGCATGAACTTATCAGCGATCCGATGACAATGTCCAACTGAAGATAGTTTTTGAGATCTTCTATGTCAAACGAGGGGCTTTTTCACAAAAATAGCTGAAGTGTGTGGTGGTTTAGACCTCGGCCACAGCCGAACACCTCATGTACTGGCACTAGTAACTAACTCCCATAGTCAAGCTCCTATGACTAAGTGAAAATTATAAAACCATCATAGTCCGATTGCCTAGTTTTCATGTGCATAAACCGCCCGAGGGAACCGAGACATCGACTAAGGGTTGAATTGCTATGGAAACACCCCTTGTACTCTATACAAAGGGGTGGAAGCCAACGACTGGCTGTCTCCAGTATTAACAAGTCAAACAGGTAGTTTCAAATAGCGGAGATAGCATCCGCTATTGCGTCCGCAATAGCGCTAGCGCAATAGCGTATGCTATTGCTGAAATTAAATGTCATGACTTTTTGTTAATGACCTAGAAATATATACAATAATCTAGTGTTTTTACAAATCCACTACGCGGACATAGCGCCTGCAATATCGCCTGCTATTCGCATTCCGCTACGCAGACCCCAATCCGCTACCAGCCCGCTATCCTCTATTTAAAACCCAGGAGTCAATAAAAATATATAGAGCACATCAGAACTTGAAGCCGAACTCATTTAAACTTAACCCAAAAGCTTGTTCCCTTTACATCATTAAACTTTGGCATCCCGAAGTGCAAGCTAAAAATACAAAGTGTTCTGGCTAGAGCGTGACTCGGTTATTCACGCGCCTTCCATCATTTCGGCCATAAACTCCTCCGGCGTTCGAACCTTCCCCTTCGGCAGCCCCGAAGCCATCAACCTCGCCTCAATATGAGGGTAGTTGGTCTTCACGCAGATGTATGCCATTTGGGCACCCTCCAAGCACGCGGACTATTTCCAGCAAAGAGCTCGGGGTCCGGCATCTTGAAGTCGGGCCAACGGGCTAAAGAAGCTGGTCGACAGCGGCTCCGCAGGCTAAAGATGAACACAAAGGTCCTCCATGGCCGGTTTTGCCATACGGTAGAGATGCGTCCACTCCTTCACCTAATCATTGATCAGTGGCGGATGCGACGACGCCTGGAATTGCTGCCAGAATGCCCTCTCCGTGGCATGCACATCTTCGGCGGCGTAGTGACGGCCGGCATCCGATATGCTTCGAGGCATATCCGTGAAGGCCTCTACAGATCAATAGAGTTGAGTCAACTTGATGGACCCATTGTGACCAAAAACACACCGCAGCAAGTACGGCTTAGCGGCAGCGATTTGCCTCACTTGCTGAAGCACCTCCCGGTCGGCCCGGGCTGGGACTGGACCTCGGCATGCGCCAATTTCAGCTTCTCGAAATCGGCAGCCACTTTCTTCTTGTCCTCCTGGAGGGCGTCCCATTCCAGGTAGACGCCCTTCAGGCTGTCCTCGACCTCGATGACCTGGTCCTAGTCCTTGCCGCGGGCCGTCTTTTCTTCGGCCAGCTTTTTGCTGGCCTTGGCCACCGCAGCATTCTGCTGCTCAACTTCTTGCCGAGCTCTTTGTAGCTCGGCCTTGAGTGCCTCATGCTCCATGGTGGCAGTTGTTATCATATAGGCCCGAGATTATAACAAAGCTCAAACAATGATGAAAGATACATTATTTCGTATTGAAATCTTCGCTTACCTTTGGCATTTTCGATCTGCTTTTGCATCAGATCGAGGTCGTCTTCGAACCACTTCAGCTTCCGGTTCATCTCCGCTAATTCCTCGCAGACGGAGCTCGGAGTCGAAGTAGAGGCCTGCACATATGATTGAAACAAATAGCCGTCCGAGCTCAATTTCGATCCTCGGATGGCTTTATATCCAGCCGACCAGAGTTTTTGGGGCTACTGAGCGGCCAACTTCACACAAACAATAAGACGATCCCCAAGTCAGTTCTTTATAACCAACTTAGGGTTTGGGGGCTACTGATGGCTACGCCATAAGCTATCGCATTGTCTTCAGACAGGAGTTCTTTTTAGCTATACCTGAAAAAGGCTGGCATAAAATTGAATATATGTATACAAAGGGGTGAATCAAAAGTGTGGTAAACATACCTCAAAGCCTGTAAGAAGAACCTTGAAGGCCTCTTGCATTCCGACCTCCATGGACCGGAAGCTCCCCAACGTCATGCCAATGAGGGCACGGTGCTCTTCTGGGATGGAGGAGCTTGCCACGGTGACCTCCATCTCCCCGGGCCACCCCATGGTGACCTGCTTTGGAGCAGGAGGGGAAGGCTGAGACGCTTAGGATCCACCCGCCGTGGTGACAAGGACGGTAACCTTTGGCTGCTTTGACAGTCCTAGAGTGATCTGGGTCGAGGATTCATCTTGGCCAGCTCATCTTCCATAACCATAGGGACATGTTCCCCGTGGTCTTCGACGGTCGAGGTCTAGACCTCGGCCAGTGAATCACCGATGTTTGCCCTGTTGTTTTCAACGGTGGGGGTTGGGCACAACGTCGCTTCCCCTAGCCCATCAGGGGCAGAGGGGTGAATGGAACGCTCCACGGACCCACTCTCCACCATAGAAGGCAGAGCGAGCCCGTCGTCCTCGGCTGTGTCGCCGGTGTTGACGTGTTGCGGGTTCTCTTAAAGATACCTTCGGGGTGCCGGATTCGCTCTGCACGGATGGGCAAGGGAGGTCTCCGAGGTGTCGGAGAGGGTCACCTAAGCGGGCGCGGGTCATTGACCGACTGGCACGCCCAAGGCCTTCTGTAGTTTCCTGCAGGGCTGGTACTGTGCCTCCTCCACGGGGTCCTTGGACGCCACTCTCTTCCTCTTCGGAGAGGCCGCCTCCTCCTCTTCATATTCTGTCTCCTCCTCGTGGGTGGAGGAGACATGGGTGTCTGGGCCTCCGAAGTCCCTCGAAGGTGTCGACTGGCCTTCCCCTTCAGCCGATTCGGCTCCTTGGCTGGAACCACATACGGTTCCTCAGCCAAGAGCGCTGTGAGCTAGGGAGTTCTCACCTCCTCAGGCAGCGGCGCTGGGCACATCATTTGTTGTGCCTTCGGGATCCACTTCTGCAAAGGAAGGAGAGGTTCGAAAGGTTCGATCAAGATACGTCCATGAATTACAAGGCAAGAATATAAAGCTCTATGCTAGGATTACCTCGTTGGCGTCGTGCGTAGCATCGAAGCTGCAGTCTTTCCCCTCCATAGGGAATTCATTCTGGGCCGGCTTAAAAAGCATCGTCCACATCTCGGATAGGGATGTGCGGAAGAAATGCTTCATGGGCGGCTCGTCCTCGGGTTTGTAAGCCCACATCGGGCTCACCCGAAGTTGGAGTGGAAAGATGAGGCTGTGGAGCATGACGTCTACCATGTCCACCAGCTTGATCTTCTTCTTGTGTGCCAAAAACTAGATCTTCTACTGCAATAAGGTCATGTCATCGGAGTTGCCCCAATCTATACCCTTCCTTTTCCAGGAAACCAGCCTCCTCAGAGGGTCAGCCGAGAAGGCCAGGACTTTGGCCTGGCCGCTGGCGAGTGGTTTCAATGACGTAGAACTAGTCACGTTGCCACTCCTTGATGGTTTCGACGAAGGTTCCTTTGAACCAGGTGGCCTTCTGGTTCTTGCTTATCATGCCCCCCTCCCCCGCATTCCGTGAGCTTAGAGACATTGGACTTTGGACTAATGCTAGCCACATCCCCAAGTGGGGCTCGACGTGGAGGAAGGCCTCGCAGATGATTATGAAGAATGCGAGGTGGACGATGGAGTTCGTGGCTAGATGGTGGAAATCCAGCCCATAATAGTAGAGGACCCCATGCACGAAGGGGTGCAGCGGGAACGCCAGACCTCGAATGAGGTGGGGAACGAAAATGACCCTTCCCCCGGCTTGGGGGCGACGCTTGCTGGTCCTTCTTCGATGGCCGGCTGGCGACGTTGGCGGGGATGTACCCCGCACTCCGCAGCTCCAGGATGGTGCCCTCCGTGACGGTGGAGCTGACCCAGTGCCCCTTCAAGGTGGCGCTGGCCATGCCCGAAAATAGGAGCTGTGGGCTTGAGAGAGGCGAGTGGATTCAGGATTAGATCACAGCACTGGAGCTCAGGAGGCAGTAGGCAATGGAGGAATGGAAGAGTGAATTGTGAAGGGCTCCCCTTTTACTCTTATAGGCATGTGAAAGTACAAGAGCCCCCCTTACTGCATCGTTAAAATCACCACGCCTTGATACAAAAGCGCCATTATGCGCGTGGGGTGAAACAAAATCATGAGATATCCCCCAAAATACGGGCATGATCTTTGTTTTGTTAAGACATGCCAATGAAAAACCGCCTCGGGCCACGAAACGAGCAAGGAGTTACTAACCCACTTTGGTATAAGCAGTGATGCTTCAGTAAAAGTTGTCAGGCTATGAGCACTGTTCACACCTAGGTGGATGGCCTTCCAGGCTATAAGTTACCTCGCGTCCTCGGATGCTGAGAGGATTGGCTAACACATGGTTGAAGGACTATTCCCTTTGGGAATAAATCTGGTTAGAGCTTGTTGGCAGGAGGGGATCTCATATCGCTAAAATTATTTGAAGAAGGAACCCACCTATCAAGATGAAGACTCTGGAGCCAAAGTCACGTGTCCGATGTTGTCCTCGGCATTGAAGAAAAGTTCGAGGGCTACTGACGGTGCCCTGAAATAGGGGGTACTGACCTAGTTGGCCCACAACCCATACTTATGGACCACCATTTCTCTAACGAGGGACTCCAGAAGCCTCATACTTCGGCGTGATCAGGATGGACTCTACCAAAGACTTGATGTGTACTCCAAGACCTGCATTGGCTCGGTGGCGCATGTAACCCTAGATTGGCAACTGACCATGTGTAACCCTAGGTACCCCCAGTGTCTATATAAACTGGGAGGTCTAGTCCATAGGAATAGGATCACAATTACTACCACCTAGCCTTAGGGTTAGAACATTACTTACGATCTTGAGGTAGATGAAGCCTGTACTCGATTCATCATCATCAACATAATGAAGCAGGATGTAGGGTATTACCTCTTCAAGAGGGCCCGAACCTGGGTAAATACCGTGTCCTTCGTCCCCTGTTACCAATAGATCCAAGATCCACAACTCAGGATCCCCTACCCCGCGGTCTGCCGGTTTCAGTACCAACACATAGTCTCCATCATCCTTTCCTCACTAGGACAATGGTCTAATAATGATGATCATCATACTTTTATTTACTTACAACTCGATAAAACTGAAACAATATGACTCCATATGAATGCCTCTGGTAGTGTACCAGGATGTGCAACGATCTAAGCATAACATGTATAATAATGATGAACGGTGGCTAAGCCACAAATATTATGTCAGCTCTATATGATCATGCAAAGCAATATGATGATGAACAGACAAGTCATATGTGACAGAACGATGGAAGTTGCATGGCACTATATCTCGGAATGGCTATGGAAATGCCATAATAGCTAGGTATGGTGGCTGTTTTGAGGAAGATATAAGGAGGCTTATGTGTGATAGAGCGTATCATACCACGGAGTTTGGATGCACATGTGAAGTTTGCACCAACTCTCAAGGTGAGAAAGGGCAATCCATGGTACCGAAGGGGCTAGCAAATTGCAAAAAGGCAGGAGTGCGTATAATCCATGGACTCACATTAGTCATAAAGAACTCACATACTTATTGTGAAATCCTATTAGCCCTCGAAACAAAGTACTACTGGCATTCCCCTAGAGAATTGGTTGGTAGCAGTAAACCATCGCGCGCATCCGATTATGACAGCACTCAAGGATTTCAATCAGATATACAAATGCCCAAACCTCCCCACCATGCCATAACCGACACTTAGATGAGAAGTTAATAACAAGCTTTAATACTAATATTTCTACTAACCAATGATCATGAACCAATATCCTTTCATATTATGACATCAATATAATTAAACCATATGTTTCATATTTAGTGATCTACATGAAAGGTTTTATTATATCCCCCTTGAATACCTATCCTTCTTGGACTAGTCTTATAACCCGTGCATATTACCAATTGCTAATTAATAGACTCTGAAAAAGATTTATGTGAATCATGAGAGTGCAATCATTTCTATAAAATATAACCACCGTCGTGCTCTAAAAGATATAAATGAAGCACTAGAGCAATTGCCTAGCTCAAAAGATATAAGTGAAGCACATAGAGTATTCTAACAAATCATGATAAATGTGTGTCCATCTCAAAAGGGGTGTCCAGCAAACAATGATTATGGCAAATTAAAAAGCAAACAAAACAAAAAATCTATGGTATAAGACGCTCCAAGCAAAACTCATATCATGTGATGAATAAAAATGTAGCTCCAAGTAACATACCGATAGATTGTAGACAAAAGAAGGGATGCCATCCGGGGCATCCCCAAGCTTAGACGCTTGGGTCTTCCTTGTATATTACCTTGGGGTTCCTTGGGCATCCCCAATCTTAGGGTCTTGCCGCTCCTTATTCCTTCATCCATCGTGATCTCACCCAAAACTTGAAAACTTCATCACACAAAACTCAACAGAAACCTCGTGAGATCCGTTAGTATAATAGACAAATCATAAACTTTAGATATTGTTATAAACCCATTCATATTTTATTCATGCATAATACCTACTATATTCTAACTTCTCCATGACTTATACCCCCTGATATAATCCATAGGATCATTAAAACAAATGCACTATGCAATAAAAAAAACCAGAATCTGTCTAAAATAGAACAGTCTATAATGATCTGAAAAAACTATACTTTTCTAAAGCCAAAAAATCTGAAACATTAGGAAAACATGGGCAATTTGTAGATCAATCATGTGTAAAAAATTCAAAATTTTATCACGTTCCAGTGAATCATAGTTATTCCAGCACTGTGCGCAAAAGTTATTGTTTTTTCACAGAATCAAGTCAACTATCAACCAAATCATCCCAAAGGCTTTACTTGCCACAAACACTAATGTAAACATAAAAACACAATCATAACAGTAGCAATAATTGTGTTAACACACCAAAACAGAAAGTAAAAACAAAAATTTAAGATAACTATTGGGTTGCCTCCCAACAAGCGTTATTGTTATACGCCCCTAGCTAGGCGTAAGACATTTTTTCAAGTATTGTCATCCTTCATATCCAACTCCTCAATTATACATCCACGCTTCCTAGGAGGCTTAGCATTCATGTTTTTGATAATCACACTCCTAGGGACAAAGTTTAGGAATTTGATTTCATTAATAGGTTCCTTTCTCAAATCAATGAAGTTGGGATGCACACTAATCATTTTAAGATCCTCGTTCCCCTTACGAGATGTGGCACCCTTATTCTTAGGAACATACATAAACTTAGAATTATTATTAGGAGGAGCCCTCTCAATTGTTTTAATGGGAGAAAAAGCAGAACCCAAATTATTAATACTTTCTTCCAACTTATCAATTCTAGAAGGACTTTGTTCTATTCTCTCGTTAATTATTGGTTCTTTCTCTTTTAACATCTTTAATGTAGTTCCTACCTTCGATCCAAATTTAGTTACTTGATTATGGACCTTTTTTTAGATTTTCAATATGCTCAATGGTAGGCATTTTATTTTCCAAAACTTCTAACCTTCGCATAACTTGTTCCAAAGTCAATATCGTTTCATTAACAGTAATAGGTGGTGATCCTTCTAAATTTCCCATGGCATTGAAAGCATCAATAGGGTGACTACTTAAGAAATTCCCTCCGGTAATAGTGCCAAGCACAAATCTATACCAAGTAGCACTACTAGGAAAAAGCTTACAAGTAGCGCTGGCACACGCGCTACTGCTACGGCGCTACAGCTATTTTTTTAGCACTAGCGCTTGTTTGGCCCAGCACTACTGGTAATTGATGATAGCAGTAGCGCTTGTCAATAGCGCACTACTGGTACTTATCTGCAGCGCAGGTGGAAACTAAGCACTACTATTAATTGAGCGCTGCTGGTAAACTTAACCCCGCGCCATTGGTACTTACCATTGTTTTTTTTTTGCGTTTTGATGTTATGCGTATTTAAACAGATACATCTTTTATACAATAAGAACATGCATATTCATTGAAAAAGAAGTGAGACAGAAATGTCTAATCATTGGCATAGACGAGCAAAAGTTATTAGAAGTCTTGACTACAGTATCATCATCTTTAATCATGGTCGAACACATGTCTCGAAATAGTGGTACAAGTTATTAGAAGTCTCGAATACATGGAACTACATGGTCACATACTCATGTTTCATCATCTATGTAAACTATGATATGATCACATAGAAGAGAAGACCAATCACGATGAGCAAAAGCGGGATTATGTAGTAGTTCTTGCGGCGCCGGTTTTGAATCCTCTGTTTCGCTATGAAGCTCAAGTAACTAGCTTTGGCTTCCCTTCTGCTATCAAACCATTTTTGGCTTCTACCCGGGAAGCGGTACACTTGGGCCTGACACTCTGGCCACTCACCATACACACCCGGAACATGACCTATGTTCACGACATAGCACTTCTTCGCCATCATTGATCTATATAGCTATCAGAGATGCACATATATATCATCAAGAGAATTCAACGATAATATGCAACATAAGATACGTCGGCCTGCGTAGAGAAATAATTAGCAAAATAGAAGCAACATATAGTAAACATAGGTAACGAAACTCATCGTACCAAAACTAATTAACTAGAGCGTAGCACCGTTTACATCTAATAGTTTCGTCATACAGAGACATTCAAAGTTTCGTCGTACAGAAAGTAACAACTAATTAAATGAACACATTGTCATCGTCAAGCAGTGCACTCGTCCCATCTGGCCATATCCGAGGATGCACCCAAGCTTAGTGAAAGGTGTCATGTCCTGACGTTGTATGGCTATGCGGGTTCGGACGTCAGCCCATGATATTGGGCCACCGTAGAACATCACATTCTCTTCGAGGACGTCTTTCATGATGATGGACGCAATTTCCTACTGGATCCGGTAGAAATCATTTCGAAGTTGATGATCCGGCACGGTTCCAAAGCCTTTGTCCCATCTCTGGATATGGACATCGGATGAAGATGTCATGCAAAGTGATTGCACATCCCTTCTATACTCCATCATTTGATGGATTACGTAGAATCCATCATTATCATTTCTTGCCGGTCGCTGGACGCAACAAAAGTCAGTCTTATGGCCAAAACACAGCCTGCCCTTATTTGTTTTTGGGAAACGCTTTGTCCATCGATGCCTTATTCTCTTCCCACTACATCGTCTTGTCCACCGATGCCACACCCGGGCAAAAATTGTAGGTGAGGTGCCCGGCATTAGGGGTCGAGCCCCCCCCCCATCCCCATCAGCGTTTCATACTTTTCCAGGGTATCGGTTGGCTGGGCATCGGTAACCAAGTAGCACCGACCGCTCGTGAACCTGCTGTGCATTCTAGCATTTTCCCCCTATTTGAAGCACCCCATCTCGAAATAGAAGGTATTGCATTGCATCGATTGCCCCTGATTTGATGATTTGTAATTGGTACACTAGTTTTGCTTACAATTTCATTGTCTGATAAGTAAGAAAGATATGCGATTTAGTTTTCAATCTTCAGTGCTTCGAATGAAGTTGATAATTGTTGAGATAACATTGATTTCTTCATGTATATGGCACTTCCACAAATATTCATTCACAGTTGGTGGCAATTTATTTTGTTTCATTTTCAAAAAAGTATGCTTCCACCTAACACTAATAATGCACCCTCTAGATTATTCTCTATTTCATACCTGGGTGCTTCTACATTGTGATAATTTTGTTACCGTCGTGTAGAAAAATGCTTCCATTTATCATCAGAAAAATTGGGTGTAGTATGACAGTTGGTGACATTGAAGATGAGTTCTCATTTTGCTATCAAGCTCAATTTGTTATCCATTACCAATTGTCGAAGCTTCATACAGAGATTAGTTGTCTTTGAGTCCCCATGTTGTCATTCTTTTTAAATTTATTGATTTGTAATTGCTACATTACAAGTTTGTTTGTATGGCTGCCGAGTACTTTATTAGTTGGCTATTATTGTTTTGTTTGTGTATTAGGTTATCATCAAACAATTTTGTTGTTGGAGTATGTAGATCAGTAGATCTTTCATAGATATGTATGTATGCAATTGTTGTTCTTAACTAGCTTCAATATTCAATGCTGTTGATGAAGATAAGGTTTACTGAGACAAACAACCTTACTTGCTTCCTTCATGTGGAGAGCCAACAAATATGCATCCATAGTTTTGTGGCAAGTTTTTGTTTCAGCTTTCAAAATGTCATGCTTCTGTGTTACAGTTCTAATGTACCATTGCTTTTTTTATGCTTCTTACATTGGTGCTTCTATATTATAATTGTTTATTTCGTCAACATAAAAAATGCTTCCATTGATCAATATATCATCGGTTCAGTTTGTGCGTCGGAGACACAGAAAATGCACCCCCATGTTGGTAGCTAGCTTAGTTTGTTATCCATTATCAATGATATATGCATCATACCAATACCTCTAATGTTGAGTTCCCAGTTCCATGCTTTTTTCATTTTGCCATACCGTGTCTTAAAGAATACTTCAAATGTTTGCATTAGTTGGCACCATTGTAGCTTAAACATTGGCCTTGTGCTTCATGGTTTGCCTAGCTAAGTTGCATAATTACACCCATGCTTCTACCTATCTATTCATGTTCTATTCTTCTTAGGTGTTCTAGTTTGAACAATGCCCCCATGCTTATAGTTTCATCACATACTCCAGTATATTTTTGCAGGCTTTTCCATCATTCCTTTCTTGGTTACCTCATTTACACATTGCCATTGTGTGCTTAACTAGTCAAGTTCTTATTGTTTTGACAATTCCCATATTCATTATCTTTGCTAATGTACTAAAATTCATAGATTTTTCGCGCACTGGTGGTAATGAAAGCAGTTCATCCATTTTTTCAGTTGATGTTGTGCCGGCGGGTGTGCTTCCATGGTCTTGCTAGCTTGTCATGTATGTCCTCCACCTCGTCTTTGAGGTGTCCTTTGATGGTTCTACTCTTCCTTGTGCCATCATCGTCAAGTTGGACCACCAATCAGTATGGAAGAGAGTGAAAAATCCTTAGACCATCTGGACGTGGAAGGATGCGCGACCACTCTCAGTACTGGAATCATGGAATTTGCCATCTGCCAGTTCTTTACCGTCTGCTAGCGGACAACACAGAAGGCATTTGCCGTCCGCTTGCAAAAAGCAGATGGCAAAGAACTGGCTGATGGCAAAGATATGGTTTGCCATCAGCCAGTTATTTGCCGTCAGCCATCAGACGGCAAAGGTCCCAAGGGCAGATGACAAAGAGCCAGCTGGGCCCCATTGGACGTGGAGCTGGCTAGGTCAAATGGATGCCAACCGTGAAATCTGCATGGGATTTGTATTGTGTCGTACGACAAAAACCTAACCCTATAATCCATTGATATTGTTCGAAGCAACTTCTATGGAAGCAAATTTGGAATTCCTTTGAAGCAAATTGTATTTTCTTCGGAAGCAAGTTCCAATTTTTTTATTAAATGTTTGACATAAATAAATTTCAATTTTGTTGGATGCACGTCACCGAGATACACTTGAAACAATTCTCTGGTCACATGGAACATATTTTGTCTGCTCAAATAAAATACACTAGACACAACTTCTAACTAGAAGACTAGAATACTCTCTCAAACAATTGTAACAAGACAGATGCTCTACAGTTTCCATGCAAACGCTTAACCATATGGAATTGGTTTGATAAAAAATAATAAAAAGGACAGTTAAAAACAAAAAATAAACCAAATTAAAGTTTTGGAAGCAAGGATGCCCATGATTGAAAACAGTGTACGAAGCAATCAAAATAATCGTCATGACTGAACTTCTTAGGAAGCAAAGAAAAATTTAGGAAACAACAATCCTGGTTCGTATCAAGCAAAATGTTTTTTGGGAAGCAATGATCTTGATTAGGAAGCATTGGTCCTCATGATTGGAAACAAAAAAAATAGCTTAATTAATCATCCCTAGATTTGGGAAGAAATTGTTAGGAAAAATGGGAAAGAAATTAATTGCAGTTAATGCCAAATCCTGCATGCAAATTAACTCACGCAGGGAGTTCTGCCAGCGAATCGGATGATGTACATGCTTCCCATCGTACGGATGCACACTAGTCTGATAGGTAGAAAATAGCAGTAGTCTGATGCCTAGTGACTTCCTTTTTTTACTTGGATGTAGCCACCCCGCATGCTGAAGCCCAGGAGAGCTCTGTCCAGAACATACTTTATGTGTGCGTAATCTTTCTTCTCTATGGTCTTCAACAGGTCCAAATATAGAGCACGGGATTAACACGGGTAAAGAATGATGAGAACGACGCGCCCCTCGCTGCAAAATAAATATATGATCAAGTTAGCCTCCATGCGTGCAAAGTCATTATTGAAATGCATGAAAGGATGTATGTGTTATAGTGGCTATTCGCGGATGACTTACGCGGGATGATAAGGTAGGAGAATCGTTTCCTTGTCCTTATTGATGACCAAGAATTCTTTGATTTACTCCCTCGCATATTGACAGTTGGCTTGGTTGATTGACAAGAAGCCCTCATGCATGTAGTACGGGTCCGCGATGGCAAGACCAGTGATTTGCTCTCTCGTGACGATGTAGTTCATATGCAGCGCATATAGGAGGATGAACGTAAAATCGAGTGTCCTCATTTGAAACATCTCAAAGATGTAATCAAATCGCGGGAAGAACAGGTCTGCGGGGCATGTGTTGACATACATCTTGGCACTGCTCGGCACATGAACCATATAAAGCGGGTATCCTGGATCATTCGAGGCGAGAAGGCTTCTCTCTGTCGACAGCACATGGTCATGGAGTCTCCTGAGATCCCCTGTTATGGCGGCTAGGGCATCCGCCGGTACCATTGGCTTTCCCGCGACATGGAGTAACGGCGCTTGTTTCATTGGTACACTGTCTGCAACCCTGGTCTGCGGAGGCGGCTGGCTGCTAGAAGCAACTTTGGCAGCTTTAGCGGCTGCAGAGCCTTTTCTCACCGGTCTCTTCCTCTGCTTCTTCTTGGTGGGTGAGGGAGTCCTGGACTAAGGGGTCCTCCGGCTGCCGGTCCCTTACTGATGGGCCGGTGTAACACCCTGGTTTTCGCTCCTGTTTTTTTCCTTCGCGGGATTTGCCTCCCGTCTTTTTTCTCGGAGTTATCGAATTTCTCTAGCTCTTGGGTATATGAAGATGGTCATTTAGTCTTACCTTCCCTATCCAACCCGAGATTCTCTCCAGACCAACCTTGCCACCCAAGATCTATTCTCAAGATTTTGCCACCGAAACCCTACCTTCCGAGTTATCGGAAGAGAAACCCTAATCCTTCCAGTTACAAAGGAACCCCAATTTCCTTTGATCTGCTGACTCCCAAACTTTTCCCAGTGATCATCCTATCTTTGTAAACACTGGATATGCAAAAATATTGCCAAATCATTTGTAATATTTTTCATTTATAATTAATTCCTTTTTCTGCCAGTTAAAGGAATTAGATCCAGGAAAATATCTATCCATCTCCAAAGTTCATGCAAACTTGTGGAGATATTCTTTGTGATCATATTGAGCACCCATAAAAATATTGGCCATAATTAAATAGGGGAAATTGCATTTTCCTATTTAAGGCCAATATTGCATTTTGGGCAGTTTCTAAAGGAACTACCATTTTGGTGGTCAAGAAAAATCCCAAATAAATTGTGGAGCTCATCCTATCCATATCTTCACCATTTCCATCAAAATCCAAATCCCATAGTTCAAAGTTTGAGCATAGTGTCCATTTGCAAATTCTGTCCAGATTTTCAGTTTGCAAAGGAAGTGCTTGAACCCTTGATCTATTTGAGCTAAAAAAATTCATGGTGGTTGACATTGGCAAATCACTCATGGAAACCGAAAATAAGCTCAATCTATCTATCCATTCATCCACAGCATTTTTCTCAATTTTCTGTCCATTTGGAAGCTCTGTGAAGGAAGTACCACTTTGGCATTTCGAAATGAGCTGAAATTTTACCAGCATCTTCATTATTCCAAATCATCACTCTCCACCAAAATTCAGATCATTTCATCAAACAATTTGAGCACTGCTTCAAATTCTATTTTCTGGACCAGCTTTGGCATTACAAAGGAAGTATATGCAAACTTGGTCCAAATGCCTTCAAATTCTACCAGAACCTAGTCCTTCCTACCACATCTCATTGTGACAAAGTTTCAGCTTCCCACCCTCATCCATTTCTCCAGGAAACTCCAGCCAATTCTGCTGTCAGAATCTTCTTCTACAAGCTTCTCTTATCTTATGGCCTTCCAGTGTATTCCAGACATACCTAGGATCTATTTGACCTTTGAGTCATGCAATGGACAAGGTGTTGGGTCCAGTAGTGCTACAAAGCACATTTTGGCGTGGTGACAACGCGGACGGCAGGCAGAAGCGCGCGCTCTGCGCTCTGTCAGCTCCGTCCGGTCATCTCCGATCGGCCCCTGCTTGTCCGGGCATGTCTAGTGGCTCCGCGGAGTCCACCTGCCCCTCTCCCAACCCTTCTCCCCTACAGCTTCTTCCTCCTCACGCCACGGCAACTCCGGCAAACTGTCCGCCTGTGACCCTCGAGATGTCACCTCCCTCCCTGGCTGTTTCCTCCTCGAGCTGTCGCCTCCCCCTGTTGCTCGTCAGGACGGCAGCGCCGCGACACCCGCAAGGCTCAAGCCACGTCACCCCGACGCTCCAGTGTGACGATGAGATCGTCACCACGGCCGAGCTCATCCAACCGCCCCTGCCCGCCTATAAATAGGCCGTCCGAGCCCCTCTGGCGCTCACACCACTCCCCTCTCCCTCCCTGAAGCGCCCCCGACCTCTCAACCGAGCTCAAAGAGCTCTCCTCGCTCCTCATGGCCGCCACGGTCATCGCCGGAGTCCGCTTAAATTCGAGCTAGCCAAGTCCCCATTCTCCCTCATTTCTTCCCCTGGAGGACCTTTGGATCATAGCGGGTCTCCCCATCCTCTCCGTTCGCCGGATGGATGCCGGCATCCTCGAAGCCAAGTCTGGCCGATGGCTTCCTCCGCGGGCGCCCTAGCCGCCGCTGACTCGTCCCTCCTCGGCATCCGCAACGGGGTTGGGTGGATGCGGCGCTTCGTCCCGAGGTCGCCGGTGCCCCCACCTCGGCCGATGATGGCCGGAGGCGCCGGGGCCAGCGCCGGACGCGTCCAGTTGGGCCTCCACTGTCGTGCCCACACGAGGTTGAAGACGAGCCAGGCCAGGCGGGCCCCACCGCTCTGCGGGCTCCGCATGTCAGCCGCATAAGGGCATTGACCCGGACCAGCTGAGGTGGCATGTGAAAGCGTACTTCGGAGAAGTACGTCTCCGTTTAAGTGAAGGCGTACTCTGCTGCGTTGTCTACGAAGAATACGCTTTCATTACTACGGAGACGTATTTCAGAAAATGCGCTTTCTCTCTCCGCCGCCGGCCGAATCTTTTAAATTGTGAACGTTCGCTGGTTAGGGCACTTTTCTGCCAAAAAAGTGAACGGCCACAACTTTTCGCTCGTAACTCCGATTCAGGTGAATCCAACGCCTACTTCTTCGTCTCATCGAGCCTGTTACGATGAGGTCACTCTCATAATGTGTATACATTCTGAAAATGACCATTTTGCCCTTGCCCTCTATCAGCCCCTCCGAGAGAGAACTTTTCCGGTGAATTCTTCCGCGGCTTCACCGCACTTCTTCCCGGAGTATTCTTCGACCCCAGGCAAGCCGACCATCTGATATATGCCCTAAAGCATTGCTCTGTGATATTTCTTGCATGTTTAAATTAATATGCTTGTGCTTGTCTGTGTAGTAGTGAGCTGTATGTGACTCTGACGAACCCTTGCTTGCACTTTCTTCGGTGACGGCACCACGCCTGTGTTCTGAGCTGTTTCCGGCCGTCCGGGGTGGATGCTGACTTTTATTTCTCTTGTCAGCAACTGTCCGTGTTCTTAGCTGCTTTTCGGCCATCGTGGGCAGCTGTTGGATTTCTTTTGGTAGCAGTGACCCTATGCTCTGAGCTGTTTTTCGGCCGTCTTAGGGAACTGCTACATTCTTCTTATCAACACCGTCACATGTTCTGAGCTGCTTACCAGCCGTCTTGAGCCGGGGTTGAGTTATTCCGGTAATGTCCCAGATCTGAGTTGTAAAGGCCGTTCTGGTGGCTACTGGTTTCTTTGTTGGTTTTATGCGAGGGTTCCGATGGTCGTCACTTACAGCTAGAACTTGTAATGTGATAATTTGCCATTTAAATCTTGCTTCACTAATGACTCATTGTGATGTTATAAGGAGATAGATTATTATGATTCCACAGTTGTTACCACGTACATAGTTGCCACCATGTTAAGTTATTCATGATGAACAACCATGCTTGCTGAATACGGGCTAAAGCTAAACCTTGTCGGTTGATCTAGAGTCACCTGTCCGGACTTATCCGTGCAACCACATTTGCCGGTATGGGATGGCCTTGACTTGGTCTGATCGTGTGCTCTTTTATCGGTACCGCCAACTAGGGAAGGTTATGTGTGGGCGCTACCCTGGCCCGGTAGGCGGCGATAACCTTGTGAGCCCAGTTGATTGTTTTACCCGGGAGTCCCCGTTTGGGACAGTTTTGTTTGGCCACGACGGTGGCAGGTGTCACGAGGAGACACAGGGGCCACCCATGGCAGGACTCCGGGGCAGGATGATCGCCGGTGGTACGGTGGAGGAGTCACGGGTTAGGCAGGTTTCCTTGGAGCAACGCTGGTCCACCCGAATGGGATCACGAGGTCAGGTGCTCCATGGTGTGGGTAAAGTGCGCAACCTCTGCAGAGTGTAAAAATCTATTCGAATAGCCGCGTCCACGGTATTGGACAGTCCGTCCAGACCTCTCTAGGTGATCAACCGGAACAAAGATAATAATGATGGAAGAACCCGTCTTATGATCGGAAGTACTCAGTGGATTGTGAGTATTCTGAGGGTTGTGAGGCAACCCAGAAGAGAGTAAGTTTATCAGGCTTGTGGTGCAGATGCATAGGCATCAGATGATGATATGTTAGGCATGGTTTGGCTATGAGATGAGTGGTCGGATGACCACCAGACTTGGATTGGATTTGGATCATGAGAATGTTTGAAGTATGGATTATTTACTTGCTATGCTTTACTGTATTTTACTTTAGTAGTTATGTTGCTGGATAAACCTGTTATGCCATGATAATTAATGTTTCTCTAATTACAAATGCATGCTTAAATGCCATGGATTTCTTTGCTTGGTGTATATGTTAGTTTGGTTTGCTTGCGAGTACATTCAAAAGTACTCAGCGGCCTTCAATGTGGCCAGGTTCACATAATGATCCGTCGTCCGTCGACGAGGAGCCGGAGCGTTCGCGGGCTAGGAGAGTAACCCAGTCAGATCCCTGTGGATTGGAGCCGCACCAGGACCATGCTGCCTTAGATAGAGTCTTTTCCGCTGCCATCACCCTTGTAAAACATCATGTAAGACTTATATATCCATTAATAGAAATGCCTGTGTTCTTGATACTTGTTGTAAACACGTATGCCAGAGCGATTTCCTGGGCTGGTATGCGTGGTGACCGTCTGGCTACAGTGGTAATCAGGCGGGGCGCCATAACGGATGGTATCAGAGCAGCCAGGCTGACTGTAGGTTACCCCTAGCCAGACTTCATTGTCTTGTGCTCAATAGAAAGCCCAGATGGATATCAGCCATCTTTTGCCAAACTGGCACGGCTACTATTGATCATAAGGCAACCCCATAGGTCTTTGGCTCCATCAGACCCCAACTCTCGTGGCCTTTGCCTCCGGTGTGAAATGTTCGCATCTGGCAATGACCCTTGAGCCCTGAACCCCCTAGGTAAACTAGATATCCTTACCCTGTTTGCTAGCCATGGCATTTCTCTCCTTAACTCTAGTTTCCTTTGGGAAACGCTTATAAATTCTATCTCTCCCCGACAACCCTAGAATCGCACGACCATAGCCATCGTGCATCGAGAGTGTGATGTTCCCTAAGGAAGTAGTAGGAGGTTGACACCAGTGCTACCAGGAGCATTGTGTGGCTTCGCTTCTAAATCCTTAGAGGTGCATCGAGTGCGCTATATTAGTTATACTAGTGGATCTTCGGCCACATGTGTAAGGTCCACAAATATTTGAGCTTTATTTGCTTTTTGGTTTTCACGGTTTTTAGTTTCTTTTGTCGGTTCCGTTTCTTCGCTCCGACTGGATCCATCCGCAAGAGCTTCCTAAGAAGACCAGCATACAACTGGGATAATACCCAATAATCCCAATTCAGCAAGAGTCAAGCCAAGCCAACTGCCTGATATTCAGAATAGCACCACCGGATCTGTCAAGAATAAAGGATGGGTCAGAAGCAGAATCTATGTGCAACACACAAGGCCAGAATATACGTGAGAGAGTTGGCCTCAGAATAGATCATACCTGAGGAGCAATCAGATGAGTTATCAGGAATGGACAACAGAAAGGACAAATTATTCCGTCCACGATCCAAGGATTGTTTCAGTCAGTGGGGTGAACCTTGAGTTTTTTTTTCAATGACTCAAGAATCATTTATTACCCACCGAAGACATATTTCATGAATGTGAATGTGCCAAGGGCAACAACAAAACTCTGGTATGATGATGCAAGTTGCAAAGCATATTCTGGAATTCACCGGTGCAAATGCAAAATTTTCTGGGCACTGTGACAAGGTTTGCAAGGAATATGGATGAGCTCACGGTTGCCCAGAATCACTGAGTTTCCAAGCATCCAGAATCAAGGAGCACCTAACATGATTGGAAACTCAGCTGAACCGAATGGAATTATCCGTCAACTGCTTATTATCGGCAACACTTAGTTTGAATACAAAGGGTATTCTGAATTAATTATCAACATGAGGCATGTATCAGTCATGCAACCTTTACATCAACAATGATCATACCAGCAGAAGGACAAGAGATGTGCATGACCAACGGAATATCTTCAGACAAGGTATGGCCTATACCAAGTTTGGCTCCACTATGGGTAAAATTCCAGATACTTCGGAAGAAAGCCAGTATCGGCCATAGATCCGACTGCCTACACAGTGAAAGACTTCTAGTATAAGGAACCCAGTCTTCCTTCGCAAGCTACCAGACTGCCAATCTTCCTCGGTACATCACTTGGTGAGAAAATCTTCTAGGATACAGCACTCCCATCTTCCACAGCGTGCTACCGTAGAAAGCTTCCGGCATAAGGCACTTGACCTTCCGCAGCAAGCCACATGAAGGAGAGCTTGTCGGGAGCACGAATTAGTCTGGACACACATTCGCCTTAGAACTTAGTGGTTATGAAAGGATTTATCCTACCTCTGCATATGTTGTGAACATGCAGTCCAGTGGATCAGTTCATGCGAGCCGCTCGTACACGGGAATGACTGTGTTCAGAGAAACATTGGCCCCATGTTGAAAATAAGAATACGAGCACAGTAACTCCTACGATATATGCAAGAGCAAGTTTGTAACACCCTGGATTTTGCCCAATTTCTTTTTCTTTTGATTTTGGTCCGGATTCACTTTTCTGTGACTTGATAGTCTTGCAACCTGGAGGGATCACCCTTCATTTTTCTTCCCGAGTGGCTTGCCAACCTCAAAACCATCCCAAAACCATGTCATTTCCATCTTGGACCAATCCCAATAATTTTTTTCTTGGGAATATTCCTTTTCCTATAAAAGGAATAACCCTGTTTGTCCTGGGTTGTAAAGCAACCCACATTTCCATCATTCCCAAAATTCCCAAATAATTATCATAAATTGTTTGGGTCATATCTTCCACAAATATGTCAAATCCTTCCTTGCCATGTTCAAAATTATTTCACAAATATTCCTTTTCTGATTCTGCCCTATCTGTCAGATTGAGAAGCAAGTACCCTTTATATTTGCTTGCTTGCTCTCAAACTTTTTGGACACTCTCTACTATCCATATCATTGCCACATGCCAAAATTCAACTTTATTTGGATAATGAATCTCCCTTGGCTAATTTCCAAAGTTTCTGGGCAACTGGAATCTTTGTGAAGCAAGTGCTAACTAGGAGTATCCAAATGAGTTGAAATTTTGCAAGCATCTTCATATGATCAAATAATAGCTCTTCACCAAATTTTAGCATTATTAAATCATCCATGTGATCACAGCATCAAATCTTTGTTTCTGGTAATTATTATGGGTTGTGAAGAAACTATAATTTTTACTGCTACATAATTCATGAATAATTTCCAGAACATGATTCTACTCATATCTCACTTCTCCACAAAATTTGGGCTCATTTCATTTCACCAATAATTTCCTAGAAATTTTCAAAGATTCTGTCCATTTGAAAGCTGTGTGAAGGAAGTACCATTTTGGTTTATCCAAATGGTATGAAATTTATACAGTACCTTCATATGCCCATATCAATCATCTCCTCCAAATCTCAGCCCAATCCCATGTGATGTGTGAGTGCTACTTCAAGATTGGCAAATCTGGTCAGTGAGGCCCTTTGAACAGCAAGTGCTTTTTATCCTCAACCAAATGGGCTGCAAACTTTCAGAGATGATTATCTTAGTGGGTGATCACACCATGCCAAAGATCAGAGCCAATATCCAGACTATTCTTCCTCAACAAGTAACAAACACCTTGGTGTACCTGAGTAAACCTGCTAGCTGCGGTCAACTCAGGTGCCACTATGCTTGTTTCTTTCTTCCTTAACCCTATCCTTCGAATGACTGATCTAGTTGACACAGTGGGGTTGACCAGAACACATGGCAATGTCGCGACCACGCGGTGACCGCCGCCCTGACATGACATGGACGCGAGCTACACGACTTCTTGCTCGGGCCCTTCCTTTGCTCGTCGTTTCCGCGCGCCTGGTCGTGTCCAACAGCTCCCCCTCGTCGTCGCCTTCCTCCCTAGATAAGCTTCCCCCTCTCCCGTCCCCTCCCTCGTGGTGTAGCCACCACGCCCGTGCCCTGTCTTCTCTGCTTCTCTCTGGTCCAGTCAACCGGAGCCCTCCCGAGCTCTCTCGACCTCGCCTGAACCCTCTCCGCCCCTCCGTGATCTCCCTGGAAGCCTCCCCCCCCTCCAGGAGAGCTCCCGAAGCTTCGGGACGCCGGCGTACGTGTCGCCGCGGCAATGCTCGGCCCTCCCTCGCCGCTCGCCTATATATAGGCCACTCCGAGCCCTCCCGAGCTCCCCATCGACTCCACCGTCCTCCACTCCTCCTCCCTAGCCACTCACCCGAGCTCTAGGGGCCCTTCCTACTCGACATTGCCGCCTCGGTCACCGGCGGTCGCCGCCTAAATTTGGGCAGGCCCGCGCTCCTCTCCTCATCCCGAGCCCTCCACTGTCTCCCCCTTCTTCCGGTGAGCCGCCCCACCCCATCTCCCCTCGCCGGAGTTGGCCGCACCACCGAGTTCCTCCACCACTGCCCCGCCCTCTGTCCTCCTCCTGGCACTGCCATTCGCCGCCATCCATCACTCCCTGGCGCCTACTAGCCCTCTGGACGGACGCGCTGCGCCGCCCCGCACCCGCCGGTGGCCTCGGGCGGGTGGGAGACGGCCGGAGCCGCCCAGCCCGTCGCCGGCAGCACTCGTCCCCTGCCCCTCCTCTGTTCCGTGCGGGGAACGAGCGAGAGGAAGGAGACGAGCTGGCCAGGCGGGCCCAGTGTCGCCCGACCCCACCCGTCAGCTGCAGTACAAGTCAACGCCCCGGGCCCGCGCTGTTTAAGTGGAGGCGCACTCTCCAAAATACGTTTTCCACTTAAGGAAGCGTACTCGGGCTCTGTTTCAGGAAAAATTATGTTTTCTGCTTTGGGAAACGTATTTTCCCAGAAGGCGCTTTCTGTCTAACCGTCTAGGGACTTGTCTGTGAATATTCTTTTTACAGATTAGCCCATGAGTTTCAGTAGCCCACAACTTTTTAA
The DNA here is from genome assembly GCA_011799875.1 of Thinopyrum elongatum. Taxonomy (NCBI): domain Eukaryota; kingdom Viridiplantae; phylum Streptophyta; class Magnoliopsida; order Poales; family Poaceae; genus Thinopyrum; species Thinopyrum elongatum. The sequence continues at coordinate 344,451,961 of CM022302.1, forward strand.
CCGAGACTCCGATCGAGGTGAATCCAACGCCCGCGTCTTCGTCTCGTCGAGCCCGTCGTGTTGGTATCATTTTCACTAGGTGATCCCACTATGCAAATGACCATTTTGCCCTTGCCTGTAAACAGCCCCCTCCGAGAGAGAACTGTTTCCGACAATCGCTTCCACGGACTCTCTGCACTCCTTCCCGATGGTTCCTTCATCTCGAGGCAAGCCACAACTCTCATCTGCATCATCGCATTGCAATATCATAGTTTCACTATTTTTTTTAACAGCAAGTATGAGCATCTATGAAACGAATTGGATTATGCAATGTTGGAGTTAATCCTCGGATAGGTGACTACCATGTTGAATACCGGATTGTTAGTGACTAGTAGTTTACCCACTTGTTGATACTATGATGTTGAGATCACTGTCTATGATTATTTTGGAGTTCATCCGGCAGTTCGTAGAGATGAATTAGTAGCAGTGGCTTAAGCATATTGGTTATTGGATTGCTATGATATCAGAGTGTCAGCCATGACAAAGATTGTTTGAGGATTAGATATTTCATGGTTGACCTTGAGTCACCTGTCCGGACTTATCCGTGCAACCACATTTGCCGGTATGGGATGGCCTTGACATGGTCTGATCGCATGCTCTTTCACCGGTACCGCCCGACAGGGAAGGTTATGCGTGCGCGCTACCCTGGCCCGGTAGGCGGCGATTACCTTGTGAGCCCAGTTGAGTTATATGGTACCAGGTCCCCGTTTGGGACAGTTTAGTTTGGCCACAATGGTGGCAGGTGTCACAAGGTGACCCAGGGGCCACCCAGGGCAGGACTCCGGGGGTGGATGATTGCCGGTGGTATGGTGGAGGAGTCACGGGTTAGGCAGGTTTCGTTGGAGCAATGCTGGTCCACCCGAATGGGATCACGAGGTCAGAGCTCCATAGTGTGGGTAAAGTGCGCAACCTCTGCAGAGTGTAAAATCTATTCGAATAGCCGTGTCCACGGTATTGGACAGTCCGTCCAGACCTCACTAGGTGGTCAACCATAGTAGTGATAATGATGGAAGAACTCGTCGTATGATCAGAAGTACACGATGGATCGTGAGTATTTTGAGGGTTGCGGGGCAACCCGGAAGAGAGTAAGTTGTCAGACTTGTGATACAGTTGGTATCATGTATATGATATGTTAGCCATGGGATGGCAATGAGATGAGTGGTCGAATGACCACATGATCGGGATTGGACTTGGAACAGGTTCGGTTTGGAACCTGAGATTATTCGGAGTATGGATTAAATTACTTAATATGTTTTACCTTACTGCATGTACTTTGCTATGATGTTGTTTTTCCTTAATGCTGATGTTTGTTGCGAGCTTGCGAGTACATTCAAAGTACTCACCTGGCGTGTCATGCTAGTTTGCAGGTCATGCCGTGATTGCTTGCTTGTCGAGGATCCCGAGTTTGCGACCTAGGATACGCGTTCTAGCCAGAGTCCCTGCGGAGTGAAGTCCATCACCGTCGTCGCTGTTCCGCTGCCGAGAGAGTTACTCCGCTGTTAGCATAGAGCTACCCCAGGCAGGCGTAGTGTCGCCGTGCCGATGTAATCCATTTACCCTTTGTAACTATATCCATTGTAGTAAAGAGCTGATTTGTTCTATGCCAACAGTGCCGTATTCTAGAGGACTTGTCCCTGGGCTGGAATACGGGGCGTTCCGGTCTTCTCTGAGCTGAGGTGCCACAAAGTTATGAGCACAAGCCCGACAAGCCGGGAAAACAATCAAGGAGCCGTGTTGGCAGGTCATTACAGGTCCATCAAAGGAATCCACAAGAACAAACAAGTGGTGGACAAACAACCTCCGTGACGGTCAACAAGATACAGCTTCACGGACAGAGTGACATTATAACCCTTATCAGACTCTTGCATATACGGCCACAACAATGCAGCCAAGATGTCATACTCATCATGAATACGGCCATCAACCAAGACAAGAGGCTATGTTCCGAAAGATACACCGAATGATGGCGATACTATGCTTAGCTCAGTGGTCATAGCAAGGACTATAGAGTCTATATATGACAGAGCCATCTCCACAAGCGGCAGAGTCTGAAACAAGACATTCTGATAGAATAGCTGAAAGCACATGTACATCAGCATCAATAGCTCGTAGACGTCATGACATCATTGAAATAAGAGATTACTGTCTATCATTACTTTGTGATCATGCCTGACATTTCAGTTGGGAATATAGCAATGATAGCTCGGTCACGTTGTTCTTTGAATTGTGGATCATCTAAGGACAAAGTCAGGATGCATAAGACAGAAGGAAACACCTCATACGAACCCACAGCCAAACTGAGCATTCTGACATGGCAAAAAGAAAGTCACCCTTAGTCACCCCTAGCCACTCGAGGCCATATGTGCACGTGAGCCTGGTACCAGGAAAAGATGTCTTGCCCATGACAGTCAGGGTACGAAGCATCGCAATAAAACCCGCAGCAGTTACTTCTAGACCATGGAAACCGAGTTGTTTGTTGGTATTATCCGCTACCCCACCCAGCAATACCACTACCAGGACAAAAGGTACACCTCACAGTAAAGAGAAGGATTCAAGGAAAACTGCGTGCAGAGACAACACCTGGTCCATCAGAAGAGGCAGTTAAAAGGTCAGTGAACCAACGAAGACAAGACCGCTGATGGATCCAAGTCGCACATAGGTAAGTTCCCCGTCACCGGGAGGTAAGCCCGGAAATCTCGAGGATGAAATTTTCATAAGGGGGGTAGGTTTGTAACACCCAGGTTTTCGCTCCTGTTTTTTTTTCCTTCGCGGGATTTGACTCCCGTCTTTTTTCTCGGAGTTATCGAATTTCTCTAGCTCTTGGGTATATGAAGATGGTCATTTAGTCTTGCCTTCCCTATCCAACCCGAGATTCTCTCCAGACTAACCTTGCCACCCAAGATCTATTCTCAAGATTTTGCCACCGAAACCCTACCTTCCGAGTTATCGGAAGAGAAACCCTAATCCTTCCAGTTACAATGGAACCCCAATTTCCTTTGATCTGCTGAATCCCAAACTTTTTCGAGAGATCATCCTATCTTTGTAAACCCTGGATATGCAAAAATATTGCCAAGTCATTTGCAATATTTTTCATTTATAATTAATTCCTTTTTCTGCCAGTTAAAGGAATTAAATCTAGGAAAATATCTATCCATCTCCAAAGTTCATGAAATCTTGTGGAGATATTCTTTGTGATCATATTGAGCTCACATAAAAATATTGGCCATAATTAAATAAGGGAAATTGCATTTTCCTATTTAAGGCCAATATTGCATTTTGGGCAGATTCTAAAGGAACTACCATTTTGGTGGTCAGGAAAAATCCCAAATAAATTGTGGAGCTCATCCTATCCATATATTCACCATTTCCATCAAAATCCAAGTCCCATAGTTCAAAGTTTGAGCACAGCGTCCATTTGCAAATTATGTCCAGATTTTCAGTTTGCAAAGGAAGTGCTTGAACCCTTGATCTATTTGAGTTGAAATTTTTCATGGTGGTTAACACTGGCAAATCACTCATGGAAACCAAAAATAAGCTCAATCTATCTATCCATTCATCCATAGCATTTTTCTCAAGTTTCTGTCCATTTGGAAGCTCTGTGAAGGAAGTACCACTTTGGCATTTCCAAATGAGCTGAAATTTTACCAGCATCTTCATTCTTCCAAATAATCACTCTCTACCAAAATTCAGATCATTTCATCAAACAATTTGAGCACAGCTTCAAATTCTATTTTCTGGACCAGCTTTGGCATTACAAAGGAAGTATATGCAAACTTGGTCCAAATGCCTTCAAATTCTACCAGAACCTAGTCCTTCCTACCACATCTCATTGTGACAAAGTTTTAGCTTCCCACCCTCATCCATTTCTCCAGGAAACTCCAGCCAATTCTGCTGTCAGAATCTTCTTCTACAAGCTTCTCTTATCTTATGGCCTTCCAGTGTATTCCAGACATACCTAGGATCTATTTGACCTTTGAGTCATGAAATGGACAAGGTGTTGGGTCCAGTAGTGCTACAGAGCACATTTTGGCGTGGTGACCACGCGGACGGCAGGCAGAAGCGCGCGCTCTGCGCTCTGTCAGCTCCGTCCGATCGTCTCCGGTCGGCCCCTGCTTGTCCGGGCATGTCTAGTGGCTCCGCGGAGTCCACCTGCCCCTCTCCCGACCCTTCTCCCCTCCAGCTTCTTCCTCCTCATGCCACGGCAACTCCGGTGAACTGTCCGCCCGTGACCCTCGAGATGTCACCTCCCTCCCTGGCTGTTTCCTCCTCGAGCTGTCGCCTCCCCCTGTTGCTCGTCAGGACGGCAGTGCCGCGACACCCGCAAGGCTCCAGCCACGTCGCCCCGACGCTCCGGTGCGACGATGAGATCGTCACCGCGGCCAAGCTCATCCAACCGCCCCTGCCAGCCTATAAATAGGTCGTCCGAGCCCCTCTAGCACTCACACCACTCCCCTCTCCCTCCCAGAAGCACCCCCGACTTCTCAACCGAGCTCAAAGAGCTCTCCTCGCTCCTCACGGCCGCCACGGTCATCACCAGAGTCCGCTTAAATTCGAGCCAGCGAAGTCCCCATTCTCCCTCATTTCTTCCCCTCAAGGACTCTGGATCATAGCGGGTCTCCCCATCCTCTCCATTCGCCGGATGGACGCCGGCATCCTCGAAGACAAGTCCGGCCAATGGCTTCCTCCGCGGGCGCCCTAGCCGCCGCTGACTCATCCCTCCTCGGCGTTCGCAACTGGGCTGGTTGGACGCGGCGCTTCGTCCCGAGGTCCCCGGTGCCCCCACCTCGGCCGAAGATGTCCGGAGGCGCCGGGGCCAGCGCCGGCCGCGTCCAGTGGGCCTCCTCTATCATGCCCACGCGAGGTTGAAGATGAGCCGGGCCAGGCGGGCCCCACCGCTCTGCGGGCTCCACATGTCAGCCGCATAAGGGCATTGACCCGGACCAGCTGAGGTGGCAAGTAAAAGCGTACTTCAGAGAAGTACGTCACGTCTCCGTTTGACTGAAGGCGTACTCTGCTATGTTGTCTACGAAGAATATGCTTTCATTACTACGAAGACGTATTTCAGAAAATGTGCTTTCTCTCTCCGCCGCCAGCCGAATCTTTTAAATTATGAATGTTTGCTGGTTAGGGCACTTTTGTGCCTAAAAAGTGAATGGCCACAACTTTTCGCTCGTAACTCCGATTCAGGTGAATCCAACGCCTACTTCTTCGTCTCGTCGAGCCCGTTCCGATGAGGTCACTTTCATAATGTGTACACATTTTGAAAATGACCATTTTGCCCTTGCCCTCTATCAGCCCCCTCCGAGAGAGAACTTTTCCGGTGAATTCTTCCGCGGCTTCACCGCACTTCTACCCGGAGTATTCTTCGACCCCAGGCAAGCCGACCATCTGATATATGCCCTAAAGCATTGCTCTGTGATATTTCTTGCATGTTTAAATTAATATGCTTGTGCTTGTCTGTGTAGTAGTGAGCTGTATGTGACTCTGACGAACCCTTGCTTGCACTTTCTTCGATGACGGCACCACGCCTGTGTTCTTAGCTATTTCCGGCCGTCCGGGGTGGATGCCGACTTTTATTACTCTTGTCAGCATCTGTCCGTGTTCTGAGCTGCTTTTCGGCCATCGCGGGCAGCTGTTGAATTTCTTTTCGTAGCAGTGACCCTATGCTCTGAGCTGTTTTTCGGCCGTCTTAGGGAACTGCTACATTCTTCTTATCAACACCATCTCATGTTCTGAGCTGCTTACCAGCCGTCTTGAGCCGGGGTTGAGTTATTCTGGTAATGTCCCAGATCTGAGTTGTAAAGACCGTTCTGGTGGCTACTGGTTTCTTTGTTGGTTTTATGCGAGGGTTCCGATGGTCGTCACTTACAGCTAGAACTTGTAACGTGATAATTTGCCATTTAAATCTTGCTTCACTAATGACTCATTGTGATGTTATAAGGAGATAGATTATTATGATTCCACAGTTGTTACCACATACATAGTTGCCACCATGTTAAGTTATTCATGATGAACAACCATGCTTGCTAAATACTGGCTAAAGCTAAACCTAGTCGGTTGATCTAGAGTCACCTGTCCGGACTTATCCGTGCAACCACATTTGCCGGTATGGGATGGCCTTGACTTGGTCTGATCGCGTGCTCTTTTATCAGTACCGCCAACTAGGGAAGGTTATGCGTGCGCGCTACCCTGGCCTGGTAGGCGGCGATAACCTTGTGAGCCCAGTTGATTGTTTTACCCGGGAGTCCCCGTTTGGGACAGTTTTGTTTGGCCACGACGGTGGCAGGTGTCATGAGGAGACACAGGGGCCACCCAGGGCAGGACTCCGGGGGAGGATGATCATCGGTGGTACGGTGGAGGAGTCACGGGTTAGGCAGGTTTTGTTGGAGCAACGCTGGTCCACCCGAATGGGATCACAAGGTCAGGTGCTCCATGGTGTGGGTAAAGTGCGCAACCTCTGCAGAGTGTAAAAATCTATTCGAATAGCCGCGTCCATGCTATTGGACAGTCCGTCCAGACCTCTCTAGGTGATCAACCGGAACAAAGATAATAATGATGGAAGAACCCGTCTTATGATCGGAAGTACTCAGTGGATTGTGAGTATTCTGAGGGTTGTGAGGCAACCCGGAAGAGAGTAAGTTTGTCAGGCTTGTAGTGCAGATGCATAGACATCAGATGATGATATGTTAGCCATGGTTTGGATATGAGATGAGTGGTCAGATGACCACCAGACTTGGATTGGATTTGGATCATGAGAATGTTCAGAGTATGGATTATTTACTTGCTATGCTTTACTGTATTTTACTTTAGTAGTTATATTGCTGGATAAACCTGTTATGCCATGATAATTAATGTTGCTCTAATTACAAATGCTTGCTTGAATGCCATGGATTGCTTTGCTTGGTGTATATGTTAGTTTGGTTTGCTTGCGAGTACATTCAAAAGTACTCAGCGACCTTCAATGTGGCCAGGTTCACATAAGGATCCGTCGTCCGTCGACGAGGAGCCGGAGCATTCGCGGGCTAGGAGAGTAACCCAGTCAGATCCCTGTGGATTGGAGCCGCACCAGGACCATGCTACCTTAGATAGAGTCTTTTCCGCTGCCAACACCCTTGTAAAACATCATGTAAGACTTACATATCCATTAATAGAAATGCCTGTGTTCTTGATACTTGTTGTAAACACGCATGCCAGAGCGATTTCCTGGGCTGGTATGCGTGGCGACGGTCTGGCTATAGTGGTAATCTGGTGGGGTGCCACAGCCGGCCTGATGGACTGTTATGGGGCCGAGCTAGGGCGTGGACCCGGGTCTGGATAGAGGATCTTCGAAGCCGTGGTTTGCCCTCCAAGTCAAGATTTAGCGTGATCTTTTCCTTGTTGTAACCAATCGTATGTAACCCTAACCCTACTGGTGTCTATATAAACCAGAGGGCTTTAGTCTTTAGGGTTAGAGCAACATCCAATACCCCATCAACCTAGGGTTTAGCTCATCTGATCTTGAGGTAGATCGACTCTATAACCATATCATACACATCAAATACAATCAAGCAGGACGTAGGGTTTTACCTCTTAGAGAGGGCCCGAACCTGGGTAAACACCATGTTCTTTGTCCCTTGTTCCCCATTGATCCTAGACCCATAGCTCGGGACCCCCTACCCGAGATCTGCCGGTTTGGACACCGACATTGGTGCTTTCATTGAGAGTTCTGCTGTTGGGTCCCCGAAGGATCGATGGTTCGCCTGATCATTGTAGATGGCGTCAACTCCGAGGGCCTCTTTTGTCCCCGGTCAGCTCTTCGTATTCGGCAGCATTTTGCTGCACGCCAACCCAACCAGTCATCTAGACCAAATCAACAATTTCGTCCCCGAGCACTGAATTAGATTCGGCAACCTGGAGTACATCGCGGATGCCCGAGGTGATCTGGTCTTCGCCTGATTCGCAGCCCCACTCCCGGGCCCCACAAGGCTTGCTCCGGAGCCTTCTCCTGATCCGGTCTACAAATCGACCTCAACCCCTCACCCAGCCTCGAGCTCGGACATCTCCGTCCTGTCCGGAGACCAGGGATCCTCTTCGGCCATGCCAACAATGCCCGCCGAAGACTCAACCTCAGGCCTCAGCGTGGGAGCGGCATTCGGACTTCAGGAGTCACTCCTAGCCGAACCCTCTCCCCACGTCGTGGATCTGGCCTTGAGCCCCAACGACGGGTCGATGCTCGGAGATCAGGAATCATCCCCTGTCGAACTCCCCCTCACTAACTTGGACTCGAGCCCCAATACAGAGGAAGCATCTGAAGACCGGGTTTCGTCCTCGGTCCCCCTGCCTATGCGGCCACACATCCGGCCCCGAGCCTGAAGGTTGACTCGGCCTTTGGAGGCCAGGGTTCAGCTCGGACCTGGATCACCCCTCTCCCCACCATGATAGAGTCCGATCCCGAGCGGCCACCACAAGCCAGCTTGGCAAGCCTCGCTCTATTAAACGAGGCGCTCGATCGAATCCGGATGACGGCTATTCAAGATAACTCGCCCTCGGCCTGCGTTCAGCAGTCCCTTGAGGCAGATTTTAGGGAATTTTATGTCCCACCCACCACCCACCTAGTAGCCACAGTCGAGGACTTAACCGACATGTTGGACTACACCTTGGAAAACGCCTATTCCATGAACGAAGACAGTGGAGCCACGGCCAACACCGACGCCGCTCCCCCCGTCACTGGCCGCTGGATAGCCCCGTCCACTTACGACGTCTACATGGTGGACACTCCGAAAGATGACAACAGCACCCCCAGAAAGGATAATGGCAAGCCCAGTGATGAGCTGCCAAAACACTGCAGACAACGCCGCTGCTCCAAGGCACGTCGAAGCCATGCGAGCAACACCAATACCGGAGAGAACGACAGTCCAGACAACACGGACAACCTCGATGACCACGGTGCCGACGAACAAGCACAAGACGGTCATGAGGAGCCGCTCAACCTTGAAGACCTCAATGACTCCGAAGACAGTAACTACCTCCCTCTTTCTGAAGAGGAGGTCATTTTGGGTGACGAAGATTTTATCGTCCCCGAAGACCCGCTGGATCAAGAGCAGTTCAAACGGCAGCTAATTGCCACTGCGGGTAGCCTGAAGAAACAGTGGCAAAAAATAAAAGCTGAACAGGATACCCTGAATGACAGATGGACTAAGGTCCTGGCTGCCGAAGAGGAGTATGACTACGAATGACAAACCAAGAGCTACCCGATGCGAAGACTACTGCCGCAATTCGACGACGAGGCCATAGAGCACACACCTCCAAGGCATACTTGGGCAGAACAGTCAGACCGCCCCCCTCGAGGACAGGACAGGACAACTGATAAAGCCGGACCACCTCCCACTCCACCTCACCGTCAAGGCAAGGAGCCATTACGACCAGCCTATGAGTACGACCTACGACGCGACCTGGACGCTCAGGCAGGTCTCACAAGGTCCATTTACGGGCCCAAAGATAATCCTCTCATTAGACGGGACGTATACCAAGCCTGATTAGACCGAAATAACAGAGCTCGGGAGCAACACCGAGTCCGGATGACAGATGGTCTCCGGCGTGACGTAGCCCGAGTTAGGGGCGCCGCTCACCCTCTGTGTTTCACAAATAGGGTGATGCAGCACCAGTTCCCGGAAGGCTTCAAGCTTGTAAATATCGAGCCATACGATGGGACAACGGATCCAGCCGTATGGATTGAAGACTTTCTGCTGCACATTCACATGGCACGAGGAGACAACCTCCACGCCATCAAGTACCTACCGTTAAAACTCAAAGGTCAAGCCATACACTGGCTAAATAGCCTCCCCGAAGACTCCATAGGTTGTTGGGAGGAGCTTGAGGACGCCTTCCGAGCTAACTTTCAGGGCACTTATGTCCGGCCCCTAGACGCCGATGACCTGAGTCACGTAATCCAGCAGCCCCGAGAGTCAGCCCGAAAATTTTTGGAACCAGTTTTTGACCAAGAAAATTTAGATTGCCGATTGTCCGGACTCTGAAGCTATAGCCGCCTTCAGGCATAGTATTCGAGACGAATGGCTAGCACGACAGCTTGGCCAGGACAAGCCGAAGACGACGGCAGCGCTTACCTCCTTGATGACCCGCTTCTGCATCGGAGAGGATAGTTGGCTGGCTCGGAGAAGCACCAACCCAGATGCCCCCGGCACCTCTGAAGTCCGGGATGGGAATGGAAAGCCACGACGCAATAAGAACAAACATCGCCACAACGACGGTGAGGTCGATGAGACGGAAGTAAATGCCGGATTCCGTAATCCGAAGTCTGGGTCGCGAAAAAAGCCTTCTAAAGGCAACCAGGATGGACCAACCAAGTTGGATGCAATCTTGGACTGGCCCTGCCAGATCCATGGCACCCCCGAGAAGCCCGCCAACCACACCAACCGTAACTGTTGGGTGCTAAAACAGGTCGGCAAGCTCACAGCCGAGGACTTCAGTAAAAGCCCTCAGAGCAAGGACGATGAGGAGCCCCGCAGGCCGAACAGTGGAGGCCAAAAACCCATCCCTCCTAAGGTAAAGACGGTGAACATGATCTACGCCACCCACATACCAAGAAAGGAGAGGAGGCGCGCGCTACGAGATGTTTACGCCGTCGAGTCCGTAGCACCGAAGTATAACCCGTGGTCGGCTTGCCCGATCACCTTCGATTGCAGGGATCATCCGACCAGTATCCATCATGGAGAATTGGCGGCCCTCGTACTCGACACCATTGTCGATGGGTACCACCTCACAAGAGTCCTTATGGACGGAGGCAGCAGCCTCAACCTAATCTATGCAGACAAGGTGAGGAAAATGGGGATCGATCTGTCTAGGATCAATCCCAGTAACACCACCTTTAAGGGAGTTATTCCGGGCATAGAAGCCCGCTGCACGGGCACAGTGACTCTGGAAGTAGTATTCGACTCACCAGACAACTTCTGAAGCGAAGACTTAATCTTCGATATCACCCCTTTCCGCAGTGGCTACCATGCCCTCCTCGGTCGAACGTTGTTCGCTAAATTCAACGCCGTCCCGCATTACGCGTACCTCAAGGTCAAGATGCCTGGTCCTTCGGGCGTCATAATGACCAACGGCAACACGGAGTGCTCACTCCGGACCGAGGAACACAGCGCGGCCCTGGCAGCTGAAGATCAAGCCGGCGCCAACGGGCCAAGGTATCAGCCCGCCATAAAGGCCGGAGACACAAGTAAACAGGTTCGAACCCGGTCCCCGTCATGGGAGCCTGCCTGCGTTCATCGCAAATAGGGACACGCACCCCACGGCACACCCACCATAGTCGCGTTCTACATGCCTCGACAGCACAACTTCGCGCTCAAGATACAATGGGCAGCCGTGGGGGCTTATGTCAAGCAACATCACCATATGTTCGGCTTAACCAAACTATGGGATTACCATGTCCTCGGATAGCACAGGGTATGACTCCGGACTCGCCCAGCATCAAGCTGTGACTACACGGCTACCTCCCAAGATTCCTAATCAAGGCCTCCCTTGCCGGCACACATTTTTTCTACACGGACGTCCCCTCTACCCACCAGAAGAAAAGGCGCAAACGTGCAGCAGGGCACACCTAATGCTTTGACCCACATATTAATGCCGTGTGTAAATCTTTCCTCTGTAATTTTTTATTTCTTTATTCATAATAAACGCCTCGGCAGTTCGAATTGTATGGATAGACATCCCAAGCTTATGGAAACTAAAAACACCTTTCACGGTGTCTGGGCATCTGTACTGTCTAGCATTTCCTTTCCTTTTTTCCGCTCTTCGAACAGCTTGGCATGCACACATTGTGTAACAAATATATATATCAGTTAATTAACCAAGGGCTTGATCTCCTCATCAGCCCTACATACCAAGTCCGGCACCACTTTCCATTGTGTGTTCGGCGTCTTGGATATTGCAATATATGCACTAGTTCTGAACTATGTCTTGGGTCAATAGTTGGGTTGCCCCGCTCCTGTGTTTGCCTTCTTATGTTCCGCACGTTCGGCTAAAAAGGTAAAGGGAGAACCCCTGCGATTGTACTTCTGGCTAGCCCAGTTAACCACCTCAGGGGAGAAAGCCAAAAATTGTCCGTCATAGTAGGCGTGAGCTGGTCGGCGATCCGATGACAAGAGTTAAACTCAAAAATTGTTGGCGATTTCTCCGTGTCATACGAAGGGTTCGTCCTAGTACAAACCACGTGATTACAAAGGAACGCCTTGGCTTCCCCGTACATCACAAAGCACTAGGGGCTACTCATTAGCTCCCGGAGTCAAGCTCCTATGGCTAAGTGAAACTAAAAAAGTCGCATAGTCCAATTGCCTAGTCTCTCTCACACACTACCGCCTTTGGGCACCGAGACGTCGGCTAAGGGTAACAGTGCGGAGACGAAAAACCCCTCATGTTATTCACTTGGGGGCTGAAGCCGATGACTGGCAACTTTCAGAATAACAAACGGCCGAACAGGAGTCAAAATAAAATCACCATAGTATAAAACATTATAACGCAAAAGGCCCAGTTGATAACTTAATACAATCAGTCAATGATTGCATCTTTGGGACACTGGCTCTCTATGGCCCGAGCACCATCCATAACTTGTGGGAAGTACTGTTCGGGGCGGCGGTGCTCTTTTCTAGCCGGCGAGGGTCCAGTGGCCATGTCCATTGGCTTGATCTTAGGCCAATGACCCATGGTCTTCGCAAAGGCCAATCTTGCTCCTTAGAGGCACGCAGAGAGCTTCACCGCATTAATTCGGGGCGACGCGTCACGCAGCTTCTGCACCAGCCCAAAGTAGCTCCTCGGAATTGGCTCTGCGGGCCACGGCCAGACACAAAGGTCCTTCATGGCAGGCCCGGCTATCCGATGCAGCTCCATTAGTTGCTTCATCTAGTTGCTGAGGAGGGAAGGATGCCCGGGCGCCTGGAACTGCGCCCAGAAAAGCCTCTGCTTGGTGTCTCCCTCCCGCTGGGCGTAGTGCTCCGTCGCATCCGCCACACTCCTTGGAATCTCGGCGAAAACGTCTGCGGAGCGCCAGAACCGCGTCAGCAAAGCGAACCTGTTGCTGCCAAATACACTCTGCAGTAAGTACGGCTTACCATCTGCAATCTGCCTCACTTGTCGGAGCTACTCCCGTGCACCCAGCACCTCCGTTCTTGTCTCCCGGAGCTCTTTCTCCACCTTGGATAGCTCGGAAGACTATTTTTTCTGTTTTTTCTCAAGGTCCTCACATTTCGTGACGGCATCCTTGAGCTCCTGTTGCACTTCGGCTACTCGAGCCTCGTGCTTCTCGCCGGCGGTCTTCGCCATCTCGAGTTCGGCCACTGCCTTTTCGGCAGCCGCCTTCTTCTCGGCCGCCTCGGCCTCGACCTTCTTTAGCGCGGCCTTAAGGCCCTTGACCTCCACGGCAGCAGCTGTAGTCGCCGAACACCGCATGCTCAACATACTGCCCGGAATGTAGTTATCCGGTGAGATTGACTATGTATTTCGATAGGGGTTTACCTTGTGCCTCATCAAGCCGCTTGTTGACAAGGTCCACCTCTGTATCAGAGTGTTTCAGCTTTCGATCCATCTCCAACGCCACATCATTAGCAGCCGCCGCCAAGGATGACGCCTGCAAAATCAAATCAATAATGACGCCTCAACTAATGCCCTACAGATATATTGACCCTCTGTAAGGATTTTTCAATCCTCACAGTCTCGGGGGTTGTTATGTACAATGCCTACTCCAACCCTATCTGCAAGCTAAAACTGTTCCACGGGGAAAGAGCATTACTTGACTCACCTCAAAGCCTGTTAGAAGGCCTTGGACAGCATCGTTCAGTCCGGCGTTGACGGACCGAACACTCTGTAGAACCGCACCCACAAGGGCGCAATGTTCGGTGACGATTGCACAGTTGTTCACAGACTCCTCTATCACGTCTGGCCAGCCTGCCGCTACCTGATTGTTGGTGCTCAGTGCGGGTGGCGGGACCTTGGCTCCCCCTTCGTTAGAAGGCGGGATCGACACCTCCTAGGGCCTTGGGGGCTCCGGGGCGGCTGGTTGGGAGGGCCCAGATGGTCCGAACTCCCCTCCCGTATTTGCCAGGAGGGACGCGTCCTCCTGGTCTTTGGCGACCGAGGCATCGGCCTCGGTGGTATCATCGACGCCCTCCCTTGTGTTCGAACGGGGACGGGTCCTTCAGGACAGAACCTCCCGGGGCTCTTCGGGGACCAGGGGAGGTGCGGAGCACAACGCTGATCCACTGTTCGCAAATTCGGCGGGCGGAGAGGTCCCCTCCGAGGTTTGCTCAGCTGGGTGGCCACGTGGTGGGCTGAAATATCACATGTTCTATTTCTATCAATAAAGGACTAGTAAAAGGAAGTAAGTAAGAGATGATCAAATTCATACCTTGTGGCGAGGGGCTTGACCCTGGGGATCTCTCCGGGACCTTTTCAGATGCCACGGACTCCTCGTCGGAGTCCGAGCTGTCGGGCAGGACCTCCTTGGGCCTTCACTGCTTCTTCGAGGCTCGAGGAGGTTGCTCCTCCTCGGCGTCTTTGGAAGCTGCCCTCTTCTTGGAGTGGGAGGAGGCGCTTTCCTCCTCCTCGTCGTCCTCCTCCCCATCTTGGGCGGACGGGGCCGCAGCAACCCCGGCCTTGGTGTCCAAGCGACCTCTCGAGCGGAGAACTTTCCTGGTCTTCGATAGGTCCTTCTTCTTTTTTCCCTTCTTCTCTGGTGCCTCGTAAGGCGCCATGATCGGCAGCTCCTCCAGTTGAGCTATCCGGGGCTCTTCGGGCAGTGGAGCCGGACTGCTGATCTTCTTGGCCTTCTCAATCCAGCCCTATGAAGGCAACAAAAAGAAATTTAGACTGAACTTTATGCAGCATGAGCATCCGAATACAAACTGGGCAAGCGATTAATTACCTCCCTCGAGGGATTGGTGGCGTCGAGGCCAATGTCTTCTTTCTCGTCCGGCCACGCCTCCTGGGGGTTGAACAACAACTTCCACACCTTGTCGTGGGTGGTGCCGAAGAGGTGTTGCACGGTGGCCTGGTCTTCGGGTTTGAAAGACCACATCAGGGTGGCTCTCTGCTGGCAAGGAAGGAGGCGGCGACGGAGCATTATCTGGACCACATTGGTCAGTTTGGCGCCGGTCTCCATCACATTGGAAATGTGTTTCTGTAGTTTGTTCACCTCGTCGGCAGATCCCCAATTAAGACCTTTCTTGGTCCACGAGGTCAATCTCGCTGGGGGGTCCGGATCTGAACTCGGGGGCTGCCGTCCAGGCTGCATCCCATGGCTCTGTTATGTAGAACCATTCCTTCTGCCACACCTTCACGGTGTCGATGAAGGTGCCCTCCGGCCATTAGACTCGGGTGAGCTTGCTGATCATCGCTCCGCCGCAGTCTGCCTGGGCGCCGCCGACCCCCTTCGGCTTGACGTTGAACACCTTCAGCCACAGCCCGAAATGCGGCTGAACCCGCAAGAGAGCCTCACAAAGAATGATGAAGGCGGAGATGCAGAGGAGGGAATTGGGGGCTAGATTGTGAAAATCCAGCCCGTAAAAGAACATCAATCCC
Organism: Thinopyrum elongatum; assembly: GCA_011799875.1. Lineage (NCBI taxonomy): Eukaryota > Viridiplantae > Streptophyta > Magnoliopsida > Poales > Poaceae > Thinopyrum > Thinopyrum elongatum. Next base: position 344,467,567 of record CM022302.1, read on the forward strand.
CGCATGAAGGGGTGCAGCGGGAATCCTAGCCCCCGGATGAAGTGGGGGAGGAAAACCACCCTCTCGCCTAGCTTGGGCGTGGGGATGACTGCTACTTCTTGAGCTTGCTTTGGTTTTTTCCTTAAAGAGGAAAGGGTGATGTAGCACAGTAGAGATAAGTATTTCCCTTAGTTAAGAACCAAGGTATCAATCCAGTAGGAGAAACACGCAAGTCCCCAATTGATGCACCTACACAAACAATCAAACACTTGCACCCAACGCGATAAAGGGGTTGTCAATCCCTTCACGGTCACTTGCAAAGGTGAGATCTGATAGAGATAGATAAAACTGAATAAAAGATAACTAAATATTTTTGGGTTTTTTGGTTTATAGATCTGAAAATAAAAGATTGCAAAATAGTAGATCGGAAACAAGTATGATGGAAAATAGACCCGGGGGCCATAGGTTTCACTAGAGGCTTCTCTCTTGAAGGCAAATAATACGGTGGGTGAACAAATTACTGTCAAGCAATTGATAGAAAAGCGCAAAGTTATGACGATATCCAAGGCAATGATTATGCATATAGGCATCACGTCCGTGTCAAGTAGACCGACTCCTGCCTGCACCTACTACTATTACTCCACACATCGACCGCTATCCAGCATGCATCTAGAGTATTAAGTTCATAAAGAACGGAGTAACGCCTTAAGTAAGATGACATGATGTAGAGGAATAAACTCAAGCAATATGATGTAAACCCCATCTTTTTATCCTCGATGGCAACAATACAATATGTGCCTCGCTACCCCTACTATGTCACTAGGTGAGGACACCGCAAGATTTAACCCAAAGCTAAGCACCTCTCCCATTGCAAGAAAAACCAATCTAGTTGGCCAAACCAAACCGATAGTTCAAAGAGAGTTACAAAGATATCAAATCATGCATATAAGAATTCAGAGAAGATTCAAATAATATTCATAGATAAACTGATCATAAATCCACAATTCATCGGATCTCGACAAACACACCGCAAAAGAAGATTACATCGGATAGATCTCCAAGAACATCGAGGAGAACATGGTATTGAGAATCAAAGAGAGAGAAGAAGCCATCTAGCTACTAGCTATGGACCCGTAGGTCTGAGGTTGACTACTCACGCTTCATCGAAAGGGAAATAGGGTTGATGTAGATGCCCTCCGTGATCGAATCCCCCTCCGGCAGGATGCCGGAAAAGGCCCCAAGATGGGATCTCACGGGAACAGAAGGTTGCGGCGGTGGAAAAGTATTTTTGTGGCTCTCTCTGATGGTTTGGGAATATATGTGAATATATATGAAGAAGAACTAGGTCAGGGGACTCCCGAGGGGGCCACAAGGTAGGGGGTGCACCCCCCTAGGGCACGCCCTCCACCCTTCCGCCGCCTCGTGGGTCTTCTGGCTTGGACTCCAAGTCTTCTAGGTGTCTTCTGGTCCAAGAAAAATCATCGCGAAAGTTTTATTCTGTTTGGACTCCGTTTGATATTCCTTTTCCGCGAAACTCTAAAACAAGGAAAAAACAGAAACTGGCACTGGGCTCTAGGTTAATAAGTTAGTCCCAAAAATAATATAAAATAGCATATTAATGCATATAAAACATCCAAAACAGATACTATAATAGCATGGAACAATAAAAAAATATAGATACATTGGAGACGTATCAAGTATCCCCAAGCTTAATTCATGCTCGTCCTCAAGCAGGTAAATGATAAATACAGAATTTTTGATGTGGAATGCTACCTAACATATTTATCCATGTAATTTTCTTTATTGTGGCATGAATATTTAGATCCATAAGTTTCAAAACAAAAGTTTAATATTGACATAAGAACAATAATACTTTAGGCTTACAAATAAAGCAATCATGTCTTCTCAAAATAACATGGCCAAAGAAAGTTATCCCTACAAAATCATATAGTCTGGCTATGCTCCATCTTCATCACACAAAGTATTAAATCATGCACAACCCCGATGACAAGCCAAGCAATTATTTCATACTTTTGATGTTCTCAAACTTTTTCAACTCTCACGCAATACATGAGCGTGAGCCATGGATATAGCACTATAGGTGGAATAGAATATGGTGGTTGTGGAGAAGACAAAAAGAAGGAGATAGTCTCACATCAACTAGGCGTATCAATGGGCTATGGAGATGCCCATCAATAGATATCAATGTGAGTGAGTAGGGATTGCCATGCAATGGATGCACTAGAGCTATAAGTGTATGAAAGCTCAAAAAGAAACTAAGTGGGTGTGCATCCAACTCGCTTGCTCACGAAGACCTAGGGCAATTTGAGGAAGCCCATCATTGGAATATACAAGCCAAGTTCTATAATGAAAATTTCCCACTAATATATGAAAGTGACAACATAGGAGACTCTCTATCATGAAGATCATGGTGCTACTTTGAAGCACAAGTGTGGAAAAAGGATAGTAACATTGTCCCTTCTCTCTTTTCTCTCATTTTTATTTTTTTTTCTTTTTTTTCTTTTTGGTGGGCTTCTTTGGCCTCTCTTTTTTATTTGGGCTTCTTTGGCCTCTTTTATTTTTCATAAAGTCCGGAGACTCATCCCAACTTGTGAGGGAATCATAGCTTCCATCATCCTTTCCTCACTGGGACAATGCTCTAATAATGATGATCATCACACTTTTATTTACTTACAACTCAAGAATTACAACTCGATACTAGAGCAAAATATGACTCTATATGAATGCCTCCGGCGGTGTACCGAGATGTGCAATGACTCAAGAGTGACATGTATAAAAAATATGAATGGTGGCCTTGCCACAAATATGATGTCAACTACATCACTACAAAAAAAAGACACATCCGTGACATTTTGGGCGAACAAAAAAAATTATGTCATGCTTATGACACTTCTATGACGATAATTGTGACAAAAGCACGTATCGTCATAGATGTGGTGGGCTCCTACTTCTATGACAAAAAAATCATGACAGAAAATGGGCTTTTCGTCCTGGGCTGGCCGGGGACGCACCTGCATGACATTCTTTGGGCCGTCCATGACGGAAAAATTTGTGGTAGAAGTGAGGGCGAGGAAAATATCGGGGAGTTCCCAGTTACGGTGGGTGGTTGGGGCCGAGCGATGCACGGAGGTTTGCGCGTTTCTCTCTTAGACATACGCGTGTGTGCCCGAGGCGTTGGGCTCTAACTGAACCCGAGTGAGGCGTTGGGCTCTAACTGAACCCGAGCGATTGCTCTAGCTACGTTACTGAACCCCGATCGATCCCTTGGCTGTTAATTGAACCCGAGTGATTCCTTCGCTACTGCTGCTAGCTGAAGCCGATCGAAGCTGCCTCTTGATGAACAGTCCCCGGTGGGGGTTGGATGAACAGTTCCCGGTGGGGGTTGGATGAACAGGATCCCGTGGTAGTAGAGGCCATTGCCGTTGGATGAACAGGACCCCGATCGAGGAGGTAGGGGTGGATGAATAGTAGACGGTGGAGGGACCCCGTGGAGGGCTGGTTGAACAGGACCCCATGGAGGGCTGGTTGAACAGGACCCCGTGGAGGGCTGGTTGAACATAAGTCGGTGGAGGCTGGATGAACAGGAGCCGGTGGATGAACAGTAGCTGGTGGGGGCAGGAGGAAGTCGACGGTGGATGAACAGTAGCAGATGGAGGCTGGAGGAAGTCGACGATGGATGAACAGTAGCCCGTGGAGTCCCATTTTGCGGTACGCCACACCCCTCCAATGAACAGGACCCCCGTTTCGACCGTAGCGCTCCAACACAAGTATGTTTCCTCTGTTTTGCGGTACGCCACACCCCTCCCGATGAACAGGACCCCCGTTTCGACCGTAGCACTCCAACACAAGTTTGTTTCCTCCGTTTTGCGGTATGCCACACACCTCCCGATCAACAGGATGCCGTTTCGACTGTAGCCAGTCGAAAAGAAGGCCGTTTCCTCCATACTGCGGTACGCCAGACCCCGTTTCAGCTGTTCCGTCCAAGCCGGTTGGCTCCCGTTGAACAGGACGCATTCCGGCCCAGTCTGTTGCCTCCCAATGAACAGGATGTCGTTTCTCCGCTCCGACCCAGCCGGTTGGCTGCCCGTTGAAGAGGACGCCGTTGCTGCCGTCCGTTGCCTCTCCATGTACATGAGCCTTGGCCGTACGTAAGCGCGAGTACGCGTTCAATACCCCGCCCGTATGTACGTACGTGGCCATATTTTTTGGCATGTGGCTGTACGTACGTGTACACGGTTTAGAAGGGACTGCCTAAACTGCTACGTCGGGGGCTCTACTACTACACGTGTCGCTGCTTGCTCGGCCACGGTTCATCGTTGCAGAAAGACCGATCCACCAGTATGTACGTACATGTTCGCGACCAGATAGAAAATGCTACATACGCCTCGACCGGGTGGGTTCCAGCTGTCTGGGAGGACAAGGATGCACTTCCTTGCGTGCGAAGATATAGCTGGTGGGTCCATCTGTCAGCCTCACCGTGTAGAGTCCTCTTCCGATTGCTGTTGTTCATTGACCATGTTGACCACGCCGCGTGGACAGCACCCAGGCAGTGGGCGACGGCGAGGCCTAGGAAGGGAACGACGCGGAGCCAGGGAAGATGAGGCAGGTGGATGCCCACGCGGAGGGGAGTACGAGGGTTCACTAGTTCGGCTGCAGTGTGAGGCTGCCGTCACCGAAGAATAACAGGAGGTGTTGGTGGGTAGAGGAATGGCCTGAACGGCGATGGGAGTAGGGTGGGCCGGTGAGTCCTGCGCGGCAGCACAGCCGGCCACGGGAGGCGGTAGCAGGCGGTACCACCGGCGGTTGTTTGGGCGGCTGAAGCAAGAATATCCGAGATTGAAGAAGAAGCACGACATCCGTTGGATGGACATCCAACGGCCACTGCTGCTAGAATCGTGTGTTCACTATAAGTTGACAAAGCCTTGCGTACGCGTCAACCTAGCAGGCCCACAAGTGTGTGGCAGAGAACATATAGCGCATTTGCGATTTGTAAGAATGTACAGCCCATTTTTGAATTCTAATGGAATTTACTATAGCCCATTTACAGTTTGTTAAAATTACAGCCCATTTTCTATCTAGGACAACGATTAATAATTTCAACCAAATGCTCAAAACAGAATTGAATAAAATTTCCCACATTTTGATGGGATCCGAAATATTTTTATCCCAAAATTTCAAGTCAGATTAAATATAATTTCAAAATAAATTTGTATAACGTAAAAATCCAACGAAATATTGCACGCGCAACAAGTGATGAAATTAAAATTTTCAAAATCCAATAATAATAATTTTTTAACTAATTACGTGTTTGGTGCTTTTTTTTATAGTTACAGCCCAGTTTTTATAATTACATCCCATTTATTATTTCTTAAAGCCCATTTTCTTGTTAAGCCTAATGCATCCCTCCTAGGAAAGATTTGCAGCCCAGTCGGGCAGAGAATAACAAGTTGACCTGGGCTGGGTATTGCTCAAAGAAAGTATAGCTGGGCTAGCCATTTTCAGCTTGAAAAAAATTAATATCTGGGCTGGATATTTGGTCGACATAAAATAATAGCCTGGGCTAGACAGGACACATCACGCCCAGGTGATCTCCTCTGAACAACAACAAAAACATAGCTCAAGAAAAACTCTGCTCACACCTCAAAAACACAAATACTGCTCGAGCTGCTTGGTCCCAGCTGTTGGCCGCTCCTTGTGCAATTCTCTCGTTTATTGACTATATAGGTTGACAATGGTGTGGGACCGTGATGTTAGGAAACCAGGAGGAAGCAAAAACAATTATAGTTGTATATAATAAGGAGGCACTTGCGTACGTGCGGCTATGGCCCTGGTGGGTCCCCACTGCCATCCTCTCCAATTAAAGTCATCTCCTGATTCCTCATGTTCGTTGACCATGTTGACAATGCAAGACGGCGGTGCCACGGCGAGCGCAACAACTGGAAGGATGGCGGAGAGGGCCTCGCGGGCCCTACAGATGGTCTGATACAGCGCCCGCTGCTCATTCAGGAAGCCAGGATCATAGGCCCACATGTCCGCGACAGCATTGTCGTTCGCTTGTTCGCCGGTGATTCGTCCTTCCGCGAGCCGATGCTCGTTGAGAAGACGGAGGTTGCAGCACAGGTCCTCCTGCGCTGGTAGCTCTTCCGCCATTAGGGCGTCGAAGTGCGGCCGCACCTGCTCTATGGTGAACACGGCATGATCCGGCTTGGGCGGTTGTGCCGGCTCCTGGTCGGAAGCCACGTCCATCGTCTGATTGTCGTCGCTAAGCTCGGCGAGCTCGCTGGTGAGCCAGCATGTCCGGCTGCTGGACCGGACCGCTGCCAAGCATGAGTCTGACCGCCCTGGCCCACACAGACCCCCTCCCTCGCCCGCGTGCGCCTTCCTCCCGAAACGGTCAGCACCGCCCGCACCGCTTCCCGGTGCAGGCGATTGCTCCGCGTTCAAACGACACAAGTGCCGTCCGTCCGTCCGTCTGCCTCCCGCATTAATGATACGCGGTTGCCGAGGTGGCTACTCTGGCGGCACCCGTCAGTCCCTCTGCCGCCCACCATTGCTATATAAACTGCTGCGCCGGCCATAGCCATAGTCATTCACCTCCGTTCCCTTTCTCCTGTCCACACCACTCCCACCATGGCTTCGTCGCGCTCCAGCGCTCTTCGGGACGAGTGGACGACGGACCAGAAGGAGATGGCAGCCATTGCTGCCGACTGGCTGGCCGGCAGGCAGCCGGAGGACGACGATGTCCGGCGCCAACCCCCTCCTCCGCGCCATCCTTGCTGGTGCATGGCACCATGACCATCGGCGAGGCCCATGCCCAATACATGGACATGGTGAGGCAGAAGCGTGAGGATTAGTTCCGGGAGGCGCAGGCCGACGCCGCCTACAACCACCATGTCCTCCAGGAGCACCTGCAGGTGGAGGAGCAGATCACCACAGAGCGGGCGGAGCAGAAGGCGCTGCTCGAGTCGTACCGCTCAGCCCGCGAGAGCCGCCTCGCGCGCTGGCGGTACCGCATGCGGGTGGCGGCGGGTGCGGCCGCTTACAAAGAGGGCGATGAAGCGGGCGAGGCGCTGTTTGGCGAGACCGACGACGAGGCGGAGGACAATGCCGGCTCTACCGGGGCCACGCCCCGCCGGCACCGAGGCGGAGGACTTCGCCGGCTTCCGCGAGGCCCTGCACTGCCGAGGACCGGCCCCGCCAACAATGAGGCAGAGGACATCACCGGCTCCACCGAGGCCCCGCCCTACCGGCAATGAGGGGGAGGATTTCCCCCGCTCCACCGAGGCGCCGCCCCGCCGACAACGAGACAGAGGACATCGCTGGCTCCGTCGAGGCCCCGCCCCGTTGCCAACGAGGCCGCACCACACAGAAAACAAGGAAGAGTAGAACACGGTAGGTCGCCGCCGCTCGGGTCCAAGTAAGGCCATCGCTGCTACCCTCCGGTTGAAGCCAAGCTTGGCGGGTTGAACATTGACGGCCGATTAGCTTCTTGGCGGCGACGTGGAGTCGGAGAGCTGAGCCGGAGAAGAAGCTTCTGTTCGGCTCAGCCGAACACGGGAAATTGGCGTCGGAGATCATAGATTAGGTTAATTAATTATACCTCCAGCGCACCCCTTTTTAGTTGAAGAATGTATGAAATGTAATGATTATGCATCTCAATGATTCACATGTCAGAGCCAATATTTACTTCACAACTAAAGAATAAAGAAAAATCGATCGATGCTGCTGACAGCAAAGGGCGTCCCATTCCAAAATATCAAATGCATGTCTTCTTGCTAACATCAATGAGCAAAATTTGAGAAGGTTGTCCATTCCAAAATATCAAATGCGTGTCTTTTTGCGTACATCAATGAGCAAACTTTTACAAGGTTTTCCCATTCCAAAATATCAAATGCTTTTTGCGTACATCAATGAGCAAACTTTGACAAGGTTTTCCCATTCCAAAATATCAAATGCCTACGATTGTGGAATGGGCCGGGTTTGCCATCAGTTCAAACATTGACATGTCATCTCGTGCTAAATAAACCAACTATTCTTTTTGTGCAGTTCCACTAAAATCAACCAACTTCGCGCGTAGCTGTATGATTTCACCTTTATATGTTGCAAGGCCTTGAACATATCGGCACCTCCTTTCTTGTAGCTAATTTTGTGGCTGGAGGTGGAATTGAATGATTCGAGAACATTCGATCTATTGGGCATGATGAAGTATAATGGAGGGCACGAACCATCAGAACATTTTGTGCAGTTCCCATTAAAATGAAGCTGAGCATCCCTGTTTGCATAAATACAAAAAAGTGATTAGTACAAAGCAAACTGTATTATGAATTTACAGTTTAAACAGGCAACCTACATGATCCATGCAGAGCACACATTTAAAAAAATAGAACTCACCAGAAAGAATCCTAAAACAACATTGTATTGGCCATCACAGCAACAAAGATGAAGACCTATGAGTCCTTCTGAGCTGAAGTTAGTTTGTTCTTGTGGGCAGTAATGTAACCATCCTTCAACTGCTCCTTCTAATAAGAAGAGAAGGGATTGGCTTCTTTATCCTGGCATATTCTTCTTCAGAGGAGGATGATCCTGTTGTGCAAAGACAAGAGAACAACTAAATGCTAGCATCCCTTTTTGCTCGAAAAGAAGGAAATGAAATATTTAAAACAGCCATTACATTAACAATGGGAGTAAAAAATGACATGTATAGTCACAAAGAGATGCATCCTCATTATCCTCATAGGAAATGATATGATACCAAACACAGCAGCTCAACTTGAACTGTATTATTACTTAATTTTATCAGTGGCTATAACGGTGGTAACCCGGTGCCTCAATTTATTAGCAGCCTTAGATTAACATGCGAAGCAATACCACTTTCTCATGACAGTAGCTAAACAGTAGCACAACACCAATAGAGATGACAAAGCTCGATCGTATGGATGAAATCCGTGGGCCGGTACCAACCTTTGTCAGGAGGCTTATTGTGTAGAGCATGCAGATGAAGCACTTCTCTGAAACCATCCGTTATTATCTACTGTGGTTGCCATGCTTACTATAAATTCCTCAATTAGTTTAATGTTTCCAACATCTTCTTGTGCAGTTCCACTAAAATATATGTTATCTTCAAACAAGATCCCTGTTTGCACAAGTAGAGATAATTACATATTACATTAAGAGTGTCATCAAATCACAGTGGCAAAACAATTACTTGTTCCAGCCATAGCAATAAATTAAGATGCAAAACTATATCATTACTTGTGTCATCACAGTTCCAGTGCTTCATTATAGCACCGGGAGTTGATTTTTGTTCTTCTTCCGCTTGTTCTTCCCCTTCATCACTTGGGTCAATAACAGACAAGCTTTGCCTTCAATGTAAGATTTGGCATGTCAATTAGGGAGCACAAGTATAGCACTAAAAAACAACATTACTTTTCTGATGACAGTAGCAATATACAGGCCAACAGTTGCGAAATATCATTATCTTACCTCAATGGGATATTACGGTGCACATACAGATTGGAAGTCTGGTCTCCTTTTGTGCAGTTCACTAAAATCAAGCAACATTACCGTATAAGTATTAAACAATATGAAAGCACACTGCACAATCATGTGGAAGAAAGCAAGTACTGACCTCTCATGACGCGGAATTGAAACAACTCACAAGAAGAAGATCTGAAACAAATTTGCCAACACAGATAGGAAGTCAGATCTCCTCTTGTGCAGTTCCACTAAGATCAAGCAATCAAGCAACGTTGTCGGTGTGACATTTTGGTTGAACTGCACAAAACACTCTTAAAAAAAAGTGTTTTGTGCAGTGCAACAAAAGGTCGCAATAGCAACGAGGTGAGCTAGATAACCCTGTTTACACAGAGGTGCAAAGGAAACAATTAGTGGTCAATAACGGTGGATGACACAGAAGCCCACAAAAAGAAGCATCTAACTTATCTAAATGGGAAAGAAAGCTAGACAGTAGCATTTCTCAAATAGCGGCATTGATTCATATTAACAGAGAGATTATATTAACAATAAAATTCGTTAAACATGTAATTTGCTTTTAACTGTAGCATTGCTTCAATTTTCCAGTGGCATTATTAGATTAACAACAGCTAAAGAGTTGTATGGGACAGTGGACGCACAAGCACCATGTGCATGTACTGATGTATAAAGGGGTGATGCATAGTCTGTTGCAACAAACAACCAAGGAACATATTTGTGTTGGTCCCATTTTTGTTATCTTTAGACACCTTTCCCTATGTGAGGGCAACAAATCTAGTCTTGCTCAAACTATACAGCCTTGTCCCCCACCCATAGAAAGATCAGTTCCTTACAGATGTGTGTACTGTGTTTGTCATTGTTTTCCCTTTTCGACCAACATAGGTGTTGGATAGCCAGTCTGTACTACTTTCCCCCTTCCTTTCCTCTTTGAACCACGTCCTAGATTCATGCTATACAACTTTCCCCACTACTTTCCTGTTTGATCCAACACCTAGATTCGAGTGCAGAAGCGAAAAATTCCACATGCAGCTAGAGCAATGCCTGTGGATTAAGAAAATTATACCTTAAGGTTCTCGGGGTGTGGCTCGGTGGGCGGCCGGAGGCCGATCTGCCCACACTATGTACAGCGGCGAGGAAGAAGGGGTCAGAGGCCCTCCCGCACCGCCGCTGGGTGAAAGAGAATAGCGGCGTCGGCAGTGGATTCCCTCCCTAGCCGACGGCGACAGCGTTAAGCCTCCTTGCCTTCCCCGACGGACGGTATCCTGCCGGCTCTTTGACCAATAATGAGGTCAGAGAAAGAGAGGAGAGGCCAACGCAGTCTTGTTTAGATCTGGATAGGGTGAGAGAGAGTGTGTAGAGAGCAACTACAAGCGCTGAGGCTCCAACGTGTATATATATAGTGGAGAGAGACTGTGAAGAGAGCAAACCCTATAAAACAAGTGTTGAGGCTGCAGCGTATATAGTTGGAGTGGTTTTCTTTTTCTCTCCATAAAAATCATTTTAAATTGTGCATGAAACAAAACTCTTTATTTAACGTACTACTAGTGAAGAAAAATACTACTAGTAGGGCAAAGCTAATACTACTACGTGAAGAAAATTTAACGCTCCAAGGAGTCAACTCAAAATTAACGCCCCATGCCTCCCGGTCGCACTTACTATCGTTCACGTGTGGTATGAAAAGCAACAATTGAACCACACACGGTCAAAAATATCGGAAAGGTGGGCTGCACCATCCTCCAATTTTAAATATTTTGGGCACTTGTATTTGGCCTAAGTCAGTGTGCCACCGTATGTACTAAGGGTTACAGCGGGTGCTAAGAAACTAGGGCGTATTGAGAGTAATTGCCATGCCGTTTATTTGTAGGGTCTCTTGTAAACTGTCAAACTCTATTCTCCTCTTATTTAATGGATGAGGCAAATCTTTTGCTTCCGTTTTGGAAAAAAAAGAGAAATTCAATTTTACTTATTTTGTATGTACACTTTGCTCTCTTCCAATAATTTTGGGCACTTGTATTCGGCCTAAGTCAGTGTGCCACCGTATCTCGTACTACTCCCTCCGTCTAGGTGTATAAGTCATGTTAGAAGGTGCAGCGGGACCAAGGTGCAAGCAGATTGGAGGAGAAGGAGAAACTTGACCGGTCCTTCCTCCAATCAAAGCCCTGATTTCTCTCTCTAAACGCAACAATTAATCACAGCAATTAAGAGATGTCGTTTTAGCTACCATGCAGGGCCACGTATTAACTCGCATGCAAGCCAGCTTCGATTCCTTGACTAATCAACGCGTAGTTGCGCTCCATGCATTGGGTTTCCGGGGGAGATAACAAGGCAGAGTAAGTAACGCTCGCTAGCAACGAGGCTAGGAGGGGATTGAGATGCGAAGTTAATGGACGACGCCCAAACATTTTGGGAATATCTGATTTTCGTAAGATGGCTTAACACCTAGACGGAGGGAGTACTACCTCAGTCCAAGTTTTTACGCCACGTCATATATTTTTTGTCAAAGTTTGACCAAATTTTTTTACTACTCACTACTTTCCAGTTAATAGGGCATAAATTTGAAATCTCATCAACCAAGGCAGATGATGAATGGAGAAATGTAGTACTCCATCTCGTAGTTTACAAAATTACTCAAACTTTAATCTACCTTAATTACAATATATTCATAGACGGCCACTAAATGAGTAGGGATGGTTACATGCACTGGTTAGTTTCTTTTAATCCTTCATCAACGACATTTTGATACAGGGAAGTACATTCATCAATTCTTTGCTAGGAGAGCAAGACCAAAGAAAACAAGAACCACTATTAGACATTTTAAAAGATATCCAATTTCCATAACTGCTCCCACTAATTGTATTAGTATCTTATCTATGTCTTCATTGTTGATCTATGGCTTCTCGAGCTTGCACACTTCTTTCTTCTTCGATTCTAAAGAACTAGACATTGCTTCACATCTAATATCATCTCTAGCCTCTATTCTAGCAAGGAGTGCATGAGCATCTACCAAATTTCGTGCTATCAATAGATCAATGTATTCTTCTTCCCAAAACCAAAACTTGCATCCATCCTACACATATGTTTGAGTATAAGCTGCCGAACATGTGCCGAATAAGGGAGCACAGCCAAATCAAAAGAAGTACTACACACCTTATCTTTTTCGCACTTGATGAACACCCATCCGGGATGTTGTGGCATGGTCGAAACGCGGCGCAGGACCTGCCGCGGGTAGCCATCGCACTTTATGAGCGGCAACGGTGAACCGACTAGCCGCTGGGCCAGGGCCGAGCCCGGACGGTGGCCGGCCGTGTCTTTGCCGGAGATCCGCCGACGAGATAGATCCGAGTGGCTAGAGGCGGATTCAGTACCTGCACACGACATGGAGGCATTGCCATTGTTGTGCGACCTGGTACCCGGACACTCCATGGCAAGGAGCAGTCGCAGGTGGCCGGAATGCTCCAAATCCGGCAGCTGCGTGCGTCAAATCCCGCAGCCGCAGATATAGCGGCTGACCGCCGGCGCCGGGACGAGAGGCACAGATCCGGCCATCGTGCTGTGGTCGGCTGGGCTATAGTGCGAGGCTCCGACGGACGTGCGTGTACCTCTTCTCTTCTTGTACGTACTCCATTTATCTCACTTCCTGTGGCTTCCCACTCCCACGATATTCCTATTCTATGAACCTGTGTGTGCATGTGTGTGTGTTAGAGAGAGCGACACATCGACCTACTCCTACAGAGAGATGGTGTGTAGTACTACGATTTGGCTGCGAGAGTCGGTGCATCCTCTCATTTCCGGGCATCCGGTCGGGACAGCTGCCACGCCCGCTCCTGACCAGCCTGGCCCACCCAAAGCCCCTCCATCGCCCGCGAGCACTTCCCGTCTGAAACGGTCAGCGCCGCTCCAGAGAATCGGTGCCGCATTCATGCGCGGGCAAAGCGGACGCGACCTCTCACTGGCGCCTGCGTTGAAGGGAGAAGTGGATTCAAGAGTGATGGTTGCTTCATCCATCCAACTTACTGCCGGGTCTATGTGATTTGATGGGTCATTGGTCATTATTACTGAGGTGGTACGACCGTGCTGAGTCTCAGTTGCACTGTACACTTTACTTTGGTGCATGACACATGCACTAGATGCTGGATGTCCCACATTTCGGCGAAAGGAGGTAGACCGTCTCCACTCATTACAATTTTCTCCATTCTTACATAGGAGGAGTGTGAAAGCAGTGAAAACATGCAAGCTCAGTGATTATATGGCCCACCTCACACTATCACCATATTTTCTGGACACCGTACGACACATAACTCTTTAGTACATAGTAGTACGTACTGTAATTTCTCAGCGACATAAATTTGTACAATGCTATGAAGCTTCCAGCTTCTGTTTCATGTATCTTGCGTCCAAGGTTGCCCCGTTGCAACATTCTATCAAATACAAAGGAGACTAACATGCATGCTATTGCATCTCAATGATTGACAGATCATAGCCAATACGTACTCCCTCCGTTCCAAAATAAGTGTGTCAACTTTATGCAAACTTTAGTACAAAGTTGTACTACTACTAAAGTTGACACTTATTTTGGAACAGAGACAACTAAACAAAAAAATGATCCATGTAGTCCCGAGGCCTTGAACCCTAAACCCTAACCAGGCTTTAATTTGCTGGCGATGTTGAACCTTTCGAAGAAATGAGGTTTGCAACCCTTTGACCATCAGATCATTTTGTGCAGTTTCACTAAAATCAAGCTGAGCATCCCTGTGGCAAAGAAATTGAAGAAGCATGATTAGAATAAGACTAGTGGGACTAGTTGATGAGAGATAAACTCATCACATATACAGTAGAAGCCAGTAGAGGTACGTGCGGGGCAAAGAAGTAGAGAAATATCCACATGGAGCGATGTGGGCAGCTGGGGCAGTGGTGCAAGCTAGCTGTAAAGGAAGATGTACCTGAGGGATGTCGGGATGTAGCTAGCTTAGAGGAGGGCGGTGTAGCGCCCAAGATGCGATTTTATCCCAATCACGTGATGAATTCATGATTGGGGCACAATCGCATTTCGAGCGCATAGCAAGGTGGATATCATTACAACAAACCATGTATTGAATAGATGAGAATACAAGATAAAAGGCTTACACTCGCCACAAGCCACAACATGAATACAACAGTTCATCAATACATAGCAATCATCATACAGAAGAGCAGGATCTGACTATGGATGAAACCAAACGAAAAAGAAGAACGACATCCACCCTGCTAATCCCAGGCTCCGGACCCGAAACCTATCCCTTGATCGAAGAAGAAGAAGCAGAAAAACTCCAAAACAAGCAAGCATTGCTCTCACGTCAGATCATCGCATTACCTGTACCTGCTCCTATTGTTGTAGTAATCTATGAGCCACGAGGACTCAGCAGTCCCATTACCATGGGTATCAAGACTAGCAAAGCTTGAAGGGTATGGAATGGATAAGTGGTGAGGTTGCAGCAAGCACTAAGCATTGTATGGTGGCTAACTTACGAGTACAAGAGTAAGAAGAGCAACTACGCATAACGGTCGCAACTAGTAATGATCAATAAGTGATCCTAAACTACTTACGAGTCAAACATAACCCCACCGTGTTCTCTTCTCGAACTCACTCGAAAAGAGACGGTCACGGTTACACACGCGGTTGGTGTGTTTTATTTCGGATTTAGTGTCAAGTTCTCTACAACCGGATATTAAAAATTCCCATCTGCCACATAACCGCGGGCATGACTTTCGAAAGTTTAAACCCTGCAGGGGTGTCCCAACTTAGTCCATGATAAACTCTCACGATCAGCGGAGGCAAATCTCCATCTTGGGGACAACCCGATCAAACTCGAAATCCCGGTGCACAAGACATTTCGACAATGGTAAAACAAAACCAGCAAGACCTCCCGACATGCCGACACCCTGATAGGAGCCGCGCGTATCTCGTCTCAGGCCACGATCGGATGAACACTATGTACGACAGCCAAAAACCCGAGTTGCCCCAGGTGGCGCCGCAAGTGGCTCTAGTTTGGACCAACACTCATGAGGAGCACTGGCCCGGGGTTGTTGATTAAGAATCATCGGGTACTGGTATGTCCGTATGCAAGTTTTAGTTGTTATTAGGCAAATGGTAAAACCAATGTTGGGCCTTGCTGGAAGAGTTTTATTCAAAGTGAACTGTCAAGGGGGCCCATAAACCCCTACCGTGTTAGGAACGCAAAATCAAAGAACATAACACCGGTATGACGGAAACTAGGGCGGCAAGAGTGGAACAAAACACCAAGCAAAAGGCCAAGCCTTCCACCCTTTACCAAGTATATAGATGCATTAATTAAATAAGAGATATTGTGATATCCCATGATATCCATGTCCCAACATGGATCAACCTGCAACTGCACCTGCAACTAGCAACGATATAAGAGGGGCTGAGCAAAGCGGTAACATAGCCAAACAACGGTTTGCTGGGAGGGTGAAAAGGTTAGAGGCTGTTTCATGGCAATTGGGAGGATTGATAAACAAGTGCTAGGTAGCGCGACATAGCGATAGCACCAAGACAACTAGCAAAGCAAAGATAGTAGTGGTATCCAGGGTAATGATCATCTTGCCTGAAATCCCGCTAGGAAGAAGACCGAATCCATGAAGAAGACGAACCAACGTAGTCGAACGAATCCTCACAATCACAACGTAACCAGAACTATCAAGGAGAAACGCTACCAGAAAGAAGCAAATGTCATGGTAAACAAACAAGCATAAACATGGCATGATGCACAACCAAATATGATGCATGTCTGGTTTAATGAGTCATGGCATGGCAAAGTGCAACAAACAATACTACAAATTAAGTGGAGCTCAATATGCAATGAGTTCATATTGACGAAACACCACATTCAAACTATTTAATTCACACCCGTTTATGTACAAGACAAGATTAAATGTTGGTTAACATGGAAAGAGGTGAAGCATAATAAAACTATCTATCTAGGCAATTTTAAATGAGGCCAAAAACAACAAACAACAATTCCGGAAAATCCTCATATGCATATTTCGAATTTGGTACTGCTCTGCCCTAAACCATATTTTTGTGTTGTTAAACATGCAAAATAAGTGCACCATGTTAATCTATGCATTTTATACCCCATTTGCATATAAAGTTTATTTAATTCGGAGTTACAGTTAATTAGTTATGAAATAAACCATTTTAGCATGTTATTTATGCAAATTAAATGCAAACAGCAATTTAAATAATTTTAACATGGAGGAAGGTTGGATATTATGAAACAACACAAAATTCTAAGCATTTTACATATATGAGTCATTTTAATCCGATGCACGGTTCAAGAGTTATTAATGCATGAACATGAGGGTTTTTCTGTAAAACCGCGTTCTCTGGATAAAATAGCTAAATTCGTTCCGTGGAAAAAAAACATGAGTCGGGCCGAAATTGTGCTGGAGGCTGCACAGGGGGGTGTTGGATCTGGTGCTCACCATGGGCTTCGGCCCAGTTGAGGAGGAGACAGGCCGACGCAGGGGAGCGGCTGGGCCGGATCAGAGAAGGCGCGCGGTCAACGAAGCAGGGGATCGAGCGGGACTTGGCGCTGGTCGTCGTCGTCCTCGCGTGCTCGCACGCAGAAGCAGGGGAGGCCGGTGATGAGGGCTTGGGGAGGTCGATCCGGACCGGATCCGGTCGCGTCCAAGGCTTGGGCGCACCGGAGCTTCGAGATGGAGGCGGCAGACAGCATCCATGGCCACGGTGGCTCCCTGTGAAGAGAAAAACGAGGAAGAGATCGAGAGGTGAGACAGGGAAGAAAAGAAGAAGTGGAGCAGGGGAGGAAAATGGTGCGCTCGCGTGGGTCGCTGGGCGGCGACGTGCGGCGGAGGGTCGAGCGGGAGCTCTTGTTCCTGGTCTCCTGTGGAGGAGCTCGGGAAGGCAGGCGTGCTGCAGGCATCCATGGTGTCCTGCGGGACACAGAGAGAAAGAGAGAGTTTGAGAGACAGAGAGAGAGCACCCGAGAGAGAGAGAGAAGAAGGCAGGGGCATGGCCTGGTCGTGGTGCTCCAACGGGTCGTCGGTCGGTCGCCGGAGTCGAACGGGGAGGTGAGGCAGCGATGAGGTGGAGGCGAGGGGAGCTCAAGGCGGCTCGGGTGGTTGGGCAGGTTCGGGGGGAACTTGGGCAGAGGAGGCAGAGGCATGCGAGGCCGTGGCCTCGATCCAACCTGGATCGAGCGCCAGCTGGCTGCGGGGGAGCTCGGGCGTGCAGCTGCGTGTGGGAGGCTGGGATTGGAGCGGCGCGGAGAACAAGGGAGGTGGTCGGAGCTGATCGGTGGATCGAGAGGAGTTGGGTAGGTAGGTGGCTGCTACGATCTGGTTGGGTGGAGATGGATCGGGAGGGATCCCGAGGAAGATGGTGGCGGCGGCGGAGTGGGAATGAATGGACAAGCTGCCTTGATCCTAGGGTTGGACCTATATATATATCAAGTGGGTTTTGGGTAGGGTTATCTGGTCCCTCCGATCGTAATCGGGCGGTTGAGAATAAATAGGCTAGGAGAGTCCAACAAAGAAGCAAAGATATTTTGGGGATGTTTGGGGATGATCCGGACCCATTGGTCACGACTGCTCGGGTCGGGTCCGGGAGAAGTTTCGGATGCGCACGCGAGTAGGGTTTGTGCACTGTGCAGAGAGACTCTGGCTTAGGCAAGAGAGGAAACAAAGATCCAGGTTGCAAGGGGTCTGAGAAAGGTCAACACAGACAAACGGGAAGCGGCACTACGAACAGATGCAAGTTTTACGAAAACATGTGGATGCAATGCTCATGATGACATGATGAATGCAACAAGCAAATAAAACACACACAACAACGAAATAACTGGAAGGCATCTGGAGCGTCGGTCTCGGGTCGTCACAACACTCCCCCACTTACAAGAGATCTCGTCCCAAGATCTAAGTATGGCACCGGAGAGAAGCGGAAGAGGAAGAGGTAAAACAAAGTTGCTTCTTCGACAAACGAGTGAAACCACGAACCTTGAGAGGTTGAACAAATTGAAAGAAAGAATACAATGGAGATGAACGAGATTGCAAACACTCCGTTAGCAAAGAGGAACAAGGAACATTACGAGAACCTTGTAGGTTGAAAGACATGAAATAAGAGCTTCACGAACCAAAAGAATATGACCACACCGGTATAATGAGATAGCCAAGGAACAAGAATGACAGAATTTGGACAACACTCCGGTAGAAAAGAGAAGGAAAACTTGATAAGTTGAAAAGAACTTAAATATAGGACACAACACTCCTGTTAAATGGATAAGCGAGGAAAAGAACATGATCTTGATAAACAAGATGATACTTGACGAGAGCAACAACACAATGCCTCCGGAAGAAATGAAAGGATGAAATGAAAAGAACGGAGAAAAGAACAACAACTTCCACCATGAATGAACATGAAGGAGCCTTCCTACGAAGAAGGGTTGAACGGAGTTGTTGGAAAATCAACAACAAAAGATATGATTTCCAATGGTCTTATGGAAAACATCCCAAAATTATGAGGTGAAGACCAGCCACTAACGGAATCAATTAATTTGATTGAGAACACCAAAGAGATGAAACACTTCTTCCACCAAGATGATAGAGATAACTTGGATCATTGATAAGCACCATAATAGCAACATTCCTTTGGGAAGTTTTTTAGGTGAAATCTATACCAAGATAACTCCAACGAAGAGATTGATGGATTTAAAATACCTCATACTTGACAACATGTGAATCATGAAACACGAAGGGAAATTGTCAAGAACGACATACCAACACCTCAAAGATAAGGTAGAAAGAAATTGCACTTCGGAATGCAAGAATGCTTGAGCTCCAACAAGAATCTTGAAGAACACTTCGAGAATGAATTAAATCTTCGATGAACCACCATGAAGAACTCTCGAAGAACTCCAGTAGTAAAAGGCTTATAGAAAAGAATTGAAGGATGAAAAGAACAAGAGTTGAAGACTTGCAATGATTTAGATGGAGCTTCATGATGAGATAACCGAGAAAACTTGGAACTCCGGAAAAGAAAAGATGAACAACTTGGAAACGAGAATTTGATATTATGGACGAACTCCGGAAGAAGGAATTAATCACTTGGATGAAACAAGAATAAGAATTATGTCATGCTTACCTTTCATCAACTTAAATTGATAAGCAACCGATTTGGAATGCCACTTATTCTTCATGAAAAGATTGATGAGAGATATAGCTCAAACTTTAAGGTCTTCAATGAACCACCGGTACAATTCGAAAAGAACGAATGAATTGGTGTGATTACAAAGGAAGATTAATCTTGAATGAACCACCGTAAGAATTAAAAATGAATGAAGCAAAGGGAAAAAATCACCGGGAAGAATAGAAAATGAACGAAGATACTTGAGGAAATTTAGATATAAGAGAACGAATCGCCGGGAAGAATTAGAAAATGCATGAAGATACTTGAGGCAATTTATATATAAGCGAACGAAGAGATCACGAGTAGACTAGAGTATACTTGAATGATGCAGCGGTAATATTTGGAGAACGAGAGCCGAAAGCTGAGAATGAGTAATATTCAGAAATGATGGCCTTCAGATGATCGAGAAAGGAAAGCAACTCCTGAAATGCGTCGGATGCGTGAAAAGAATCCTCACAATCGAAAACAATCATGAGAGGATGGCATCAAGCTTGAACTACACATCTTTGGAAGAACGGGTAAGGATTTAAGAGGAACTCTTCTTCGGTCTTCAAAATCCGAGAATGACGACGAGAAACACGACCATGAATTGTTGAGGCACTCCGGAATGAAGAATAGAAAGGTTGAACCAACGATGAAAAGAATTTGAAAGCAACCTTGGAGAAGGCATCTGACTGGTGAAATTCATTCGTACGTCAAACTTTGAAAAGCATTAGAGAATCACTCCGGAAAATTAGAAGAGTCAGGTAAGATCCTGGGAAAAGACCTGTGGGTTAGGGCCCACTCAAAAGAGAACACCGTTGAAATGATTGCTTGAAAGAGAGATTGCACCGGTTGAGTTAAATGGCTTGAACGGATTAAGAATGGAAACACAAATCTTTTGAGATGTCTTCAACACTCCGGATATGAATAGTGAGACGTGGATGATTAAGAGGTGCACCGGCATGAGAAAGTATTTGCACGGAGGAAAAAATGATATGCTCAATAACGAAAGCTCGAATTGAATCCACCAGAAAAGAATACGAGAATGAAGAATGATGAACTTGAAGCTCCTGGGCATCTTCATGAGAATCACCGGGTAAGAACATTGATTGAAAAGAATGAAGAGACTTCACATGAATAAAATGGATACTTGATTAAGAAATCTGAATCCTTGAAGAAAAAGGGTGGGATGGCGGGAAAAACAAAGGCAACTTGGGACGGATGGAACAAACAATTCCTCAGGTTTCTCAACGGCGCCCATATGGAATACTTGAGGGGAAATGCACCGGTTGGAAAAGAAATGAAATGACAATCTCGATGATCAAGAAGGATTAGCATTCACATAGAAATATGAGAACACCACTTAGGATAGGTATGGAATCAACACTTGACATTGAAGCAACTCGAATACCACAACTCAAAACAAAACAAAGGACTGGCTTGCAGAATAAGCCGGAACAAACATATGATAGAGATTTCGTCCAAAATTTTCATGGTGGGGCCCACACGGGCTCGATCGTACAACACCATCATGTACAAGGCAGTGCACATGACATACGAAGCGTCCCCGAGTCAGCATAGCCAAGGAGTCTTTAAGACACAACAAGACCACTGTAAAAATGACCTTGGACAGGCGGACCACTGGACGTCGAACCCCAATCTCATATCATGCATCTGTCGAAAAGAAATCCTGGGTAACTACTTGAATTCCCACCTAAGAACTCTCAAAACTTTCTGGTTATGCAATCTGGTGTTGGGGATACAGGGAGGCACAAATATCTCACACAACTAACAACCTACACTCCAACTGTATCCATCCGTCAACATATAACCAAGAAAACCTCGGAAATCGTGTACCTCAGACCTTCGAAAAACATCCAATATACTAGCTGTGGCAATACATCTGATCGCTCTCCCCCGTACTGGGTGGCGTCAAACTACTTTCACCACAAAGAGTATAGAAGCATTTTCGATGTCGGCGTCCTCTGGTATTCCGGAACTGAAACGATAAACACTGTGACGAAAACACCTTGGAGCTCAACTCCCCGGGACACTGCCACAACCCCTAAATGTCAGGAGGCACCAAGACAGAATCCCCATCACAATGATATCGGACCGATTCCACAATACCCGCATGATCCTAAAAAAATTTGAGTGAAAAAGGATAGAAGAGTGGGAAAACACCTACGTCATGATTCCTCACCAGAGCGACGAAGGGGCTGAGGAGTAAAAAGAATTCCTACTCTCCGATATAACTAGACTCAAAATAGTTTTTTTGTAGACTCGATAATGGCAGCGGTTCGATCAATCAAGGGGGCTCCTAAGGTCGGTAAGGCTCTGACACCAACTTGTAGCGCCCAAGATGCGATTCTATCCCAATCATGTGATGAATTCATGATTGGGGCACAATCGCATTTCGAGCGCATAGCAAGGTGGATATCATTACAACATACCATGTATTGAATAGATGAGAATACAAGATAAAGGCTTACACTCGCCACAAGCCACAACATGAATACAATAGTTCATCAATACATAGCAATCATCATACAGAAGAGCAGGATCCGACTACGAATGAAACCAAACGAAAAAGAAGAACGACATCCACCCTGCTAATACCAGGCTCCCGACCCGGAACCTATCCCTTGATTGAAGAAGAAGAAGCAGAAGAACTCCAAAACAAGCAAGCATCGCTCTCACGTCAGATCATCACATTACATGTACCTGCACCTGTTGTTGTAGTAATCTGTGAGCCACAATGACTCAACAATCCCATTACCATGGGTATCAAGACTAGCAAAGCTTGAAGGGTATGGAATGGATAAGTGGTGAGGTTGCAGCAAGCACTAAGCATTGTATGATGGCTAACTTACGAGTACAAGAGTAAGAAGAGCAACTACGCATAACGGTCGCAACTAGTAATGATCAATAAGTGATCCTGAACTACTTACGAGTCAAACATAACCCCACCATGTTCTCTTCTCGAACTCACTCGAAAAGAGACGGTCACGGTTACACACGCGATTGGTGTGTTTTATTTCGGATTTAGTGTCAAGTTCTCTACAACCGGATATTAAAAATTCCCATCTGCCACATAACCGCGGGCATGGCTTTCGAAAGTTTAAACCCTGCAGGGGTGTCCCAACTTAGTCCATGACAAACTCTCATGATCAATGGAGGCAAATCTCCATCTTGGGGACAACCCGATCAAACTCGGAATCCCGATGCACAAGACATTTCGACAATGGTAAAACAAAACCAGCAAGACCTCCTGACATGCCGACACCCTGATAGGAGCCGCGCGTATCTCGTCTCAGGCCACGATCGGATGAACACTATGTACGACAGCCAAAAACCCGAGTTACCCCAGGTGGTGCCGCAAGTGGCTCTAGTTTGGACCAACACTCATGAGGAGCACTGGCCCGGGGTTGTTGATTAAGAATCCTCGGGTACCGATAAGTCCGTATGCAAGTTTTAGTTGTTATTAGGCAAATGGTAAAACCAATGTTGGGCCTTGCTGGAAGAGTTTTATTCAAAGCGAACTGTCAAGGGGGGCCCATAAACCCCTACCGTGTTAGGAACGCAAAATCAAGGAACATAACACCGGTATGACGGAAACTAGGGCGGCAAGAGTGAAACAAAACACCAAGCAAAAGGCCAAGCCTTCCACCCTTTACCAAGTATATAGATGCATTAATTAAATAAGAGATATTGTGATATCCCATGATATCCATGTCCCAACATGGAACAACCTGCAACTGCACCTGCAACTAGCAACGCTATAAGAGGGGCTGAGCAAAGCGGTAACATAGCCAAACAATGGTTTGCTGGGAGGGTGAAAAGGTAAGAGGCTATATCATGGCAATTGGGAGGCTTGATAAATAAGTGGTAGGTAGCGCAACATAGCGATAGCACTGAGACAACTAGCAAAGCAAAGATAGTAGTGGTATACAGGGTAATGATCATATTGCCTGAAATCCCGCTAGGAAGAAGACCGAATCCATGAAGAAGACGAACCAACGTAGTCGAACGAATCCTCACAATCGCAACGTAATCGAAACTATCAAGGAGAAGCGCTACCGAAAAGAAGCAAACATCATGGTAAACAAATAAGCATAAACATGGCATGATGCACAACCAAATATGATGCATGTCCGGTTTAATGAGTCATGGCATGGCAAAGTGCAACAAACAATACTATAAATTAAGTGGAGCTCAATATGCAATAAGTTGCATATTGACGAAACACCACATTCAAATTATTTAATTCACTCCCGTTTATGTACAAGACAAGATTAAATGTTGGTTAACATGGCAAGAGGTGAAGCATAATAGAACTACCTATCTAGGCAATTTTAAATGAGGCCGAAAACAACAAACAACAATTACGGAAAATCCCCCTATGCATATTTCGAATTTGGTACTGCTCTGCCCTAAACCATATTTTAGTGTTGTTAAACATGCAAAATAAGTGCACCATTTTAATCTATGCATTTTTCTACCCCATTTACATATAAAGTTTATTTAATTCGGAGTTACGGTTAATTAGTTATGAAATAAACCATTTTAGCATGTTATTTATGAAAATTAAATGCAAACAGCAATTTAAATAATTTTAACCTGGAGGAAGGTTGGATATTATGAAGCAACACAAAATTCTAAGCATTTTACATATATGAGTCATTTTAATCCGATGCACGGTTCAAGAGTTATTAATGCATGAACATGAGGGTTTTTCTGTAAAACTGCGTTCTCTGGATAAAATAGCTAAATTCGTTCCGCAGAAAAAAAACATGAGTCGGGCCGAAATTGTGCTGCTGGTTGCACAGGGGGGTGTTGGATCTGGTGCTCACCATGGGCTTCGGCCCAGTTGAGGAGGAGACAGGCCGACGTAGGGGAGCGGCTGGGCCGGAGCAGAGGAGGCGCGTGGTCAATGAAGCAGGGGATCGAGCGGGACTTGGTGCTGGTCGTCGTCGTCCTCGCGTGCTCGCACGCAGAAGTAGGGGAGGCCGACGATGAGGGCTTGGGGAGGTCGATCCGGACCGGATCCGTTCGCGTCCGAGGCTTGGGCGCACCGGAGCTTCGAGATGGAGGCGGCAGACGGCATCCATGGCCACGATGGCTCCCTATGAAGAGAAAAACGAGGAAAAGATCGAGAGGTGAGACAGGGAAGAAAAGGAGAAGAGGAGCAGGGGAGGAAAATGGTGCGCTCGCCTGGGTCGCTGGCCGGCGACGTGCGGCGGAGGGTCGAGCGGGAGCTCTTGTTCCTGGTCTCCTGCGGAGGAGATCGGGAAGGCAGGCACGCTGCGGGCATCCATGGTGTCCTGCGGGACACAGAGAGAAAGAGAGAGTTTGAGAAACCGAGAGAGAGCACCCAAGAGAGAGAGAAAGAAGGAGGCAGGGGCACGGCCTGGTCGTGGTGCTCCAGCGGATCATCGGTCGCTCGCTGGAGTCGGATGGGGAGGCGAGGTAGCGACGAGGCGGAGGCGAGGGGAGCTCGAGGCGGCTCGGGTGGTTGGGCAGGTTCGGGGGGAACTTGGGCAGAGGAGGCAGAGGCGTGCGAGGCCATGGCCTCGATCCAACCTAGATCGAGCGCCGGCTGGCTGCGGGGGAGCTCGGGCGTGCAGCTGCATGTGGGAGGCTGGGATTGGAGCGGCGCGGAGAACAAGGGAGGTGGTCGGAGCTGATCGGTGGATCGAGAGGATTTGGGCAGGTAGGTGGCTGCTGCGATCTAGTTGGGTGGAGATGGATCGGGAGGCATCCCGAGGAAGATGGTGGCGGCGGCGGAGTGGGAATGATAGGACAAGCTGCCTAGATCCTAGGGTTGGACCTATATATATATATCAAGTGGGTTTTGGGTAGGGTTACCTGGTCCCTCTGATCGTAATCGAGCGATTGAGAATAAATAGGCTAGGAGAGTCCAACAAAGAAGCGATGATATTTTGGGGATGTTTGGGGATGATGCGAACCCATCAGTCACGACTGCCCGGGTCGGGTCCGGGAGAAGTTTCGGACGCGCATGCGAGGGGGGTTTGTGCACTGTGCAGAGAGACTCCGGCTTAGGCAAGAGAGGAAACGAAGATCCAGGTTGCAAGGGGTCTGAGAAAGGTCAACACAGACAAACGGGAAGCGGCACTATGAACGGATGCAAGTTTTACGAAAACATGTGGATGCAATGCTCATGATGACATGATGAATAAAACAAGCAAATAAAACACACGCAACAACGAAATAACTGGAAGGCGTTTGGAGCGTCGGTCTCGGGTCGTCACAGGCGGCGGGAGGCGGCAACTGCCCACGTCGCGGTAGTGAGTAAGGGACGAAGGCAACCGCACAGGCTTTGTGAGAGAGAACGGCGGGGGCCCCTGATCGGGACGCGCCGACAGTGGGTTTTCACCGTCGGCGACGGCAACCGCATCTACACAAAGCATCCACCCCTTCCCCCGGCGGACGTGATCCGCCCGGATGTTAGAGATGTGGCCACAGTCGTTTTGTGCGAGAGTGTGTGAAGAGAGCAACCCCAGCAAGCAACCGTGTAGGCTCATCCTGGCTATGTATATAGTAGAGTGGTTTCTTTTTCTCTCCATATGAACCTATTTATATTGCGTACGTGCCACTGAAGAAAAAAAACTTTATTTATAAATGACGCGGCACCGTTCATGCGTGGTTCCTGACCCTCCATTAAGTGAGTAACTACTAGACGCGTCAAATTATCACGTGGGCTGCACCATCGTACAGAAATGAGCTCCACCGTGTCACGTGTGTGGTTGGGGAAGACGCAAAAGACACAAAGAGTGCTACTAGTACTACGTGCGTGGGTGCGTGCACCTCTTCTCTTCGAGCATGGTTAAGTATAGCCCACTAGTACTCTACCACGCGGTTATTATTTGAGCAAAGAGTATAGGCAGTAATAATGACTAATAAGCCGTCAGATCACGAGACCCACCTTTCTCTATGTTTGACTGAGGAAGCAGCCATCATTTCACTCCTCGTTGAATATCCATCCGCTGCTACCTCCGCAAATAAATAAAACTCCGCTTCTACCTCTGTAGCATGGTTAATAATATAGCCATGTCAATCACGACATAGAAATATCATTCACTGATACAACAGGGCCGGCTCTAAGGCTGATGATTTTTTTTACTTTGTCTCTTTCTCTTTTTGTCTCATTTACTCATTTTACAAAGAAGCACGTGTAGAGGATGGCTATTCCTTTCGATGGGACTTCTTCATGGGGTTTAAGACTAAGCAGCTCCGAATTATTTCCACTACCCACCACTCTGAATCGTGCCATCTATGATAGTACTCCCATTGCAACAATGAGGTCCACTAGGTCTAGCACGTCCTGTAAGAAGAGACTGACACGCAAAACATACATTCTTGTTGCCTTCTTCCTCATACAGTACGTACCACTAGTACAGTACGTACTACTAGTACTACCAAGGTTTTGGATCCCAAGCGGACCTTTTTTCTCGAGGGGCACCGGAATTTGCAGTTACCACGGTAACCACGAAATACTGAGAAAAATTCAGACAAAATTTAAAATCAAAATTTGAATTTAGATATTTTTGAAGTCGATATAGATAGTTATTTAACTCTTAAATGTCAGAAACCTTGCCCTGGCGTAGTGGCTATTGGGACGCAGCTTTCGCCTGCTACTACAACGCGAGTTCGACCCCTGGTCGCTACAGCATTTTTTTAACTTTTGCATCCTAAAAAAGAATAAAAATGCGTGAGCCCAAACTCGACCCCGCAACTCGCTGCTGAGGAAAGGATGTCTTTGCCACTACGCCACAACCAGTTCTGTTGTCATAGAAGAGATGGCTTTTATTTAACTCTACAGCTAGCGTTTGAATTCAAAAAATTTGAGATATTTTGCTCGGTATGATTGTTTCTCGAGGGGGGCGGTAAACGCGCAAAATTCACGAAATTTCGTTCGGTAACCAAATCAGTGAGTACTACTACTACTTGTTCTCCTATAAACCTTGCGCTTGGCATCTCAAAAATATTAACATTGCGCTTGGCTCTTCGCCTCTTCGGGAAGTCGAACAATAATGGTACTACAGTATATGGTTCTGGCTATCTGAGACCGAATGAATTGCTGCACATCCACCATGTGGGCGAGGGTCGAGGGGCGAGAGAGAGTGCGTACAACTACGTCCGTTTCAATATGGACTACATACGGAGCAAAATGAGTGAATCTACACTCTAAAATACGTCTATATACATCAGTGTTTGGAGTATGTACTAGTAGTTCATATTGAAATCTGCTAAAAGACATATATTTCAAACAATATGATAATCTCTCTAACCAAGGTAGGGACGAGGAGTGTATATACGTCTAACGGAGGGAGTAGTAAAATTTTCTCCTCGTCCTGCGAGCCACCGCGCGCGTGGGCGAGGGAGCGGGCGTAGGCGTAGTAAGCAAAGCTTCTCCTTGTCCTGCGACTCCGCGAGCCACCGCGCCCATGGGCGGGGGAGAGGGCATACTAAGCAAGCTTCTCCTCGTTCTGCAAGTTGATGAGACACATCAAAAGTAATACAGATCATCTTCAGTGTATAGAGCCTTGCCTCTAAGGTAGGACCCACATGGTTTGCCTCTTTTTTAAAATAACGCATCAAGTTGCAATTTGTTTGTTCACCCGTGGTACACGGTCCTCCATCAAGTGGACAACTAGTACACGTTTCAAATTACCACGTGGGCTGCCTTTTCATACAGAAATGAGCTCCACCGTGTACCCGCGCGGGTGTGGTTGGGAAAGAGACGGGAGTACGTGCGCCGTGCGTGCACCTCTTCTCTTCGTGCACGTCCCCCACCTATGTGGGTATGTGTGAGAGAGATACAAACCTAGAGAGATGGTGTGTGCATTCGTGAGTGTTTTTTGTTATGGGGGGGTGATTTCATGAATGTATTTGTGGGAATATGTGTCGATGATATCTCAAACAAAATTTTGACACATGCAATGTGTGTGAAATAGAGGCCTATCTATATCATATATAGAGGGGGCGATCCACGAGAAGAGAGGGGGCGGGGGGGTTGGGTGTGGGGGGGGGGTGGGGGGGGTGGTCCAATAGGATAAGCGATAGAGTCGAAGAGAGGATCAAGTGTGTGGGTGCGAGATCGATGAAGAGAGCCATCGAAATCATGTGTGTGCACGTGAAAGATATAGGGCGACTGACCTACCGGAACGTCAGAGGGCACAGGGCAAGTTGTGTGTGGCAGGGAGACATGACTAGAGCGCTCGATGTATCGGTGTGTGTGGGGGGGAGGGGGAGGCAGAGACCAAATTAGAGAGGTAGATCGACTCGTATATGTGTTGAGAAGGAGAGACCTAACTATGTCTTGAGGGAGATCGGTCGATATCCATACATAAGTGAAGGACGGGAAATAGGTTGGGACATATAGAGAGAGAGAGAGAGAGGGAGAGAGAGAGAAAGAGAGAAAGAGAGAGAGAGGTAGAGTGCCGGAGGGGTGGTGGAGTTGCTTCTCGGAGATGGTGGGAGAGGCCTACTAGACAAACTGAGGGTACAACTGCAATATTATCAAGAAGAGTGGGGATGTGTTTCTGTGTGTGCGTGTGCGTGATAGATGTGTCGGGAGGCATGCATGGATGATGAAGGGGGACCATGTGTTTGGTAAGCAGACCTAACTAGATCGGTAGATCAATTGTTGTGTGTCGGAGGAAGAGAGAGACATAACTAATGAGGTAGATCGATCGACGCGTGGGGAAAATGAGTTATAAACGAACTAGCTAGCTATATGTATAGCGGGAGATCGGTCGGTGTACATCCATTTGTTAGAGGCAAATAAGGCCCAGAGAGACGGATATATATATATATATATATATAGAGAGAGAGAGAGAGAGAGAGAGATGGAGCTAGGAGGTGGTGCGAGAGGCCTACTAGCTAGATAGGGGGAGGAGTGTGCGATTGTGAGATCGATGAAAAGAGGGGCGAGAGTTTACATGTGTGTGGGACCGTATGAGAGACACGAGGCATGGACACAGAAAGGAGGAGATGGAAAGTGCGTGTGTATGTGGTAGGCAGACATCGCTGGAGAGGTTTATCGATCGGTGTGTGTCGGAAGGAGTTGTGGAGACCGTGGGAGAACGACCTAAAGAAAAAAAATGAATGTGCGCGATGGATAGAATGCTGAGGGAGGGAGAGGGTGAGGAGGGCGTGTGCATGCACGAGAGAAAGTTAGTGCTAGCTACAAAGGTTAGAGGATTGTGTGGGTGTAAGAGACTAACAAAGATCTTAATTCGATATGAAAGTGGATTCATATATTTGAATAAGAGATCATAGTGTTATAAACCTATGCATGCATGAATATAGCGGTGATACGCGTGGTGTGGTTTTGGACATGTTATACCATAATGTGATAATGCGTGGCATTTGCAACTCACAACTAAATATCGAACAATCTAAACCATACTATATATCGAACAATCTCACATTTTATTTGAATTTGTGATAATGTGTGGCGTTTGCAGCTCACAACTAAATATTGAACAATCTAAACCATACTATATATCGAACAATCTCACATTTTATTTGAATTTATGATAATGTGTGGCGTTTGCAACTCACATCTAAATACTTGTAGGCGTAGGGGGCGGGGCACCATACATTATGTGATAAACACATTATACATATGAGACATGGTTTAGATTATGAAGATCTAGCTAGAGCTTGAAATGTACTGTGATTTGAAATCAACATAAAGTGGATTCAAAAAATCAAGTTCGAGTTCATATAGTACACATAGTTCATATCTGACTCGACAGTAATCATGTGGTGTGCTGTGAAGATAATATACAAATGATGGTTTAACTTGACAATAATGATGATTGTAGATCTTATTAAAATAGAGAAACGAATTCAAATGGTTTAACTTGACAACAATCATGATTGTAGATCTTATTCAAATAGAGAAACAAATTCAAATTTAGTTCATATTGAAGCGGTAGTATATACGTTTGGAATGCACTAAAACGTTCATTTGAGTAGCAGGTTGCATGCATTATACACGTAGCGAAATATTTTAATTGAACATAACATGGATTCAAAGTTTTGAATGGCATTTGTAGTACAAATTGATTTGGTACAGTACATGGGACTAGACTCTCTTGTGTGGTGCGAATTGATTTCTTTTTGTTTTTTCGTCGAGGGAAGTGCGAATTGATTTGATATAGGGTGTGTTTGGATTGTGGCCAAAGTGCACCTTACCAAAATTTTGGTCATGACCCAAAGATTGGTCTTTGTTTGGATGGTTGCCAATTTTTTCTTGCCAATGTTGGCTAAATCATGGGTAACCAAAACCTCAACCAAAAATTTGGCTAGCCAATGCTTTGGTGGGGCAACCTTGGGCACAAACCAAACACACCCATAGTATACACGTTAGGCTTGTCCGAAAATTTCAACCCGCGCCTTGTTATCCCGAAATTTTAAGATATCTCTTTGTCTCGTTGTGCTCCTAAAATTCCCTCCATCTCAACCCGCGCCTTGCTATCCCAAAATTACAACGCGCGCGAAAACTCCCACCTCCTGCCAAATCCTGACACACGAAATTCCTGTGATACCCCTAAACCGAAAGAACCACCTAGTTCAAATCGGCGGGGCTACTTTCGTAACTTACCCCACATTTCGGACAAGCGTGTCCCTAAGCCATGGTTCCCCCCTCCCATCCCCTCCACCCCCATTCGTACACCAACGCCACAAAAACCCACGAAGCCCCACACCCTCCTCCGTCCACCCACCCAGCCAGAGCCTCTTCCCCGACGACGTCGTGCACAGCAACACCTCGATGTCCCTCATCCACCACACCGGATGAGGATCCGTCGTCGATCTCGTCGTCTCACTGGTTCAGCCACCCCGTCCTCCACCTCCAAGGAGCTGCCCCGACGTTCCCCTCGTCTTTCGCGCCACCCCCATTCCCACACCGCCGTCTTCACCTGCATCACCGGAAGAGCAGCATCATCACCGATTCCTCGGATGAAGCTGAGGCCTAATCGGCGCCACCAAAGAGGTTCTACACTAATTGCTGCATTTTCTTCTTGATTCGATCTCACGATGCTGCCGGCGCTTGGTCCCGAGCCGACATGGCACGGCTCCATCTACGGCGGCGTCGCCGGCCACTTCCTCCACAGCGTCGCTCCCTCGGCGGCGATGTCCACATCAGTAGGAGCTGCTGCTGCATTGGCTCTCGCTCGCGCTACTGCTTTCCTCTTGCTCTCGGTCCCCTGCCTGGTCTGCTCTTGCTCTTGCTCTTGCTCGCGCTGCTGCTCTCACTCTTGCTCTTGCTTGCGCTGCTGCTCTAGTCTTGCTCGCGCTGCTGCTGCACGAGCAGCAGATGCTCCTCTCGCTCGAGCCCCTACAGCTGCTACCCGAGATGCTGCTACACGACCAGCTGCCCCGGCTCTCGCACGCGCTGCTGCTCCGGGCACTGCTGCTGCTACTGCTTTTCTGCTACTAGTGCGTTCAGTTTCGAAAGTAAAATTCAGTTTCGACAGCAAAAATCAGTTTCGAGAGTAAAATTCAGTTTCGACAGTTAAATTCAGTTTCGATAGTTAAGTTCAGAGATGAGCGGCTGATGTATTTTACATCTAGCACTTTGTGGTTATGTATTTTACATCATCTATTGGAGATGCTATTAGAATTCCACTCAGGTTAATGTTGTCTCTCTTGTCCTGCTTCAGCCTCGCCGTCGTACAACTCATCGGAGCTGCTCCAACGATGAAACCCTCCATCACAGTGGAGCAGTACCCTCGGCTCCATCTCCAGACGCCTAAGATCTTCTTCCCCTCCTCCGACAGCCACATCAGTCGGAGCATCCTCACCGACCAACCCAATCATGCTGAGATCGACATGGCTTCGCCAAAGAGGTTGTACACTTGTTGCATCGTTTTTTTACTCAACATGTTATATATATTGTCCACTGAGCACACGTAGTAACGTGAAATACGATTAGTTTCTCCTACTATATGACAAGCAATGAAGTACCAGGCAACTTAGCTATCCGTGATGGACTCTCTCGAAAGCCATCATTATTTATTTCTGCGCGTTTGAGCTGTGCATGTGTAGATGGGCCTGGGAGTTGAGTTAGTAGGGCAGTGGCCTGGGTCCAAAGTAGTACAAGTAGCACAAAAACATTTTTGGAGTGTAGGCTTTTGCCTGTTCAAGCCTGCCTACTAGAATTGCCAGTGGTTGAAAGGAAAAGTGAAGGAAAAACATAGGAATTGGAAAGTTTCCTATGGTACTACTATTAATGCATTTGGTTCAAAGGAATGGAGCAAAGGAAAACTATAGGATTTGTTCCTTTAGTGTCTCTTTCAAAGAAAAACCGTAGGAATTTTAATATCCACTTGGCCCTCCTTTTCAAATTCCTATTCATGAAGAACAAGACTAGGTGATAGTAGCATAATAGCATTATAACTGTACATTTTCTTGTGGTTTCACTTAATTTGACCATGCTTCTTTGCATTCCTGTGACCTTCCAATTCCTGTGAACCAAACACCCAGATTGACAGAAATCCCGTGATTTTAAATTCTTTGCACATGCATTCCTATCCTATTATTGTGTATTTCCTATCCCTGCGTTGTTAGAATCCTCCAATTCAAACGAGCCCTTATAGAATTACTTCTCTTACAGATAGTTGTCAAAGAAAACCTTGTGTGGTTTGTCCCGCTCCGTCGTCCACCCCAGCTCAGCTGCTCCAACGACAGAACGGTCCACCACAGCAGGGATCCGCCCTCCAGACTGTCTTTCGCCGCCTCAGATCTTCTTCCCCGCCGCCGGCAGCCACGACAACTGCATTACCATCATCAACTAAGCAGATGACCTCGAGGACTACACGGGTCCGCAAGAGAGGTCACACTCTTTCGTGTCTGCTTACGTTATGCATCGCTTAATATTACATGCTACTTTATTGTCCTGTTCACCGATTAGACTCTGAGTCAGCTCCAAACTAATGCTCAAACTTGAGTTTTTAAATGGTTGTGGGGTACATATCGGGGCCGCAATCAATAGTATATGTCTACTATCTGGTTAATCCCTGGTGTCTACTATGAGTTTCATGTTGGGTGGGAAACAAACAGTAAAGAAGCCATTATCTGTATTTTTTTAACTGAAGCCATTATCTGCCTGCTATCATTGGTTTTGCGTCTATCCACAGGTTGCTACCATCACTCTGGATTTCTGCATGCACTCCTTACATAATCTCACTATGTTTTATTCCTATGCATGTCAGTTATTGTACACAATGGAACTGAACATGTAGAGCAAAAGAGACGAGCCTTGCGTGACAATAAAATTTCATGCAGACATCGCTCCATGGTGGGCGCAAAGGTAGCCCCCCCTCCACCCATTTCAGATTGTAATCAAGAGGAAGATAACTGTTCTGAGGGGGGTTCAGAAGGAGAAGACCACTCCTATTTACCCCCTGAGGTCTTCGCTCTAACTTCGCATGCTGATGTTGGTCATATCATGCATATGGTGCCTTGCATTGCTTACTTTATACATCAAATATGTCATCTGCTTAGTTTAGACATACTTTGTGTGAATGCCATCTGTTTAGTTTCTTTATCGTATATGTGAATTTTGCAATGCCATCCTACTTAGCCAGTCATCTTATATGTGAATTATATCATGCCATCCTTTTTTTCATTACGTATTACATTTGTCAACAATGTTAGTACATTCAACTACTCTTCGTGTGCATCAGCCATTTGACACGGTGATGG
This sequence comes from Thinopyrum elongatum, assembly GCA_011799875.1. Classification (NCBI taxonomy): domain Eukaryota; kingdom Viridiplantae; phylum Streptophyta; class Magnoliopsida; order Poales; family Poaceae; genus Thinopyrum; species Thinopyrum elongatum. Next base: position 344,501,987 of record CM022302.1, read on the forward strand.
AAAATTCTGGAGTGAAAACAAGGTCTTCAGAGCAGACTATGTTATCTGACGAAGCGCATATCTCGTTGGTTACAGATAGCTCCTCAGAGGAGGATTCAGAGATAGATGACCAGTCCTATTTCCCCCCCCCCCCCGAGGTGTATGCTCTAACTTGGCAGGATTATGTTGCTCATATCATATGTATGGTGTCTTGCATTGCTATATCATTTGCTTAGTTTAGACATGCTTTGTGTGAATGCCACCTGTTTAGTGTCTAATTACCATATATGTGAATTATGCAATGCCATCTTGTTGCAAGACATTATATATGTGAATTATGCAATGCTATCTTGTTGCAAGGCATTATATATGTGAATTATGCAATGCCATGTTGTTTGGCCAATCATCATATATGTGAATTATATCATGTTATCCTTTTTTGGTATTACGTATTCCATTTGTCGACAACGTTTGTATATTCAACTACTCTTCTTGTGCATCAGCCATTTGAAGCGGTGATGGAAGTATCTGGAGTGAAAACAAGGTCTCCAGAGCAGACAATGCTACCTGCTGAAGCAGACATCTTGCTGGTTACAGATAGCTCCTCAGAGGAGGATTCAGAGATAGATGACCAGTCCTATTTCCCCGCTGAGGTCTATTCTCAAACTTGGCAGGGTTATATTACTCATATCATGCATATGTTGTCTTGCATTGCTAGTTTTTACATCATATATGCGATTGCCATCTGCTTACTTGCTTAGTATATAAATCATATATTTGAATTATATCATGCCATTATGTTTACATAGACAGCATCTATCTGAATTATGGCATGCCAACCCATTTAATAAAGACATCATATAGTTATATCATCTCATCCTGTTTAGTATTTACAGTCATCATATTTTGAATTATGTCATTCTATTTGTGAATTATATCATGCTATCATGTTTCCATAGGCGGCATGTATGTGAATTATGGCATGCCAACCTATTTAATAAACACATTATATAGTTATATCATGTCATCCTGTTTACATAGTCATCATATTTTGATCTATGTCTTTCCATCATGTTTAGTTAGCCATCATATATGTGAAATTGTGTCATGCTATCTTGTTTAGTTAGCCATCATATATGTGAAATTGTGTCATGCTATCCTGTTTGGTTAGACAACATAAATGTCAATTATTTCATGCCCTCTTTTATTCCCCACTATCCATTGCACCTGTCTATCATACAATGTCTGTACATTCAATTACTTTTCTTGTTTATCAGCCATTTGAATTGGAGAGGGTGATGGCAGTATCTAAGGGAGTAACAACACGGTGTTCAGAAAAGATAGTGCTACCAGTCGATGCAGATAGAACCACGGTTGTACTTGCCCAAGAACCAGCCCCACCACACATAACCCAGACTCTCTCAGATTGTACCCCTACCCAGTTGGACAGAGAACCAGATACACCCCTTCTAACCCCAACCCCACCAGATAGTAACCCAGTTCCAGTTGACACATCACCGTCTCCAACACAGAGCACCCAAACACGAGCAGTTAGTAAGGCAACTGCAGTGCCCAAAGTACGAGGACCACCACTCTGAACCCCAACTCAACGCTTAAAGCAGAAGAAGAATTGTTCTCAGGTCAGGTTCTATAGCTATGGTTCATACTCCTTTGCTCTTGCATCACTGTATTTACTCATACCAACTATTTTCAAATTTGAAGGATGGAATTGAAACTCCAATGGCGCAACAGGTATGTTTTAAACCTGTTTCTTTAACTGGTTTGCTGTTGTAACTTGCTCTATGTTGATTTCAGTTTCAATTGAATAAACAGTTATGTTCTCATGTCATGCACATTACAAGTGTTGTTATTGCTCTGTAGTTTCCCACACTTATATTCTGTCTATGCTGCTTTGTCTTAAACAGATATTATTTGAACTGTATCTCTATCTTGATTTGGCAACAAAAACTAGAATGATATAGACCATACAGTGACCATGGTACATAGATATATGTTTGTTTCATGCTGTTATCCTGTCCACTTTACTACTCAACTGATTTACCAAAATGAGTTTCATATACAACATGGTTAACCTGTGATGTGTTCGCTTGTTTCTCTTTTAGAATGCGGACAAAATATTGGAGAAGAGTACCCCGTTATGCAATGGTAAAGGAAGTAATGCAGATAAGGTTCAAGATAGTGAGACATCCCTATTGGTCTCTGTAACACCCCCGGTGGTTAGCCACAGTGATCCCATTTTGATAATGCCAAGTCAGCATGATTATCAGTGCATGATCATCATTAACATCATATTGCATTTCAACTCCTAACCTCAAATTCAAAATTTAAATGAAAGTGGAAAATAAAAGTTGTTCAAACTGGAAAACTAAAATGTGCCTCATGTTGCAAATATTCCCATAGCATTTATAAAAATGATTGCAACATTTGTTGGAATTGTAAAAGGACTCGAATAACAAGGAACAGCAGCAACATAGCACTATTCAATCCTTTCTCAATTTAAATAAAATCCAAACAAAAAGATATGGACCCCAAACCAATTTCTAGCAGTGACAGATAATGCACTGTAAATAATGGAGCAAGTCTCGTATTTTACAAAAGTCCTTTGGAATAAAAATAAAAGAGAAAACAGAAGAGGAAAATAAATAAAAAAAAAGGGGAAAATCCCCCCCCCTCGGACCAACTGGGCCGTGGCCCCGTGGCCACCACCCAGGCCACCACCCAGGCCGCCCATCCCCCTGCCGCCCACCCCCACTCTCCCTTAACCCCCTCCCCACCAGAAACCCTAATCCCCCCCTCGCTCCCTCCCCCCCCCCCGATCCCCGATCCAGAAATTCTGGATCGGGATCGAACCCCGTCGCCCGCGCCGCCTCGCGCCCTCGCCGGCCGCCTTCTCCGACGCCATCCGCCGCCTGCCTGCCCCGCCGCCGACCGCCTCCTCCTCCTTGCCTCGCTCGCAGCCCCGCCCTCACCGCGCCCTCGGCGCCCGCGCCACCTCACCGTCGCCCAAGCCGTCCCCGACGTCGCCCCTCCACCTCGCCGGCCGTCCCCGACCCCTCCCGCGCCCGTCTGCCTCGCCTGTCGCCTCTCCTACCGCCTCCCTCCACTCGACCCACTCCCCTGGATCGGACCGGGCAGAGGCCCCCGATCCCTCGCCCGTCGCCGCGCTCCCCGCCGCCGCTGCTCGCCCCTCTTTCACCGCTCTCCTTCTCTCTCTCATCTCACTCTGTGCTAGCAACTCCGTCCTCACCCGGTCTGGGTCACCGCACGTGACCACGGTGACAGGCTGCTGGGGGCGCATGTGATTGCAATGCACTTCAGGTCACGGGGCATTATCGCCTCACCCGTCTCCGGCTTCGCTGGCGGCGATCGCCGTCTCCTACTCTGCCGCAGCGGTCGCCGTCGCTTCCTCGCCTCGCCATCATCCCCGTCCGGCCCCCTGTGAGCCGCGCCCCTCACCTCTCCTCCCTCCCTGACGCCGCGCCCGCATCGCCCTCGTCACGCTCCGCCCGCGTCCCTGCCTCACCGCGCGTGCGCGCTCGCCCGCGCTTGCTCGCGCATGCACAGGCGCCTGCGCTGCCCCGGCTCCACCGCGCCGCCGCTCGCCGTCCGACGGGCCACCGCGCCCGGCCGCCCCTGCCCCGCCCGCGCTCGCCTCCCGCCCGCGCGCGGCCCCGCTCACGCCGGCGCCCGTCTCCGCCTCACCCGCTGGCCGCACCCGTGCGCCCGTATGCGCACCGGACATGTCCGGTGCCCAAACGGGCACAACCCGGACATGTCCGGCCGTGCCAATGACAGATGGGGCCCAGCCCCTAAGAACGATTTAAAAAAATATATAATAATAATAAAAATAAAAATAATTAAAATAATTAATTAATTAGTTAATTAATTAATTAAGTTAATTAATCCTGATTAGGTTAATCTAATTAAGTAGTTAATGTTAATTAAACAGTAATTTGATTAGTTAATCACTAATTAACCTAACAGCCTATGACAGGTGGGACCCACTGGTCCTGACGTCATGCTGACGTCATGCTGACGTCAGCAAGACACTGTTTCGGATAATGTTAATTTAAATAATTAATTAAATTCCAGAAATTAATAAAAACTTTAGAAAATCATATTAAATAATCCGTAACTCAGATCGAAAAACTTTGTACATGAAAGTTGCTCAGAACGACGAGACGAATCTGAATACGCGGTCCGTTCGTCCGTCACGCGTCTCTAACTATCCGAACTTGCAACCGTTCCCCTCTTATCCTCTGTCCGATAATTCCAAAGACCCGGGAAATATCGTCAGATATTCTCCCGCTCCGTCTGTTACGTGTGATGCTGCGTTAGACTACCCCTAGCACCGTGTATCGTATTTGTCATGCTCATGCTTGCTATATATTTATACTGTTTCCTCCCCCTCTTCTCTCTCGATAGCCCCCGACCCTGACGTCGTCCCCGAGACCGACGCAGCTCCGGATCCCGAAGACACCATAGACGACCTTGCCCTTGCCGCCGAGCAACCAGGCAAGCCCCTCCCTTGAGCATACCGATATCGCCCATTCTAAATTCCTCATGCTTGCATTAGAATTACTGCTGCTGCTGCTTTACCTATTCTGATGCATAGCCTGTTCATTGTAACCTACTGTTAATAATTACCTACATATCCTAAACTGTTTAGTCTAGGCTGGGTAGAGACCTATCAGTGACCCCACTTATCCCGACTGCCGCGCTGGATCGTCAGAAGACCCGATCAATGGGATTGAAGACCAGGACCCGACACCGCACATCACCCCCCTTAGTTGTAACGACACTGCAGCGTTACTATCGAGTGCCGAGGGTGAAACCTCTTGTAGCACTTCTGATGTTAACTCTGTAGAGTAGCTATTCGGTCGTGGTCATCGAGGGTGATTCCTCCTTCACCGCTTCCGATAACGACGCTGTCCTACAACACCTCAAGTGTGGGCCCAGTGAGGGTGATCCCTCCTAGTTCACCTTGACGGATACATCGAGTGGGAATTCAATGAGGGTGATACCTCGGATTCCCTGATGTTATGGACACACGGATACTTGGACCTTACAATGTTACTTGGAAAGGCGGGTCGACCCTGAGGGGTACCCGCGTGTGATGTGAAGGCGGGTTGCCAGTGTGGTGCCCGAGTGGTGAATACGAGGCGCGGCCGGGCATTCTTAACCCTTGCCGCAAGTCCTCGAGACGGGGCGACGGGGTCACATCTTTCGTGAGTCTCTGCTCGTTACCGCAAGCCCTAGTCCTAACGATTTGGATATTTGATCCAAGCAGACCTCTGGTCTGATAGCACTAACCATCACGTGGGCATAGTATGGGCGTTCTGCATCGTATGCATCAGCCGAAAGCTCTGTCAGACGTCCAGTTCAGCACTGCGGCCGGGCTGGGCCGGCACCATCCTGAGGGGTGGAGCCTGGTTCGCCCGGCACGCAACGACCCGGAGGGCGAGGGGCGATGGCCAAGACCCCCTTGCGCTTAGGATGTAGACCGGCGGGGACCTCTCTGCTGAGCTGTAGGTAGGGTTGCGATGTGTCGTTTGGCCGAGGCCGGGCATGACCCAGGAAAGTGTGTCCGGCCGAAGTTAATCGAGCGTGTTGGGTAAGTTGGTGCACCCCTGCAGGGAAGAACACTTCTATCGATAGCCGGTCCTACGGTAAAGGACACTCGGAGTTGTATCCTGATTGATACAATTTAGAACTGGATACCTGTGATGAGACCTGTATATATGGCTCGGGGATTGCTTTCTCGCAGGGAGTCGAGAAAGGATCTCTGGGTGAGGTTGATATTATTACTGCTACATTATATTGTATTGTTCTACTCTCTTCTACTGCTGCAAGACTGCTGAAGATGCTAGTCTTCGATAGGACTAGGCCTTCTCTCTATTCTGGCATTTCTGCAGCCCAGTCCACATATACAGCCTCCCCTTGAAAATGTTGCATATGTAGTGTAGATCCTTGCTTGCTGAGTACTTCAGAGTACTCACGGTTGCTTTGTTTTCCTTTTTCTCCCCATATTAGTTTGACGTGACCAGAGGACGGAGCCCCCTGAGACAGATGCCCCGACGATCGTTACTACTACTACCCAGAGGATGGATACTACTACGAGTTGACTGACGACCAGGAGTAGGATCGGAGGGTCCCAGGCAGGAGGCCTTCGCCTTTCGATCGTAGTGTTTTATTTTGCCCCGCCTTCCTAAAGGCCTTTCTGTTTCTATTTCATATCTGTACTCAGATATCTGATGCTTCCGCTGACGCTTGTTCGCAAGCTTATGTATTCGAGCCCTCGAGGCCCCTGGCTTGTAATATAAAGCTTGTATGACTTTATTTATGTTTTAGAGTTGTGTTGTGATATCTTCCCGTGAGTCCTTAGGCTTGATCGTGTGCATTTGCGTGTATGATTAGTGCACGATCGGGCCGGGGGCGTCACAAGTTGGTATCAGAGCCGACTGCCTGTAGGAACCCCCTTTCCAACTCCTTGGCCGAAGTTGAGTCTAGAAACCGGAAAACTATTTTACTAACTTGGCTGTGTGGCTTACGGGCCCACGTCGCCAATTGGGTGGTATTAGGATCTTTTACTCCTCGACCTTTACTCTGGACTCTGATCTCTCTTCCTTTCGGGTTAACTAATGTTTACTAACGCCGACACTTAGGATCTCGTAATTCTCGTCCACCCGGAGAGCTGGATATATGTGCGATTTCCCTGACATTGATCTGATTAGTCTGATAATCATTTTCCTTTCCATTGTTTTGTTTAACCTTTTTCTCCGAGATCGGTTATACTTCTCCTTGTCTTTTGACAATCATGAGTTCCCTCTGTTTCAGATGGATCGTTTGTTTCCACCACACCCTGCGACGCAGCTACCAGCTGTTCGAGCAGGGATACATCCAGAGTACATTCTTTATCCACTGGGGCAGATGTCAATCCGTTACAATACCCCAGTACTTTCTCCTCCAGATACCCGCAAAGACTTTGTGATTTATTATGACGCATCCCGTGAAGGATTAGGCTGTATCCTAATGCAAGAGCGTAAAGTGATTGCTTATGGCTCTCGTCAGTTGCGCCCACATGAAGAGAATTATCCGGTACATGATCTAGAACTAGCTGCTGTCATCTATGCATTGCAGTTATGGCGACATTACCTTCTCGGTAATCGTTGCGAGATATACACGGATCATAAAAGTCTGAAGTACTTGTTCACTCAACCTTCTCTAAACCTCCATCAGCAAAGATGGATGGAGGCCATTGCGGACTATGATTTGGGTATTTCCTATACCCCTGGCAAGGCTAACGTGATGGCTGATGCCTTAAGCCGCAAGTCCTATTGCGACAACCTCATGGTTAGGCGAGCTCAACCTCGTCTTTTCGAAGAACTGTGCAAGCTGAATCTGCTTATTGTTCCATAGGGATCTCTTAATAACCTTGTGATACAACCAGATCTTGAGAAAGCTGTTAAGAATGCGCAAGCTAAAGATGCTGAAATTGATCTGATGAAGAAAGACCTTCACCTTGTAAAGTACAGGGATTTCTCGCTGTCTGAAGATGGAACCTTGTATTTCAGAGACCGCATTGTAGTACCTCGCTTTGAGCTTATGACTGACAAAGTCATGAAGGAGGCACATGATACCCCGCTGTCTATTCATCCGGGTAGCACCAAGATGTATCGTGATCTCCGTCAAAGGTACTGGTGGTCTAAAATGAAGCAGGACATTGCTCGTTATGTTGCTGAATGTGATGTGTGTCGTCGCGTTAAAGCAGAACATCAGAAGCCTGCTAGAATTCTGCAACCACTTCCTATTCCTTTATGGAAATGGGATAAGGTTCAGATGGATTTCGTTACAGGACTTCCCAGGTCACAGAAGGGTCACGATGCTATTCTTGTCGTCGTCGACCAACTCTCCAAAGTTGCACACTTTCTGCCTGTCAAGGAGACGATCACTGCTAGTCAGTTAGCAGAGTTATATATCTCCAGAATTGTTTCACTCCACGGTATTCCGAAAGAGATCAGTTCAGACCGTGGCAGCATATTCACTGGTCATTTCTGGGAAAGTTTTCAAAAGGCTATGGGAACTCATATTACCTGGAGTTCAGCTTATCATCCTCAATCCCAAGGCCAAGTTGAACGAGTCAATCAAGTGCTTGAAGACATGCTACGAGCTTGTGTTGTTTCTTTCGGCAAGAAGTGGGAAGAATCTCTTCCATATGCCGAGTTCTCTTATAACAACAGCTATCAAGTGTCGGCATGGAGTGATTGGCGCCATTTCGGTGGTGCTTGGATCTGGGCCATGTACGCAACGACCCGGAGGGCGAGGGGCGATGGCCAAGACCCCCTTTGCGCTTAGGATGTGACCGGCGGGGACCTTCTCTGCTGAGCTGTAGGTAGGGTTGCGATGTGTCGTTGGCCGAGGCCGGGCATGACCCAGGAAATGTGTTCCGGCCAAGTTAATCGAGCGTGTTGGGTAAGTTGGTGCCACCCTGCAGGGAAGACACTTCTATCGATAGCCGGTCCTACGGTAAAGGACACTCGGAGTTGTATCCTGATTGATACAATTTAGAACTGGATACCTGTGATGAGACCTGTATATATGGCTCTGGGATTGCTTCTCGCAGGGATTCGAGAAGGGATCTCAGGACGAGGTTGATGAATGTATGGCTCTTCCCCGATCCAGAAATTCTGGATAGGGATCGAACCCCGTCGCCCGCGCCGCCTCGGCGCCCGTCGCCGGCCGGCCTTCTCCGACGCCATCGCCGGCCTGCCTGCCTCGCCGCCGACCGCCTCCTCCTCCTTGCCTCGCTCGCAGCCCCGCGCCTCACCGCGCCCTCGGCGCCCGGCGCCACCTCACCGTCGCCCGAAGCCGTCCCCGACGTCGCCCCTCCACCTCGCCGGCCGTCCCCGACCACCTCCCCGCGCCGATCTGCCTCGCCTGTCGCCTCTCCTACCGCCTCCTCCACTCGACCCACTCCCCTGGATCGGACCGGGGCAGAGGCGCCCCGATCCCGTCGCCCGTCGCCGCGCTCCCCGCCGCTGCTCGCGCTCGCTTCCGCCTCGCCGCCCGCGCTCGGACGCCGTCGCCGGGACCTCGCCTCCCCGTCTCCTCCCCGAATCGCCTCAGCGAGCGCTCGCACCCGTCGCCGCTGCCCGACGCCGTCGCCGACTCGGCCGCATCGTCGCCGTCGCTTCCTCGCCTCGCCATCATCCCCATCCGGCCCCCTGTGAGCCGCGCCCCTCACCTCTCCTCCCTCCCTGACGCCGCGCCCGCATCGCCCTCGTCACGCTCCGCCCGCGTCCCTGCCTCACCGCGCGTGCGCGCTCGCCCGCGCTTGCTCGCGCATGCACAGGCGCCTGCGCTGCCCCGGCTCCACCGCGCCGCCGCTCGCCGTCCGACGGGCCACCGCGCCTGGCCGCCCCTGCCCCGCCCGCGCTCGCCTCCCGCCCGCGCGCGGCCCCGCTCACGCCGGCGCCCGTCTCCGCCTCACCCGCTGGCCGCACCCGTGCGCCCGTATGCGCACCGGACATGTCCGGTGCCCAAACGGGCACAACCCGGACATGTCCGGCCGTGCCAATGACAGATGGGGCCCAGCCCCTAAGAACGATTTAAAAAAAATATAATAATAATAAAAATAAAAATAATTAAAATAATTAATTAATTAGTTAATTAATTAAGTTAATTAATCCTGATTAGGTTAATCTAATTAAGTAGTTAATGTTAATTAAACAGTAATTTGATTAGTTAATCACTAATTAACCTAACAGCCTATGACAGGTGGGACCCACTGGTCCTGACGTCATGCTGACGTCATGCTGACGTCAGCAAGACACTGTTTCGGATAATGTTAATTTAAATAATTAATTAAATTCCAGAAATTAATAAAAACTTTAGAAAATCATATTAAATAATCCGTAACTCAGATCGAAAAACTTTGTACATGAAAGTTGCTCAGAACGACGAGACGAATCTGAATACGCGGTCCGTTCGTCCGTCACGCGTCTCTAACTATCCGAACTTGCAACCGTTCCCCTCTTATCCTCTGTCCGATAATTCCAAAGACCCGGGAAATATCGTCAGATATTCTCCCGCTCCGTCTGTTACGTGTGATGCTGCGTTAGACTACCCCTAGCACCGTGTATCGTATTTGTCATGCTCATGTTTGCTATATATTTATACTGTTTCCTCCCCCTCTTCTCTCTCGATAGCCCCCGACCCTGACGTCGTCCCCGAGACCGACGCAGCTCCGGATCCCGAAGACACCATAGATGACCTTGCCCTTGCCGCCGAGCAACCAGGCAAGCCCCTCCCTTGAGCATACCGATATCGCCATTCTAAATTTCTCATGCTTGCATTAGAATTACTGCTGCTGCTGCTTTACCTATTCTGATGCATAGCCTGTTCATTGTAACCTACTGTTGATAATTACCTACATATCCTAAACTGTTTAGTCTAGGCTGGGTAGAGACCTATCAGTGACCCCACTTATCCCGACTGCCGCGCTGGATCGTCAGAAGACCCGATCAACGGGATTGAAGACCAGGACCCGACACCGCACATCACCCCCCTTAGTTATAACGACACTGCAGCGTTACTATCGAGTGCCGAGGGTGAAACCTCTTGTAGCACTTCTGATGTTAACTCTGTAGAGTAGTTATTCGGTCATGGTCATCGAGGGTGATTCCTCCTTCACCGCTTCCGATAACGACGCTGTCGTACAACACCTCAAGTGTGGACCCAGTGAGGGTGATTCCTCCTAGTTCACCTTGACGGATACATCGAGTGGGAATTCAATGAGGGTGATACCTCGGATTCCCTGATGTTATGGACACACGGATACTTGGACTTTACAATGTTACTTGGAAAGGCGGGTCGACCCTGAGGGGTACCCGCGTGTGATGTGAAGGCGGGTTGCCAGTGTGGTGCCCGAGTGGTGAATACGAGGCGCGGCCGGGCATTCTTGGCCCTTGCCGCAAGTCCTCGAGACGGGGCGACGGGGTCACATCTTTCGTGAGTCTCTGCTCGTTACCGCAAGCCCTAGTCCTAACGATTTGGATATTTGATCCGAGCAGACCTCTGGTCTGATAGCACTAACCATCACGTGGGCATAGTATGGGCGTTCTGCATCGTATGCATCAGCCGAAAGCTCTGTCAGACGTCCAGTTCAGCAGTGCGGCATGGAGTGATTGGCGCCATTTCGGTGGTGCTTGGATCTGGGCCATGTACGCAACGACCCGGAGGGCGAGGGGCGATGGCCAAGACCCCCTTGCGCTTAGGATGTAGACCGGCGGGGACCTCTCTGCTGAGCTGTAGGTAGGGTTGCGATGTGTCGTTTGGCCGAGGCCGGGCATGACCCAGGAAAGTGTGTTCGGCCGAAGTTAATCGAGCGTGTTGGGTAAGTTGGTGCACCCCTGCAGGGAAGAACACTTCTATCGATAGCCGGTCCTACGGTAAAGGACACTCGGAGTTGTATCCTGATTGATACAATTTAGAACTGGATACCTGTGATGAGACCTGTATATATGGCTCTGGGATTGCTTCTCGCAGGGAGTCGAGAAGGGATCTCAGGACGAGGTTGATGAATGTATGGCTCTGGGATTGCTTTCTCGCAGGGAGTCGAGAAAGGATCTCTGGGTGAGGTTGATATTATTACTGCTACATTATATGGCATTGTTCTACTCTCTTCTACTGCTGCAAGACCGCTGAAGATGCTAGTCTTCGATAGGACTAGGCCTTCTCTCTATTCTGGCATTTCTGCAGCCCAGTCCACATATACAGCCTCCCCTTGAAAATGTTGCATATGTAGTGTAGATCCTTGCTTGCTGAGTACTTCTGAGTACTCACGGTTGCTTTGTTTTCCTTTTTCTCCCCATATCAGTTTGACGTGACCAGAGGACGGAGCCCCCTGAGACAGATGCCCCGACGATCGTTACTACTACTACCCAGAGGATGGATACTACTACGAGTTGACTTACGACCATGAGTAGGATCGGAGGGTCCCAGGCAGGAGGCCTTCGCCTTTCGATCGTAGTGTTTTATTTTGCCCCGCCTTCCTAAAGGCCTTTCTGTTTCTATTTCATATCTGTACTCAGATATCTGATGCTTCCGCTGACGCTTGTTCGCAAGCTTATGTATTCGAGCCCTCGAGGCCCCTGGCTTGTAATATAAAGCTTGTATGACTTTATTTATGTTTTAGAGTTGTGTTGTGATATCTTCCCGTGAGTCCTTAGGCTTGATCGTGTGCATTTGCGTGTATGATTAGTGCACGATCGGGCCGGGGGCGTCACAGTCTCCAAGAAAGCTGATAAAAACTATCTTGACGATAGTGAGACAACCCAAAAGTCCTATCTTGATGTAGTGTTCGAGTTACTGGCCACTACTGCTGGCACAAGCTCTTCGAACTCGCTGCCTAAATCAGTTCATCTTCTTGAGTCTCAACATCAAGTTGAAAGACATCGATCAGATGTGCTGCGACACGAAGCCGAAGGACTGAGGAAGTCCCTGCAGAATTCAGATGCATACTTTCTGGTGCAACAGCAAGCGCTGGAGGATTTAAGCGCCAAACAAGAGAAAGTTAATCAGCTTGCTAAGCATCTTGCCAGCATGCTGGGTACCCATGATATTGTTTCTTGAGCTCTTCTGAAGTGGTTTCAGTTCTGGACTTGTTTTGCTGCGGCGTTTATTTGCACTGGTCGCCAACTTTGACAACCAGTGTATGTGATATGCTGCTTTGTTCCCTATATTTGCATTGGTGGTGAACTTTGATGCCCAGTGGATGTAATATGTGTAATAGCCGTAATAGCCTAGCGTTAGTTGCTTGCTTGTTTATTCCCTTATTGTCTTGTTTAGTTGTTTGCTTGTAGTCACTGCAGTTCTTTTTCCGCGTTTTTCTAGTGGCCACAATAACCTATTTTTTATAACTAGGCCACAATAACCATGGGCAACATACGGACCGTTGTAACCATGGTCCTGCTACCTGCTGTAGTGACCATGGGCCTCCTACGGGCCGTAGGATCCATGGGCCCTCGATGGGCTGTATATTCAATGGGCCTTATACGGGCTGTATTATTCGTGGACCAATGACGGTCCGCAAAATGGGCCGTAAACGGGCTAGAGTGGAAATCGTGTGTTTATGGCCCGACCATAACGGGCCGTTAATAGGCCGAAATGTATAACGGGCTTAATTCTATCGACAGGCATCACGGGTCATTAATGGGCCGTATTTGATGACACTATGGAAATAGCCCAACGGGTTAACGGGCCACAAACGGGCCGACTATAACCACGGGCTGAATTTGGCCCACAAGCAGAACAGGCCAGTAACGGGCCGTAAGTAACCGAATGCTGGAAATGAGCCAAAGAATAAATGGGCCCTTAGAAGGCCGAAAGGTAATACGGGCTGGAAACGGCCCAACGGAATAATGGGCCATTAATGGGTGTAAAGTGTTACACTGTTCATTATGGGCCAGTTTCACCACGGGGCTTTAAAGGGCCAAGAGTTACAAAGGACCTCGTATGGGCCGAAAGACGTCATGGGTCATACTTGGGCCGGAAGTTACAACGGGCTGGAATCATATTGGACGGCCCAAATAACGCTACCGGGCCCAATTCGGATAGGCCATAACGGGCCGTGAGTTAGCGGGCTGTAAATGGGCTATATGCGAACAGGCCGTTAACAGGCTTTTCGTGGGCCGGCCCGCTACCTTTTGACCAAGTCAAACGGGCCAGCCTTTTCACCTGAACGGGCCTCTGTTGGGTCATGCTACATGTCGACGTATCATAGGCGCCTCCCGTCCAATGAGTGGATGACATTTGTCCCAACGCTGAGCCGACACGTGGTTCCTCTGGCCATTGAGAATTTTACACGTGGAAAATCCCCATTGGTCTGGGCTGTTAACGGGTTATCGGATCCAAACCGGAACCCGATAGCTTAACGACGACCTGTTACGGTGTATGCCACATGTCGGTTACCCTTGACGAAAGCACTTCCATGACGCGCCATTTATCGTCATGGAAGTGGACACTTCCGTGATGATAATTTTGGTAATGTCATGGAACACTTCTACGACAGCACAGGTATGACTATCTTGATTCTATCATAAAATCGTCATGGATGTACATGCATCAGAAAACGTGACCTACTGTGACAAACACGTATCATCACGGAAGTGTATTTTTTTGTAGTGCATGATCATGCAAAGCAATATGACAATGATGAAGCGTGTCATAATAAACGGAATGGTGGAAGTTGCATGGCAATATATCTCGGAATGGCTATAGAAATGCCATAATAGGTAGATATGGTGGCTGTTTTGAGGAAGGTATATGGTGGGTGTAATGCACCGGCGAAAGTTGCACGGTACTAGAGAGGCTAGCAATGGTGGAAGGGTGAGAGTGCGTATAATCCATAGACTCAACATTAGTCATAAAGAACTCACATACTTATTACAAAAGTCTATTAGCTATCGAAACAAAGTATTATACGCATGGTCCTAGGGGGATAGATTGGTAGGAAAATACCATCGCTCGTCCCCGACCGCCACTCATAAGGAAGACAATCAATAAATAAATCATGCTCCGACTTCATCACATAACGGTTCACCATACGTGCATGCTATGGGAATCACAAACTTTAACACAAGTATTTCTACCAATCCATAATTACTCACTAGCATGACTCTAATATCACCATCTTTATATCTCAAAACAATCATAAGGAATCAAACTTCACATAGTATTCAATGCACTTTATATGAAAGTTTTTATTATATCTTTCTTGGATGCCCATCATATTAGGACTAAATTCATAACCAAAGCAAATTACCATGCTGTTTAGAGAGACTCTCAAAATAATATAAGTGAAGCAAGAGAGTTCAACAATTTCTATAAAATAAAGCCACCGCCGTGCTCTAAAAAGATATAAGTGAAGCACTAGAGCAAAATTGCCTAGCTCAAAAGATATAAGTGAAGCACATAGAGTATTCTAATAAATCACGATTCATGCGTGTCCCTCTCAAAAGGTGTGTACAGAAAGGATGATTGTGGCAAACTAAAAGAAAAGACTCAAATCATACAAGACGCTCCAAGCAAAACGCATATCATGTGGTGAATAAAAATATAGCCTTAAGTAAATTTACCGATAGACGAAGACGAAAGAGGGGATGCCTTCCGGGGCATCCCCAAGCTTAGGCTCTTGGTTGTCCTTGAATATTACCTTGGGGTGCCTTGGGAATCCCCAAGCTTAGGCTCTTGCCACTCCTTATTCCATAGTCCATCAAATCTTTACCCAAAACATGAAAACTTCACAACACAAAACTCAACAGAAAACTCATGAGATCCGTTAGTATAAGAAAATAAAACCACCACTTTTGGTACTGTTGTGAACTAATTCCTTATTTATATTGGTGCAATATCTACTATATTCCAACTTCTCCATGGTTCATACCTGTGGCGCCCCCGACTCAATCGTACACTAATCATACACGCAAACGTGTACGATCAAGCACAGGGACTCACGGGAAGATATCACAACACAACTCTAACACAATTTAAACGGAGGTCCACAATATTACAAACCAGGGATCCGAAGATCCGAATACATAAGTCAGTCATACAAATATTATCTGAGTACAGACATAGTTAGACAAGTTTTGCCTTAAGAAGGCTAGCACAAACAGCGACACTAGATCGAAAGGCGTTGGCCTCCTGCCTGGGAGCCTCCGATCCTACTCCTGGTCATCTGGCTCGATCCAGTAGTAAGTACCCTCTGGACCCTCCTGGTAGTAAGCTCCGGTGGTGGCATCTGACTCCTGGACTCCATCGTCTGTTTGTATCATCAATGTGGGATATATGGGGAAAAGAGAAAGTAAAGCAACCGTGAGTACTCATCCGAAGTACTCAGCAAGCAAGGATCTATACTACATATGCAACATTATCAATGGAGAAAAGGCTGTATATGTGGACTGGGCTGCAGAAATGCCATAATAGAGAGAAGGCCTAGTCCTATCAAAGACTAGCATCTTCAAACATCTTCACAAGGCCATCATCTTGCAGCAGTAGAAGAGAGTAGAATAGCATTTTATTTAGCAAACATGTTGAAGTACAGCTTAAAGATCCTTCCTCGACTCCCAAGCGAGAAAGCGATCCCTAAGCTTCAATTAAGTAACAAGTATCCAGTTTAAGTAGTAGATCGGGATACACAAACTGAGCGTCCTTTACCGTAGGACCGGCTATCGATAGAAGATTCATCCCTGCAGGGGTGCACTACTGTTACCCAACACGCTCGATCAACTCTGGCCGGACACACTTGCTGGGTAATGCCCGTCCTCGGAAGATCAACACAAAGCAGCGCCCTACCTAGGCTCGGCAGAGAGGTCAGCACGCCGGACTAACCTATGCACCCAGAGGTCTCGGGCCATCGCCCTGGGCACCCTGCGCGTTGCGAGACTGGCCGGGGTGCAGGCGCGACACTGAACTCGTCAGTGAAGTATCCAGCCCAATCCCGACAATCAGCCCGCTCGGTGAATCGTGACGTCAGACGAGCTTTCGGAGAAACGTACTTTGCAGAGGGTCCCATAACCATTATCCCGCGTGGTGGTAGTGCGTATAGGGCACGTCGACCCACTCAGATCACACACCCAAATCCAATAGGCTCAATTAGTATCAAGCGGAGACAATCAGAGTCTCTGATGCTCCGCCACAATGTCACACTCGAGTGCCCTTCCGGCACACCCGAAAATCATAGATCCCCAGCGGGTACCCACTAGGGTGGACCCGCCTGTAACAGAGGTCAATTAATCGTGTGGTCATAACATCAAGGGAGAAACCCGAGGAATCACCCTCGGCGGATTCCACTCGACGAAATCATCAGGGCGAACGTATGAGGTATCACCCTCGAGGTTCACGCTGAGGGTTGCACGACAGAGTCGTATCGGAAGTGGAGAAGGAGGAATCACCCTCGATGACCACGACCGAACAGCTATACTGCAGAGTATTCATCGTGAGTGCGTTACGAGGTATCACCCTCGGCACCCGATAGTTACTACGCAGAGTCATACAACTAAGGGGGGTGTGAAGTGAGGTGTCGGTCTCTGGTCGACGATCACGTTGATTGAGTCGTCGATGATCAAGCAGGGGCAACAAGGGTAAGGTGGGGGGGTCACTGATGGTTCACTACCAACCTATACTAATCAGTTTATCATAGGCAGGTAAGGTAGCAATGAACAGGTTACAACAGCAGGCTATGCATCAGAATAGGAGCATACATTAACAGTAGCAAAATCTAATGCAAGCAGGAGAATAGAATGGGCGATATCTGGAATGCTCAAGGGGGGGGCTTGCCTGGTTGCTCTGGCAAGAGGGGAAGGTCGTCAACGGGCTGCTCGTCGGTAGAGTAGTCGTATCCTGGTGCAGCGCCGTCGGTCTCAGCGTCTATCGAGAGAGAGAAGGAGGGGGAGAGAAACAATAAATTCACGGCAATAATGCAAACAATATGTATGACATGCCTAAATGATATGCCGGGGTGTTCTACTGCCTAACTAAACGATTTAGTTAATTTAGGAATTTATTTGGATTTATTTAATTAAAGTTGGGCACTATTCATTTACTGAAATCGGTCTAAAAGTTCAATGTTCTTATAGCTGCGAGCGTCTGACGGGAATACGGAGGGCGTATTTGGGTTCGTATCGTCGTTCTGAGCAAGTTTCATGTATAAAATATTTTCATCGGAGTTACGGTTTATTTAATATGATTTTCTAAAGTTTTTATTAATTTCTGGAATTTAATTAATTATTTAATTCAACATTATCCGAAACAGTGCTGATGATGACATCAGCATGACCTCATGCTGATGTCAGCGGTTAATTAAGTAAATTACGAATTACTGTTTAATTAACACTAATTAGTTAATTAGATTAACCTAATCAGGATTAATTAACTAATTAATTAATTAATTATTTTAATTATTTATTTTTATTTCTTATTTTTAAAACATTTTTGGGGGTGGGCCCCCTTTGTCATAGGCCCTGGGGGGTGGGGGCCGGCCGTCAGTGGCCCTGGGCCACAGCGGGCGCAGGGCGTGGCGGGCGCTGGGCGCCGGGCGCGGGCGCAGGCGAGCGCAAGCGAGGCCGGAGGCAGGGCGGCGGCCGGAGGCGAGCGGCTCGGCGCGGTGGCCGGAGCGGCAGCGGGCGGCGGCGCGCGGTGCAGGGCGCGCGGAGGCGAGGCAGGGGCCGGAGCGGGCATGGGCGAGGCGCTGGCGACGGGGCTCGGCCGATGCGCGGCGCGGCAACAGCAGCTGGGGCGAGCGGGAGGAACGGCAGGCGCGCGCGCGCGTGCGGCTCGGGAGGGGCGAGCGCGGCGAGCGGCTGGAGCGGGCCAGGTGCGGGCGCGGTGCAGGGCCGAGCGCGGGCGCGAGGCAGCACGCGAGCGGCAGCGGCGAGGCGGGGCCAGTGGGTGCGGGGCGACGGCGGCGACAGAGAGAGAGGGAGGGCGTGGCCCTCACCGCGGGTGCAGGGTCAGGGCAATGGGCTCGAGGAGGCGGCCGGGGATGACGGCGACGGGGTCCGGCGAGGCGTCGGTGACGAGGCGGAGACGGGGCGCGGTCGGGCGCGTCGGGGCGAGCGCGCGGGGCTCGGGGAGGAAGACGGGGAGGGGCAGTCCGGCGACGGGGACGAGGTGCGGCAGTCCGGCGACGGGGACGAGGTGCGTCGAGGCGGCGGGGCGCGTCGAGGGCGCGGGCGACGGGAGCGGGAGGGGATCGGGCTCCTCCCGATCCAGATCCAGTCGAGGGAGTGGGGGGGTGTGGGTGGTGGCTAGGGTTTCGGTGGCCTCCAGGGGGAGGCCAAGTAGGCGCGGGGTGGGCCGGGAGCTGGGCCGGCCGGCTGGGCTGGGGCCCAGTTGGGCCGGGGGGAGGGGGGTCCGTTTTCTCTTTTTCTTTTCTGTTCTGTTTTTCTTTTATCTTTTTCTTTATTCTCCTTTCTCAGTTTAGTAAATAGTCAGGCCTCCTAATGGTTTTTGTAAAACACAACAATTGCTCCAACAAATACTAGGTATTATCTACCACTACCAAAAATTGGCTTGGAGTCAACTTGAGTTCACACAATTTTTATAATAATTAAATTGCATTATTCCTCGCTGTTTTAATTATGTTAGAGCCACCTAATTATTTTATTATTTGTTGGTTTCAATTTTAGACTAGCTTCTGCAATATTTGTTATTTATCGAACATTTTAGTTTTTATGTTGGACAACTTTCATATTTCACTTTCATTTAAATTTGAATTTGGCTTGGGAGTTGAAATGCAATATGATGCTAATGATGATTATGCAGTGTTAACCTCGCTGACATGTCATTATCAAAAGTGATTACTGTTGCTAATCACCGGGGGTGTTACAATACCCCCCGATACTACCCATAGATTCATCAAAATAAGCAAACAACACATAGAAAACAGAATCTGTCAAAAACAGAACAGTCTTCGAAGATCTGAATTGTTATAATACTTATGTAACTCCAAAAATTCTGAAAAATAACGAAAACATACGAAATTTCTATATCAATATTTTGTAAAAAATTTAGGGTTTTTCCATGCTCCAGTGAATTTAAACAATTCTGTTACTGGACGCAAAAGTTTCTGTTTTTCAGCAAGATCAAATCAACTATCACCGTAAGCCATCCCAAAGGTCTTACTTGGCACAAACACTAATTAAAACATAAAAACACATCTGACCAGAGGCTATATGAAAAACTTATTGGAAAACAGAAAATAAAAATATTGGGTTGTCTCCCAACAAGCGCTTTTCTTTAAAGCCTTTTAGCTAGGCATTGATAATTTTAATGATGCTCACATGAAAGACAAGAATTGAAGCACAAAGAGAGCATCATAAAGTACGTGAAAAACACATCTAAGTCTAACATACTTCCTATGCATAGGCATCTTATAGGCAAACAAATTATCAAGACAAGCAAGATCTAGCATATGCAAGGAAGAAGAAAGAAACAATAGCAATCTCAACGAATCGAGAGGTAAATTAGTAACATGAAAATTTCTAAAACCATATTTTCCTCTCTCATAATAATTACATGTAGGATCATAATCAAATTCAACAATATAACTATAACATAAAATATTCTCTACATGATCCACATGCATGCAAAGTTGACACTCTTCCAAAATAGTGGGATTATCGTCAAATAAAGTCATGACCTCTCCAAGCCCACTTTTATCAAAAATTTCATAAGATTGATCATACTCCAAAGTAGTTGGATCATTATTACCTAGAGTTGACACTCTTCTAAACCCACTTTCAATATTATCATAAACATATCCATCATGAGGCTTAAATAAAATTTCAAGATCATAAAAAGTATTATCACCCCAATCATGGTCATTGCAATAAGTAGCGGACATAGCAAAACTAGCATCCCCAAGCTTGGGGTTTTGCATATTATTAGCACAATTGATATTAATAGAATTTATAATAACATCATTGCAATCATGCTTTTGATTCAAGGAACTATCAAGTATGGGTACAATAGCAATAATCTCATGTTTAACATAAGGAACTATAGCAAATTCATCTCCATAAATATTGGCATCATGGCGATAAGAATAGCAATCATCATGTTCATCAAGGGATATTTCAATCAAATCTACGGAATCATAATTATCTATAGATTCATGCATATCATTATTTTCTTCCAAAGCAACGGTCATTCTCTCAATAAATTCTTTGACATAGGCATTATGAGCATAGTTTTCATAGCAATATTTAAGTATGTCAAAAATTTCAGATTTGTAGAGAGTAATATCATACTTTTCAATCAAAGAAGCAACTTCATAAGCACCCTTAAAAGCAACAAATTCTTCAATTTGTTCGATATCATAGTAACTATAAACACCCTTTTCATAAGAAGATAAGGTTTCATTATCATTAAACTCACATAGGTAGGGAAGGTGTTTTTTAGGGTTCTTAGAGCAACAATTAAAATCACAAAGTTCACAAAGATTCCAAGCATAACATAGAAAACAATTTATTTGATTCCATAAGAGTCTCCCTTTTTCAGACAAACGGTGACGAACAAAATGAGCATCCTCATCTAAAGATTTTCCCTCAACTAAACTAGTTGGGGTTTCAGCACGAGCACATATGGATCGAAGATGATCCAAGTAGAAAACTTCAAGTGGATCCATAAACTTTGTTTCTGATTTTCAATAAACACAATGATACCAAGCAAACAAGCAAACGAGCCAAGTAAGATATAAAGGCAAACAAAAGAAAGGCGAATAAAAAGGAAAATCTTTTTGTATTTTTCTGAAAATCGTTTTAGAGGTGGGGGAGAGGAAAACGAGAGGAAAATGGCAAATAATGTAATGCAAGAGATGAGAGTTTATGACGGGTACTTGGTAGGCTTGACGTAGATCTCCCCGGCAACGGTGCCAGAAATTCTTCCTGCTACTTCTTGAGCTTGTGTTGGTTTTTCCCTTGAAGAGGAAAGGGTGATGCAGCACAGTAGAGATAAGTATTTCCCTCAGTTAAGAACCAAGGTATCAATCCAGTAGGAGAAACGCGCAAGTCCCCAATAGATGCACCTATACAAACAATCAAACACTTGCACCCAACGCGATAAAGGGGTTGTCAATCCCTTCACGGTTACTTGCAAAGGTGAGATCTGATAGAGATAGATAAAACTGAATAAAAGATAACTAAATATTTTTGGGTTTTTTGGTTTATAGATCTGAAAATAAAAGATTACAAAATAGTAGATCGGAAACAAGTATGATAGAAAATAGACCCGGGGGCCATAGGTTTCACTAGAGGCTTCTCTCTTGAAGGCAAATAATACGGTGGGTGAACAAATTACTGTCGAGCAATTGATAGAAAAGCGCAAAGTTATGACGATATCCAAGGCAATGATTATGCATATAGGCATCACGTCCGTATCAAGTAGACCGACTCCTGCCTGCATCTACTACTATTACTCCACACATCAACCGCTATCCAGCATGCATCTAGATTATTAAGTTCATAAAGAACGGAGTAACGCCTTAAGTAAGATGACATGATGTAGAGGAATAAACTCAAGGAATATGATGTAAACCCCATCTTTTTATCCTTGATGGCAACAATACAATACGTGCCTCGCTACCCCTACTATGTCACTGGGTGATGACACCACAAGATTGAACCCAAAGCTAAGCACCTCTCCCATTGCAAGAAAAACCAATCTGGTTGGCCAAACCAAACCGATAGTTTAAAGAGAGTTACAAAGATATCAAATCATGCATATAAGAATTCAGAGAAGATTCAAATAATATTCATAGATAAACTGATCATAAATCCACAATTCATCGGATCTCGACAAACACACCGCAAAAGAAGATTACATCGGATAGATCTCCAAGAACATCAAGGAGAACATGGTATTGAGAATCAAAGAGAGAGAAGAAGCCATCTAGCTACTAGCTATGGACCCGTAGGTCTGAGGTAAACTACTCACGCTTCATAGGAAGGGCAATAAGGTTGATGTAGATGCCCTCCATGATCAAATCCCCCTCTGGCAGGATGCCAGAAAAGGCCCCAAGATGGGATCTCACGGGAACAGAAGGTTGCGGCGGTGGAAAAGTATTTTCGTGGCTCTCTCTGATGGTTTGGGAATATATGTGAATATATAGGAAGAAGAAGTAGGTCAGGGGACTCCCGAGGGGGGCACAAGGTAGGGGGCACGCCCTCCACCCTTGCCGCCGCCTCGTGGGTCTTCTGGCTTGGACTCCAAGTCCTCTGGGTGTCTTCTGGTCCAAGAAAAATCATCGCAAAAAATTTATTCCGTTTGGACTCCGTTTGATATTCCTTTTCTACGAAACTCTAAAACAAGGAAAAAACAGAAACTGGCACTGGCCTCTAGGTTAATAAGTTAGTCTCAAAAATAAGATAAAATAGCATATTAATGCATGTAAAACATCCAAAACAGATAATATAATAGCATGGAACAATCAAAAATTATAGATACGTTGGAGACGTATCATTGACCTGGCCCTCCTCGGGAGCCTGGTGAGCCGTCGGCCGACAAGTAGCCGGCTGACTTTAGTTCCTCAATGTCGCTGTTAGTGACGATGGAGGCCTCCCACTTGCCGTTGGCGCCGGATCCGGCCATGGCTGAAGCTAGGAGGAGGCTGGGAAGGGAATCGCTGCGGAAGAGTAGAGCAGGGCGCTGGAGCTCTGGAGATTGGAAAAGTGATGGCGAGAGGTGGAGGAAGGCGTAGGCTGGTAACTGCAGCTGTTCCCCTTTTATGGGCTGCGGAGAAACCAACAGTTCCTTTTTCCATGCCACGGGCCTCTCCACTTCCCGATATACTTGCGATGTTATGCGCGGGCGGGATGATCGATGTAACACCCCCAGTGGTTAACTACAGTAACCACCCTTTTTTATTATGCCATGTCATCATGATCAATAGTGCATAATCATCATTAGCATCATATTGCATTTCAACTCCTAAGTCAAATCCCAATTTAAATGAAAGTGAAAAATAAAAGTTATCCAACATAAAAACTAAAATGTGCAGCATGTTGCAAATATTCCCAAAGCTTTTATAAAATTGATTGCAACATTTATTGGAATGTAAAAGGACTCAAACAGCAAGGAACAGCAGCAAAACAGCACTATTTAATCCTTTTTCAATTAAATAAAATCCAAACAAAAAGATATGGACATCAAACCAATTTCTAGCAGTGACTAATGATGCACCATATTTGTTTGGGCTAGTCTCATATTTTACAAAAGTGTTTTGAAATAAAAACAAAAGCCTAAACAGAAACTAAAAAGAGAAAACAGAAAAGAAATTAGAAAAAGAAAAAGAGAAAGAAGCCCACCGCTGCCTGGGCCGCGAGTGCACAGTGCGGCCCGACCCACCTAGCTCTTCCCCTACCCCGCACTGCTCACCCGCGCTGCCTCGTTGTCGAACACCTGACGCGCGCATGCACGCCCGCGCCCCGGCCCCCCCTCTCCCGCTCGACAGCGCGCGCTCTCGCTCGCCGTGGATAAAGGGCAGCGCCCAGCGCTCCCCCGGCCCCCCTGGCCACTCCTCAACTCTTCCCTCTCTGCTTCCCCCTCACCCGAGCGCCAACGACGCCATGGCTCCGGCGTAGCCACGGCCACCGTGCCCCATACGCCTCCCCGACGTGTCCCTGAGCTTCGCTGGCGGCCTCTACTTCGCCTGCGCCGACTGGACCGAGCCGAGGACCCCGGCATCGTCCCCAACTCCGTCGTCTTCAACCTGCGGCCGCCCGCATCGCCGCCGTCGATTCGCCGCCTCGATCCCACCCCGAACCCACTTAAGCACACCTGCAGGAGCGCTATAAGCTGCCGCTTTGTCTCCCTCTCCTCGCGCCATCGTTTGCGGCCCCTAGCAAGCGCCTCCACCGTAGCCGAATGCGCCGCTGCCTGCCTCGTCGCCGGCATGGCTCCAGCGACCAAACGGCCCCGCAACTGTGCCCGCTCGCTTCACCGCATCGCGCAGGTCACGCCTAGCCTCTTGGCTCGTTCGCACGCACGCTGCAACGCCATTCGCCGTCTCACCCGAATGCCACCGTCCGCCGACGAGCTCACCGCGCTCTGCTCCGACCACCACAGCTAGCGTCGGTAGGCTAGATCGACGCGGCTCGGGATGCCCGATCGAGAGCAAGAAACGGCGCTCGATTTGACCCACTGTGCGTGAAACCCGCAGCTCTCCCGAGCCTCCGCCGCGTTTTCGGGCTCGCCGGCGTTCAGCCGCCGGCCAGCCAATGTGGCAAGGGTGGGCCCCGCCTCCGTGCCACTGACTGTGGGCCCGCGGGCCCCAGTTGACCCGGTCAGCCCGCTGACTAGGCTGGCTGTGTCACTGACACACGGGCCCCACCACCTGTTAATTAATTATTTTGATTAAGTTAATTAGTTTAACCTAATTACACACTGACATGTGGGCCCAGTAGCCTAATTAGTTAATTAGTTAAAAATAAACTCTGTTTAGACTAATCAGAGGCTGACATGTGGGCCCCACTGGTCAGGTTTGACCCTGGTCATCCGACCGTTGACTGCTGACGTCAGCATTACGTCACAGTGACGTCACCCTGCTACTGTTTCGGATAATGTTGATTTAAATAATTAAATAAATTCCAGAAAATCAATAAAACTTTAGAAAATCATATCTTTTAATCCGTAACTCCGATGAAAATAATTTATATATGAAAAATGATCAGAAAAATGAGACGGATCCGAATACGCTACCCACTTACCTGTTGGATGCCTCTAACTATCTGAACATGCAACTTTTTGCCTGTTTCAGATAAATGAATAGTGTATGACCTTAATAAAATAATTCCAAACAAATTCCTAAAATAACTAAATGACTTGGACATGTCTTCAGGCAACCCTGCACTGCACGTTAGCATGACCTGCTCCATGTTGCTTATGTTTGCTCTATATTTATACTATTTCCTCCCCTCTTCTCTCTCGTTAGACCCTGATGCAGTTCCCGGTACCGACGCAGCTCCGGATCCCGAAGACATCATTGACGACCTTGCCCTTGTCGCCGAGCAACCAGGCAAGCCCCCCCCCTTTGATCATCCCGATATCGCCCATTCTATTTCTCATGCTTGCATTAGAATTGCTGCTGCTACCGCTTTACCTATTCTGATGCATAGCCTGTTTATTGTATCCTGCTGTTGATAATTACCTGCATATCCTAAAATGCTTAGTATAGGCTGGGTAGAGACCTATCCGTGACCCCACTAGTCCCGACCGCCCCGCTGGATTATCCGAAGACCCGATCAACGGGAATTGAAGACCAGGCCCCGACACCGCACATCACCCCCCTTAGTTGTAACAACACTGCAGCGTTACTATCGAGTGCCGAGGGTGAAACCTCTTGTAGCACTTCTGATGTTAACTCTGTAGAGTAGCTATTCGGTCGTGGTCATCGAGGGTGATTCCTCCTTCACCGCTTCCGATAACGACGCCGTCGTGCAACACCTCAAGTGTGAACCCAGTGAGGGTGATTCCTCCGAGTTCACCTTGACGGATACATCGAGTGGCAATTCAATGAGGGTGATACCTCGGATTCCCCTGTTGTTATAGACACACGGATACTTGGACTTTGCACTGTTACTTGGATAGGCGGGTCGACCCTGAGGGGTACCCGCGTGCGCCTGAGAGGCGAGTGTTGTGAAGACGGGTGACTGTGTGGTGCCCGAGTGATGAATACGAGGCACGGCCGGGCATTCTTAACCCTTGCAGCAAGTCCTCGAGACGGGGTGACGGGGTCACATCTTTCGTGAGTCTCTGCTCGTTTCCGCAAGCCCTAGTCCATTAACGATTTGGATATTTGATCCGAGCAGGTGTGGCGCCCCCTGCTCAATCATACACTAATCATACACACAAACGTGTACGATCAAGCACAGGGACTCACGGGAAGATATCACAACACAACTCTAACACAATTTAAACGGAGGTCCACAATATTACAGACCATGGATCCGAAGATCCGAATACATAAGTCAGTCATACAAATATTATCTGAGTACAGACATAGTTAAACAAGTTTTGCCTTAAGAAGGCTAGCACAAACAGCGACACTAGATCGAAAGGCGTTGGCCTCCTGCCTGGGAGCCTCCGATCCTACTCCTGGTCATCTGGCTCGATCCAGTAGTAAGTACCCTCTGGACCCTCCTGGTAGTAAGCTCCGGTGGTGGCATCTGACTCCTGGACTCCATCGTCTGTTTGTATCATCAATGTGGGGTATATGGGGAAAAGAGAAAGTAAAGCAACCGTGAATACTCATCCGAAGTACTCAGCAAGCAAGGATCTATACTACATATGCAACATTATCAATGGAGAAAGGCTGTATAAGTGGACTGAGCTGCAGAAATGCCAGAATAGAGAGAAGGCCTAGTCTTATCGAAGACTAGCATCTTCAAACATCTTCACAAGGCCATCATCTTGCAGCAGTAGAAGAGAGTAGAATAACATTTTATTTAGCAAACATGTTGAAGTACAGCTTAAAGATCCTTCCTCGACTCCCAAGCGAGAAAGCGATCCCGAAGCTTCAATTAAGTAACAAGTATCCAGTTTAAGTAGTAGATCGGGATACACAAACTGAGCGTCCTTTACCGTAGGACCGGCTATCGATAGAAAATTCATCCCTGCAGGGGTGCACTACTGTTACCCAACACGCTCGATCCACTTTGGCCGGACACACTTGATGGGTAATGCCCGTCCTCGGAAGATCAACACAAAGCAGCGCCCTACCTAGGCTCGGCAGAGAGGTCAGCACGCCGGACTAACCTATGCACCCAGAGGTCTCGGGCCATCGCCCTGGGCACCCTGCGCGTTGCGAGACTGGCCGGGGTGCAGGCGCGACACTGAACTCGTCAGTAAAGTATCTAGCCCAATCCCGACAATCAGCCCGCACGGTGAATCGTGACGTCAGACGAGCTTTCGGAGAAACGTACTTTGCAGAGGGTCCCATAACCATTATCCCGTGTGGTGGTAGTGCGTATAGGGCACGTCGACCCACTCAGATCACACACCCAAATCCAATAGGCTCAATTAGTATCACGCGGAGACAATCAGAGTCTCTGATGCTCCGCCACAATGTCACACTCGAGTGCCCTTCCGGCACACCCGAAAATCATAGATCCCCAGCGGGTACCCACCAGGGTGGACCCGCCTGTAACAGAGGTCAAGTAATCGTGTGGTCATAACATCAAGGGGGAAACCCGAGGAATCACCCTCGGCGGATTCCACTCAACGAAATCATCAGGGCGAACGTATGAGGTATCACCCTCGAGGTTCACACTCAGGGTTGCACGACAGAGTCGTATCGGAAGTGGAGAAGGAGGAATCACCCTTGATGACCACGACCGAACAGCTACACTGCAGAGTATTCATCGGGAGTGCGTTACGAGGTATCACCCTCGGCACTCGATAGTTACTACGCAGAGTCATACAACTAAGGGGGTGTGAAGTGAGGTGTCGGTCTCTGGTCGACGATCACGTTGATCGAGTCGTCGATGATCAAGCAGGGGCAACAAGGGTAAGGTGGTGGGGTCACTGATGGTTCACTACCAACCTATACTAAACAGTTTATCATAGGCAGGTAAGGTAGCAATGAACAGGTTACAACAGCAGGCTATGCTTCAGAATAGGAGCATACATTAACAGTAGCAAAATCTAATGCAAGCAGGAGAATAAAATGGGCGATATCTGGAATGCTCAAGGGAGGGGGGCTTGCCTGGTTGCTCTGGCAAGAGTGGAAGGTCGTCAACGGGCTGCTCGTCGGTAGAGTAGTCGTATCCAGGTGCAGCGTCGTCGGTCTCAGCGTCTATCGAGAGAGAGAAGGAGGGGGAGAGAAACAATAAATTCACGGCAATAATGCAAACAATATGTATGACATGCCTAAATGATATGCCGGGGTGTTCTACTGCCTAACTAAATGATTTAGTTAATTTAGGAATTTATTTGGATTTATTTAATTAAAGTTGGGCACTATTCATTTACTGAAATCGGTCTAAAAGTTCAATGTTCTTATAGCTACGGGCGTCTGACGGGAATACGGAGGCCGTATTCAAATTCGTATCGTCGTTGTGAGCAAGTTTCATGTATAAAATATTTTCATCGGAGTTACGGTTTATTTAATATGATTTTCTAAAGTTTTTATTAATTTCTGGAATTTAATTAATTATTTAATTCAACATTATCCGAAACAGTGCTGATGATGACATCAGCATGACATCATGCTGATGTCAGTGGTTAATTAAGTTAATTACTAATTACTATTTAATTAACACTAATTAGTTAATTAGATTAACCTAATCAGGATTAATTAACTAATTAATTTATTTATTTATTTATTTTTATTTTTATTTTTTTTATTTTTTTTAAACGTTTTCGGGCGGGGCCCCACATGTCATTGGCCAGGGGGGCACTGGCCCATTCGTCAGTGGCCCTAAGGCCAAACGAGCGCGGGCGCGCGGGCGACGGGCAGGCGCCCGAGGGGCGCTGGGCGCGGGCGCAGGCGAGCGCAAGTGGGGCCGGAGGCAGGGCGGCGGCCGGAGGCAGGCGGCGCGGCGCGGTGGCCGGAGCGGGCACGGGCGAGGCGCGTGCGCGCGCGGCGATGCGCGGGCGCGGGGAGGCGAAGGCGCAGGCTCGGTCGCTGCGGGCGAGCAGCGACGGGCAAGTAGCGGCGGGCGACGACAGCAAGCAGAGCAGCAGGGCTCGGAGGAAGGGCGAGCGGGAGGGGGCCACGGGCGGTGAGCAGCAGAGGGAGAGGCGAGGCGAGGCCGACGCGGCGCAGACGCAGCGCGGGCGTGTGGGCGCGCGCACGGGGATACACGGGCGAGGCAAGCAGGGCGACGCCCTGGGCGAGCGAAGGCCGGCGCGGACACGGCCGGAGCACGGCGAGCGAGGCGAGAGAGGGGAGAGGCCGGGGCCGGGCCTCACCGGGGTTCGCAGGGACGGGGCAGCGGTGCGTGAGGAGGAGGACGGAGACAACGCGTCGTGGAGGAGGCAGTCCGGCGAGGAGGGGCTTGACGTGCGCGGCGACGGGGTGGCGACGATGTCGGGGGCGAGGCGAGCGCGCGGCTCGATCCCGATCCAGGAGGGGATCGGGAGAGGGGGGGAGCGAGGGGGGGGGGAAGTGTCGGTGGGGTGGGGGTTAGGGTTCGGTGGTCCAGGGGATAAGGGGGTGGGGTGGGCCGGCCGAGCCAGCTGGGCTGGGGCCCAGTTGGGCCAGGGGGGTGGGTTTTGCTTTTTCTTCTTTTATCTTTTTCTTTTTCTTTACTTTCTTTTCTCCTGTTTAGTAAATAGTTAGGCCACATATTGTATTTTGTAAAACATAACAATTGCTCCAACAAATACTAGGTATTACCTAGCACTACCAAAAATTAGTTTGGAGACAATTGGAGCTCCCACAAATTTTATAATATTTAATATGCATTAATCCTAGCTGTTTTAATTATGTTAGAGCCACCTAATTATTTTATTATTTGTTGGTTACAATTTTAGACTAGCCTCTGCAATATTTGTTATTTATCGAACAATTTAGTTTTTATGTTAGATAACTTTTATATTTCACTTTCATTTAAATTTGAATTTGACTTAGGAGTTGAAATGCAATATGATGCTAATGATGATTATGCACTATTAATCTCGCTGACATGTCATTATCAAAAGTGATTACTGTTGCTAATCACCGGGGGTGTTACAATTCTCCTCATCTATTAAGAATTCTCGTCCCGAGAAGTTAGAGGAACACTGAAAGAAGGCGGGGTATTCTTCACGAAGACGATCCTCGCGTTCCCAAGTGGCCTCATCTTCAGAATGATTTGACCACTGAACCTTGAGGAATTTGATTGACTTTTGACGAGTCCGACGTTCAGTTTCATCAAGAACACGGATGGGATATTCTGGATAAGACAGATCTTCCCGTAATTCAAGCACTTCGTGATCCACAGCTCTAATAGGATCCTTGAAGCAGCGACGGAGTTGGGATACATGAAAGACGTCATGTACTTGAGAAAGATTTGGCGGCAATTGCAATTGATATGCCACTTCTCCTCGACGGGCAAGAATACGGAACGGGCCAATGTAGAGAGGAGCTAACTTGCCTTTGATTCCGAACCTATGAGTGCCTTTCAATGGAGTGACGCGGAGGTAAGCTTGCTCGCCAGGTTGATAGACTATTTCCTGGTGCTTTCGGTCATAGTTGCTCTTCTGACGAGACTGAGCAGTTTTCAAATGTTCACGGACAATGTGGACTTGATCTTCTGCTTGCTGAATAATGTCCGGCCCGACGAGTGAGCGTTCCCCAGTTTCTGACCAATTCAGAGGGGTTCGACACTTACGACCATAAAGAACTTCAAACGGTGCCATCTTCAGACTAGCTTGATAGCTATTGTTGTAAGAGAATTCGGCATACGGGAGAGATTCCTCCCATTTCTTACCGAAGGAGATGACGCAAGCTCGAAGCATATCTTCGAGCACTTGATTAACTCGTTCAAATTGACCCTGTGACTGAGGGTGAAAAGAGGTGCTGAAAGACAGATGTGTTCCCATAGCTTCTTGGAAACTATTCCAGAATCTGGAGGTGAAGAGGCTGCCATGATCAGAACTGATCTCCAAAGGAACACCATGGAGTGACACAATTCGGGAAACATACAAGTCTGCTAACTGGCTAGCAGTGATTGTCTCCTTAACTGGTAGAAAGTGAGCAACCTTAGAGAATCGGTCAATGACGACAAATATAGCATCATTACCCTTCTGGGATTTGGGAAAACCAGTAATGAAATCCATTTGGACCTTGTCCCATTTCCATTCAGGAATTGTAAGGGGTTGCAGAGTTCCTGCGGGCCTTTGATGTTGAGCTTTAACGCGGCGGCAAACGTCACACTCAGAAACATAACGAGCAATGTCTCGCTTCATATTAGGCCACCAGTATCTCTGACAAATGTCACGGTACATCTTTGTGCTACCAGGATGAATTGATAGAGGAGTGTCATGAGCTTCCATCATAACGTGTTCCCTCTCATCTTTGAACTTAGGTACGAAGAGACGGTGTTGGAAAAATAGGATCCCATCATTATCAAGATGGAACTCCGACGGTTTTCCTTTTTCAAGGTACCGCTTGATCCTTTCAACTTCAGAGTCATACCGTTGCATAGTTTTGATGCTGTGTTCTAAATCTGGTTCGACAACCAGGGTATTGAGATAACCCTGTGGAACAATATGGAGGTTCAATTTATGAAACTCTTCATAAAGAAGAGGTTGTGATTCCTGAACCATATGGTTGCTGCAATAAGCCTTGCGGCTCAAAGCATCGGCCATTACATTTGCCTTGCCAGGGGTGTATGAGATATTCATATCATAATCGGCTATTGTCTCAAGCCATCTTTGTTGACGAAGGTTCAGATCTGGTTGAGTATACAAATACTTCAAACTTTGATGATCCGTATATATCTCGCAACGGTTACCAAGAAGGTAATGTCGCCATAGCTTCAGGGCATAAATAACCGCAGAAAGTTCGAGATCGTGCACTGGGTAATTTTCTTCGTGAGGACGCAATTGTCGGGAGGCATAAGCAATTACCTTGCGTTCTTGCATTAGGACACAGCCTAATCCTTGACGGGAGGCATCGCAGTATATCACGAAATCCTTTTGGGAATCCGGGGGTGCTAATACTGGGGCAGATGTCAATTTATCTTTTAGTGTATGAAAGCTTTCTTGACATTTTTCTGTCCACTCAAACTTAACACCTTTGTGAAGCAGATTTGTCAATGGTTTTGCAATCTTGGAAAAGTTCTCAACGAATCGACGGCAATAACTTGCAAGTCCGAGAAAACTTCTGACTTGCTTGACATTCTTCGGTGGAGTCCAGTCAAGAATAGCCTGAACTCGT
Source organism: Thinopyrum elongatum (assembly GCA_011799875.1). Taxonomy (NCBI): domain Eukaryota; kingdom Viridiplantae; phylum Streptophyta; class Magnoliopsida; order Poales; family Poaceae; genus Thinopyrum; species Thinopyrum elongatum. The sequence continues at coordinate 344,534,412 of CM022302.1, forward strand.
TCGGGGTTAACAGCAATTCCATCCTTGGAAATCACATGTCAAAGGTAAGTTACTTCAGAAAACCAAAATTCACATTTCGAATACTTGGCATACAACTGGTGTTCTCGAAGCCTTTCTAGTACCAAACGGAGGTGTTCAGCATGTTCTTCTTTATTCTTAGAATATATCAGGATATCATCCAAATAAACCACGACGAATTTGTCGAGGTAATCCATGAATATATGATTCATCAGACGGGAGAAAGTTGCTGGGGCATTCGTTAGGCCAAATGACATGACGGTGTATTCATAGGAGCCATAACGAGTGACGAATGCAGTCTTGGGAATATCCTCTTCACGGACACGGATCTGGTGATAACCCAACCTCAGGTCGAGTTTAGAGAACACCGATGATCCTGCGAGTTGATCATAAAGATCATTGATCCGGGGCAGTGGGTATTTATTCTGGATTGTGGCTTGGTTAATGGGCCGATAATCCCGAACCAAACGGTTAGTTCCATCCTTCTTCTTAACGAAGAGTGAAGGTGCTCCCCAAGCAGAGGAACTGGGGCGGATGAAACCACTTTTAAGTGACTTGTCGATTTCTTCCTTAAGCTCGAGTAGGTGATGTGGAGGCATCTTATAAGGTCGCTTGGCAATAGGGACGGTGCCAGGCTTCAAGTCAATGACAAACTCGACAGCTCTAGCCGGGGGTATTCCTGGAAGTTCTTCTGGAAAGACGTCTAGAAAATCTCGAACGACAGGAACGTTCTCGATCCCTTCCAGAGGTGAGGCGTTCAAAGCATTCAGAGCATATATCTGAGCTTCGGCGTCCCGAGTAATGCGGGCGGTATAGTTCACTATCTCATCGGTGGGGTGAAGAAGTTGAACGACTTTAGTGGCACAATTGATCGAAGCAATGTGAGCTTTCAACCAATCCATTCCAAGTATGAGGTCTACGGTGGAAGACTTCAGGACGATGGGCGATGCAAGGAATTCCAATCCTTTAATTTCGACGGTAACGTCAGGTGCTATTACGTCAGCATGACAGTGACCTCCGGGAGTTTTAATGACTAACGGAGTATGCATTTTCTCATATCGAATGCCATGCATAAATGCAAATTTTCCAGAGATGAATGAATGTGATGCTCCTGAATCAAATAAAACAGAAGCAGGTACTGAGTTAACAAGAAGGGTACCCATCACAGTAGCAGGTTGATCCTGGACTTCTTCAATGTCAATGTTGTAGGTGTGTCCACGACCAGGTGCAGAAGACCCAGTATTATAGTTGCGGGTCTGGTTGTTGCCACGACCACTGCCACGGCCAGCACGAGGAAAGGCTAACTGATTCTGATTCTGGCGGCAGTCTTTAGCCTGGTGTCCTGGTTTGCGACACTTGAAGCATAGACCATCTTCAGGACGAAGAGGAGCATTGTTTTGAATAGCTTGAGTTTTTGGCTGCCTCGGTGGTGGAGGAGGCAGACGTGGTGTAGCATAGTTGTTCTTTGGCGCAGAGGTATTGGAACGGAATGCATTGTTGGGGATCCAAACTCGACGCTTCGATGCTGAGCCCGAAGATGAGCCAGCATCACGATAGCGCTTCTGCGAGTCCTTGTATTCCATCTGAGCGGTCTCAACAAGAATAGCCTTGTTCGTCAGAGTTGAAAAGTCATTGAAGTCTTGAGCAGCTAGTGCAAGCTTGAGGTCGGGGTGTAGTCCATTACGGAACTTCTCTTGTCTGCGTGCATCTATAGCGATGTCTTCTTCAGCATAGCGGGAGAGGTCTAGAAATTCCCGCTGATAAGCTTCGACGGTCTTGTTGCCCTGAGTGAGGTTACGGAACTGGGTCTTCATGCGTTCCATAATTGCTTGAGGGATATAACGTGTACGGAAAGCAGCCTGGAACTCATACCAGGTGATGACTGTTCCAACAGGCAGAGTACGCTTGTGTGTGTCCCACCATTGAGCTGCGGGGCCTTTTAAGAAAAAGGCCGCGAAGTTGACGAAGTTGGCAGGGGCGACATTAGCTGACTCCATCTCGTGAGTGATGTCGTGGAGCCAGTCATCTGCATCCAGGGGCTTGTCAGAGTTGCGAAACTGCGTTGGGTTGAGTCGCGTAAACTCTGTCAAAGTTATTGAAGCTGGGTTCTGGTCCTGGTTGTTCTGATGCGGAAACTGAGCCATGATTCCAACCATGAACTGGCGGTTAAGCTCAAACTGTTGCATCATAGCCGCCATATAGTCTGGCGGTGGTGGGCGTTCAGGGGCATGACCACGACCACCTGGTCTAACCATCCTGCTAAGTATCAACAGGGGGTAGTTTAGTAAAAGCAATTGCGAGCGTTTAGTGTCAAACATGATGTAACTCGACAACAAATTAAGTAGTGTGACAGATACATAACAGTAGTCGATTAAGACATACAGATCCATACACAGTCGGTTAAAATTGGGCAGCATAACGGCGCAAATTGAAAAACTAGAGACACACTAGGCGGCGCGCAGGCACGCGGTAAGGAAGTACACAGCGTGACATAGCAAAGGCTACATCAGCGTCGGAGAAAACCACTGAAACGGGGTAACTGCAAGTGCGGACGACGAATGTTCATCGCGGCAGGATCCTGTGCTCCATGTGCACTCTGATGCAGAACCCGGTCTCGAACTGTAAGAAGAGGTCCACGTGCAGGCGTGTGACCTCCCACAGCGGGCCAATCAATACCTGGCGGCATCTCGGTCCTGCGTGGGTAAAGAATATACTCCGGATGTATCCCTGCACGAACAGCTGGTAGCAACTGTGTCATAGCCTCGTAGTAGCGTGCTCGAGTGGCGAACAACTCGACGGCAAGAGCCCGAACAGTGCGATCCAGAGCCTGAGTGCACTGAATCAGAACGCGCGGGTCATAGCGACGAGGCTCGAACGGGGCACAGATAGCTGTGTAGTATCCAGTAGCATCTCCAACAGGGGCATACGGAATGTACCGAAACACAGTATCATCCAAGTTAGCATTGCGCTCTCCTTGGAGACGTACGACAGCAGAGTAGGCGGCATCATGGACTGCCATCTCAATCGTCACGCCTAATCCGTGAAAAAGGTGTAGCTCAGTGTCTGAGTTGTTCTGCTGATCATAAATCCGGACTTCAGCATAGTACTGTTCCTAGTTGAACTCGCGGTAAACCTCGTAAACCAAGTACTCAGGATACCAACGGTAGCCAAGTCTGGTCATGAGAGCGATCAGGACAGCTGGAAACCCAGGGGCATTACGAGCCCAAGTGCGAAGCACAAGCTGTGTCGTAGGACGCGGTGGAAACAAACGATCCATCTGAAACAGAGGAAATTCAGATTTGTCAAATGACAATGAGAAGTTTAACACAACTCGGAAAGAAAGGTTAAACAAAACAATGGAAAGGAAAATGATTATCAGACTAATCAGATCAATGACAGGGAAATCGCACAGATATCCAGCTCTCCGGGTAGACGGGATTTACGAGATCCTAAGTGTCGGCGTTAGTAAAATTTATTTAACCTGAGTAGAAGAGAGATCAGAGTCCCAGAGTATAGACGAGGAATAAAAGATCCTAATACCACCCAGTTGGCGACGTGGGCCCGTAAGCCACACAGCCAAGTTAGTAAATTAGTTTTTCGATGTCTAGACTCAACTTCGGCCAAGGAATTGGAAGGGGGCTTCCTACAGGCAGTCGGCTCTGATACCAACTTGTGGCGCCCCCTGCTCAATCGTACACTAATCATACACGCAAACGTGTACGATCAAGCACAGGGACTCACGGGAAGATATCACAACACAACTCTAACACAATTTAAACGGAGGTCCACAATATTACAGACCAGGGATCCGAAGATCCGAATACATAAGTCAGTCATACAAATATTATCTGAGTACAGACATAGTTAAACAAGTATTGCCTTAAGAAGGCTAGCACAAACAGCGACACTAGATCGAAAGGCGTTGGCCTCCTGCCTGGGAGCCTCCGATCCTACTCCTGGTTATCTGGCTCGATCCAGTAGTAAGTACCCTCTGGACCCTCCTGGTAGTAAGCTCCGGTGGTGGCATCTGACTCCTGGACTCCATCGTCTGTTTGTATCATCAATGTGGGGTATATGGGGAAAAGAGAAAGTAAAGCAACCATGAGTACTCATCCGAAGTACTCAGCAAGCAAGGATCTATACTACATATGCAACATTATCAATGGAGAAAGGCTGTATAAGTGGACTGGGCTGCAGAAATGCCAGAATAGAGAGAAGGCCTAGTCCTACCGAAGACTAGCATCTTCAAACATCTTCACAAGGCCATCATCTTGCAGCAGTAGAAGAGACTAGAATAACATTTTATTTAGCAAACATGTTGAAGTACAGCTTAAAGATCCTTCCTCGACTCCCAAGCGAGAAAGCGATCCCGAAGCTTCAATTAAGTAACAAGTATCCAGTTTAAGTAGTAGATCGGGATACACAAACTGAGTGTCCTTTACCGTAGGACCGGCTATCGATAGAAAATTCATCCCTGTAGGGGTGCACTACTGTTACCCAACACGCTCGATCCACTCTGGCCGGACACACTTGCTGGGTAATGCCCGTCCTCGGAAGGTCAACACAAAGCAGCGCCCTACCTAGGCTCGGCAGAGAGGTCAGCACGCCGGACTAACCTATGCACCCAGAGGTCTCGGGCCATCGCCCTGGGCACCCTGCGCGTTGCGAGACTGGCCGGGGTGCAGGCGCGACACTGAACTCGTCAGTGAAGTATCCAGCCCAATCCCGACAATCAGCCCGCACGGTGAATCATGACGTCAGACGAGCTTTCGGAGCGACGGGGCGGCGACGATGTCGGGGGCGAGGCGAGCGCGCGGCTCGATCCCGATTCAGGAGGGGATCGGGAGAGGGGGGAGCGAGGGGGGGGGGGAAGTGGCGGTGGGGTGGGGGTTAGGGTTCGGTGGTCCAGGGGATAAGGGGGTGGGGTGGGCCGGCCGAGCCAGCTGGGCTGGGGCCCAGTTGGGCCAGGGGGGTGGGTTTTGCTTTTTCTTCTTTTATCTTTTTCTTTTTCTTTATTTTCTTTTCTCCTGTTTAGTAAATAGTTAGGCCACATATTGTATTTTGTAAAACATAACAATTGCTCCAACAAATACTAGGTATTACCTAGCACTACCAAAAATTAGTTTGGAGACAATTGGAGCTCCCACAAATTTTATAATATTTAATATGCATTAATCCTAACTGTTTTAATTATGTTAGAGCCACCTAATTATTTTATTATTTGTTGGTTACAATTTTAGACTAGCCTCTGCAATATTTGTTATTTATCGAACAATTTAGTTTTTATGTTAGGCAACTTTTATATTTCACTTTCATTTAAATTTGAATTTGACTTAGGAGTTGAAATGCAATATGATGCTAATGATGATTATGCACTGTTAATCTCGCTGACATGTCATTATTAAAAGTGATTACTGTTGCTGATCACCGGGGGTGTTACAGCAGGTCTCTGGCCTGATAGCACTAACCATCACGCGGGCATAGTATGGGCGTTCTGCATCATAGCATCAGCCGACAGTTCTGTCAGACGTCCAGTTCAGCATTGTGGCACGGTCGGATCGTACCGACCCTCCGAGGCGGTGCTGGTATCCACCCTGCACACAACGACCCGGAGTGCACAGGGCGATGGCCCAAGACCCCTGAGCGCTTAGGATGTAGACCGGCGGGGGCCTCTCTACTGAGCTGTAGGTAGGGTTGTGGTGTGTCGTTTGGCCGAGGCCGGGCATGACCCAGGAAAGTGTGTCCGGCCGGAGTTAATCGAGCGTGTTGGGTAAGTTGGTGCACCCCTGCAGGGAAGAAAACTTCTATCGATAGCCTGTCCTACGGTAACGGACACTCGGAGTTGTATCCTGATTGATACAATTTAGAATTGGATACTTGGATACTATTGCTCTAGGATTGCTTCTCGCAGGGAGTCGAGAAGGGATCTCAGGACGAGGTTGATGGCTGTATGGCTCTGGGATTGCTTTCTCGCAGGGAGTCGAGAAAGGATCTCTGGGTGAGGTTGAGACTTAATGATACTGCTACATTATATTATACTGTTCTACCCTCTTCTATTTCTACAAGACCTCTGAAGATGCTAGTCTTCGATAGGACTAGGCCTCCTCTCTATTTCTGGCATTTCTGCAGCCCAGTCCACATATACAGCCTCCCTTTTGAAAATGTTGCATATGTAGTGTAGATCCTTGCTTGCTGAGTACTTCTGAGTACTCACGGTTGCTTTGTTTTCCTTTTCTCCCCATATCAGTTTGTTGTGACCAAGATGACGGAGCCCCCTGAGACAGATGCCCCGTCGATCGACTACTACTACTACCCAGAGGATGGATACTGCTACGAGTTGACTGACGACCAGGAGTAGGATCAGAGGGTCCCAGGCAGGAGGCCTACGCCTTTCGATCGTAGTGTTTTATTTTGCCCCGCCTTTTTAAAGGCCTTTCTGTTTCTCTTTTAATATCTGTACCCAGATATCTGATGCTTCCGCTGACGCTTGTTCGCAAGCTTATGTATTCGAGCCCTCGAGGCCCCTGGCTTGTAATATAAAGTTTGTATGACTTTATTTATGTTTTAGAGTTGTGTTGTGATATCTTCCCGTGAGTCCTTAGGCTTGATCGTGTGCATTTGCGTGTATGATTAGTGCACGATTAGGCCGGGGGCGTCACAATCGAAATCATTGATCATATCCCCTAAAAAACGGGGCACGATCTCTGCCTTGATGAGACACGCCAATGGAGACGCAGCCTCAAACCGTGCATCGAGGACTTCTAGCCGTCTGGTATTATGACCGGATGTGACCCTTCGCCGAAAAGTTGTCAGATAAGGGCACTGTTCATACTGGAGCATTTTGACCTTCGGGGCTAAGTAAAGCCGATGCGCCGGACTCCGAATACTGCTCATCTTCGAGCGCGCACAGGATAAGATGTAGAACTAGCCTCGCAAGCCGAAGACTGCGGGGGAGTGCGGATGCCGATCACATGCCCTAGCATTGGAGGCTAGTTCGGGGGCTACTGAGGAAGTCCTGGACTAAGGGGTCCTCGGGCTGCCGGTCCCTTATTGATGGGCCGGACTGATGGGTTGTTATGGAGCCAAGCTAGGGCGTGGACCCGTGTATGGATAGAGGATCATCGAAGCCGTGGTGTGCCCTCCAAGTCAAGATTTAGCGTGATCTTTTCCTTGTTGTAACCGATCGTATGTAACCCTAACCCTACTGGTGTCTATATAAACCAGAGGGCTTTAGTCTTTAGGGTTAGAGCAACATCCAATACCCCATCAACCTAGGGTTTAGCTCATCTGATCTCGAGGTAGATCGACTTTGTAACCATATCATACACATCAAATACAATCAAGCAGGATGTAGGGTTTTACTTCTTAGAGAGGGTCCGAACCTGGGTAAACACCGTGTTCTTCGTCCCTTGTTCCCCATTGATCCTAGACCCACATCTCGGGACCCCCTACCCGAGATCTGCTGGTTTGGACACCGACAGTGGGCTCAGGTGCTGGTGGGTCTGTCAGACCCTGCCAGACCACCACCGCCAGTGTTGTTAGGCTCAGCATTGCACACCTCTAGCTTAGTTGAGCTTGGGTTGAGGCGGCATCTGGAGGCGTGTCCTGCGAGAATTGCATGAACAAAGACTTCTTGCACTCCCGAGGATGTTCCAGCTCCGGTACACCATGCATCTCATATTCATACGGTTGACTCATCGTTACTTCATTGTCAAAGCCAGTATTGAGATACTGGAGAGGGTCATCCTCCTCCATGTCATGATCCATATCCTCTTCCATGGGGGCGACATCATCAGTCGCCGGAACGGTTGGCACCCCTTCCTCGTGTCTCTCGATCTCACCTAGCAGCACAGACGGTGGTTGTAGCTGTGTAGGTGGGGTTGTGGTCATACCTTCCTGAGGTCCCGTTGGGGTGCTCCCGGCCACCTCCACACGAAGAAGATTCTTCGGCCACAGGATCGCCCAATTTTTGCATTGGCCAAGCTGCGTCAGGGTCTCGTCATCCTCTCCACCGGTTTGTATGGGAGGAGGAAAACTGTGACGCCCCCGGCCCGATCGTGCACTATTCATACACGCAAATGCACACGATCAAGCCTAAGGACTCACGGGAAGATATCACAACACAACTCTAAAACATAAATAAAGTCATACAAGCTTTATATTACAAGCCAGGGGCCTCGAGGGCTCGAATACATAAGCTTGCGAACAAGCGTCAGCGGAAGCATCAGATATCTGAGTACAGATATGAAAAAGAAACAGAAAGGCCTTTAGAAAGGCGGGGCAAAATAAAACACTACGATCGAAAGGCGCAGGCCTCCTGCCTGGGACCCTCCGAACCTACTCCTGGTCGACATCCAACTCGTAGCAGAAGCCATCCTCGGGGTAGTAGTAGTAGTCGAACGTCGGCGGGGGTAGCTGTCTCAGCGGCTCCGTCATCTGGTCACGACGAACTGATATGGGGGAAAAAGGAAAGAAAAGCAACCATGAGTACTCTGAAGTACTCAGCAAGCAAGGATCTACACTACATATGCAACATTATCAAAGGGAGGCTGTATATGTGGACTGGGCTACAGAAATGCCAGAATAGAGAGAAGCCTAGTCCTATCGAAGACTAGCATCTTCAGCGGTCTTGCAGCACTAGAAGAGAGTATTACAATACAATATAATGTAGCAGAAATAATATCAACCTCACCCAGAGATCCTTTCTCGACTCCCTACGAGAAAGCAATCCCAGAGCCATAAAGTCATCAAACCTCGTCCTGAGATCCTTTCTCGACTCCCTGTGAGAAAGCGATCCCAGAGCCAATACAGTCATCAACCTGTTAACGTCTCAAGGGTCCAGTTCTAGTTGTATCGATCGGGATACAACTCCGAGTGTCCTTTACCGTAGGACCGGCTATCGATAGAAATGTTCTTCCCTGCAGGGGTGCACCAACTTACCCATCACGCTCGCTTAACTCCGGCCGGACACACTTTCCTGGGTCATGCCCGGCCTCGGCCAAACAACACATCGCAACCCTACCTACAGCTCAGCAGAGAGGTCCCCGTCGGTCTACATCCTAAGCGCTCAGAGGTCTTGGGCCATCGCCCTGTGCACTCCGAGTCGTTGCGCGCAGGGAGAAGCCTGGCACCAGGAGGGCGCCGGTCCGTCCGTGCCGCCATGCTGAACTGGACGTCTGACAGAGCTTTCGGCTGATGCTACGATGCAGAACGCCCATACTATGCCCACGTGATGGTTAGTGCTATCAGACCAGAGGCCTGCTCGGATCAAATATCCAAATCGTAAGTGGACTAGGGGCTTGCGGAAAACGAGCAGAGACTCACGAAAGATGTGAACCCGTCGCCCCGTCTCGAGGACTTGCGGCAAGGGCCATGAATGCCCGGCCGCGCCTCGTATTCATCACTCGGGCACCATCCAGGTCAACCCGTCTCGTAAAAGACTGTCGGGAACTCAGGTCCACCTCTACTAGGCGGTACCGCCTGTCCCTTCAGTCCTGTAGTAAAAGTAACTTCCTCGGGTCCCCCTTCGGGGCCGACCCGTCTCTATCAAGGTTCAGCAGTAAAGTCACAGTAACCGTGTGTCCATAACATCAAGGAAATCCGAGGTATCACCCTCGACGGATGCCCACTCGATGTAACCGTCAAGTCGAACTTAGGAGGAATCACCCTCGATGAGTTCACACTTGATGTGTTGTACGACAGGGTTGTATCGGAAGTGGAGAAGGAGGAATCACCCTCGATGACCACGACCAAATAGCTGCTCTACAGAGTTAACATCAGGAGTGCTGACGAGGTATCACCCTCGACACTCGATAGTAACGCTGCAGTGTCGTTACAACTAAGGGGGGGTGATGTGCGGTGTCGGGGCCTGGTCTTCAATCCCGTTGATCGGGTCTTCTGACGATCCAGCGCGGCAGTCGGGATAAGTGGGGTCACTGATAGGTCTCTACCCAGCCTAGACTAAACAGTTTAGGATATGTAGGTAATTATCAACAGCAGGTTACAATGAACAGGCTATGCATCAGAATAGGTAAAGCAGCAGCAGCAGCAGCAGCAATTCTAATGCAAGCATGAGAAATAGAATGGGCGATATCGGGATGATCAAAGGGGGGGGCTTGCCTGGTTGCTCGGGGGCAAAGGCAAGGTCGTCAGTACTGGAACCAATCACCGGAGCTGCGTCGGCACCGGGCTCTATCGAGAGAGAAGAGGGGGAGGAAACAGTATAAATATAAAGCAAACAAGAGCAACACAAAGTACGGCATGACAATATGCAGTGCTGGGTGTGTCCTAACGTATGGTTGCACGTCACCGAGGAAGGAGGAATCCATCCGGGAATGTTTTCCCGGTTCCGGACATTTGTCAGACAGATGACCGGAGAGGAACGGTTGCATGTTCGGATAGTTAGGGACGTGTGGCGGACGAACGGACCGTGTATTCGGATTCGTCTCGTCGTTCTGAGCGACTTTCATGTACAAAGTTTTTCGATCGGAGTTACGGATTATTTTATATGGTTTTCTAAAGTTTTTATTAATTTTCTGAATTTTAATTAATTATTTAAATCTAACATTATCCAGAATAGTGCTCGCTGATGTCAGCATGACATCATGCTGATGTCAGCAATCATTAGGGTTAAGTTAATTAATTACTGATTAATTAAACTAACTAATTAATTAGACTAATTAAGCAGGATTAATTAAATTAATTATCTAATTATTTATTTTAATTATTTTGTTTATTATTATTTATTTTCATTTTTCATTTCTTTTTTTTTAAAACGTTTTAAGGGCGTGGGGCCCCGTTGTTAGTGGGCACAGAGGCCAGCGGACATGTCCGCTGCGCACTCCTTGGGGAGGGGCGGACAAGTCCGGGCCACCGCGGGCACGGGCGCGCGGGCGGGGCGCCGGCCGATGCGGCGGCAAGGCCACGGCCACGGCGTGGCTGGCCGGCCGGAGCCGCAGCAGCAGGCAGAGGGGGGAAGGCGAGCGTGGGCGTGGGCGCGGTGGCGCGCGGGACGACAGGGTGGTGCGCCGCGGGGCCGGTGGGGCGAAGGCGAGGCGCGCGGTGGCGCGCGCGAGCTGAAGCGGTGGCGGTGGTGGCGGGGTCGCGCGGGTGAGCGCGTGCATGCGCGCACGGCGCGGGCGTGGCCAGGGGAAGGCGAGCGCGCGTGGTGAGCGCGGCGGCGGGGTGCGGGCACGGCGGAGCAGCCGCAGCTGGAGTGCGCGGCGAGGGGAGGTGGGAGCGCGGGCGTGCGCTAGCGCGAGCGGCCACTGGCCGGGACGAGCGACTGGGAAGGGGAAAAGGGGAGGCCGGGCCTCACCGGCGAGCAGGGGATCGGGTTCGGCGAGGCGCGATGAAGCGACTCGGGGAGGCGGTCGGGGACGGCCGGCGAGGTGAAGGGGCGACGGGTGATGGCGGGGACGGCGCGGCGTGGTGGCGACGGGAGCGGCTCCGGCGCGGTCCGCGGGCGGCGGCGGCGGCGACGGAATCAGGGGGGAAGAGAGTGAGGGGGAAACGGGGTTAGGGTTTGGTGCGGGCGAGGCCATATAGGCCAGGGCGAGCGCGGGCGGGCCAGCTGGGCCGGCCGGCTGGGCCGGTTGGCCCAGTTGGCCGGGGTTTTCTATTTTTTTTTTTTTCTGTTTTGTTTTATTTTCTTTTATTATTTCTGTTTTGCAAAAAGTGTGGCCCCCATTAGAGTTTTGTAAAATATGAGAGTTGGCCCACAAATCTCAGCACAATATATCCTACCATCAAAAACTAGTTTGGGGTAAATATCTTTTCATATTTATTTTAGATTAAATAAAAGGTTATTAATTATTATTTTTATCCACTGTTCGAGGATGATTGAGTCACTTACCAATTCCAATAAGGTTGGTTTCAATTTTAGAAGTGTCTCTGGAATATTTGTTATTTATCTGACATTTTAGTTTATGTGTTCGAACAACTTTTATTTTCCACTTTCATTTAATTTGAAGTTTGACTTAGGGGTTGAAATGCAATATGATGCAAATAATGATCATGCACTGTTAATCACGCTGACTTGGCATAATCAAAAGGGTGATTACTGTAGTTAACCACTGGGGGTGTTACAAATCTCCTCTACTAACAAGAATTCTCGTCCCGAGAATTAAGAAGTAGAAGGAAAAAGTTCGGGGTATTCCGCACGAAGATTATCCTCGCGTTCCCAAGTGGCTTCATCTTCAGTATGATTTGACCACTGCACTTTGAGGAACTTGGTAACCTTTTGACGGGTCCGACGTTCAGCTTCGTCGAGGATGCGGACCGGATGCTCCTTATAAGATAGATCATCATGCAATTCGAGCATCTCGTGATCCACTGCTCGGTGCGGAGATTCCTTGAAGCATTTACGAAGTTGCGACACATGGAAGACGTCGTGGATATGAGAGAATTGCGGCGGCAACTCCAATTTATATGCCACTTGACCACGTCTTGCAACAATGCGGAAAGGACCAATGTAGCGTGGAGCTAGCTTGCCCTTGATTCCAAAACGGTGAGTGCCCTTCATAGGTGTGACACGAAGATAAGCTTGATCACCAGGTTGATAAGTCAAACCCCATCGTTTGCGATCATAGTTGCTCTTCTGACGGTCCTGAGCTGCCTTGAGGTTTTCACGGACGATATGGACTTGTTCTTCGGCGTGTTGAATAATATCCGGCCCAACAAGAGGTCGTTCCCCAGTTTCTGACCAATTCAGAGGGGTTCGACACTTACGTCCATAGAGTACTTCAAAGGGGGCCATTTTCAATTTGGCTTGATAGCTGTTGTTATAAGAGAACTCGGCATACGGAAGAGATTCTTCCCACTTCTTGCCAAATGAAATAACACAAGCCCGAAGCATGTCTTCAAGCACTTGATTGACTCGTTCGACTTGGCCTTGAGATTGAGGGTGATAAGCTGAACTCCAGGTAATATGAGTTCCCATAGCTGTTTGGAAACTTTCCCAGAATTTTGAGGTGAAAAGACCGCCACGGTCCGAACTGATCTCCTTCGGAATACCGTGGAGTGATACAATTCTGGAGATATACAACTCTGCTAACTGACTAGCAGTGATCGTCTCCTTGACAGGCAGAAAATGTGCAACTTTAGAGAGTTGGTCGACAACGACAAGAATAGCATCGTGACCCTTCTGTGACCTGGGAAGTCCTGTAACGAAATCCATCTGAACCTTATCCCATTTCCATAGAGGAATAGGAAGTGGTTGCAGAATTCCAGCAGGCTTCTGATGTTCTGCTTTAACGCGGCGACACACATCACATTCAGCAACAAAGCGAGCAATGTCCTGCTTCATTCTAGACCACCAGTACCTTTGACGGAGATCACGATACATCTTGGTGCTACCCGGATGAATAGACAATGGGGTGTCATGTGCCTCCTTCATGACTTTGTCAGTCATGAGTTCGAAACGAGGTACGACAATGCGGTTTCTGAAATACAAGGTTCCATCTTCAGACAGCGAGAAATCCCTGTACTTTACAAGGTGAAGGTCTTTCTTCATGAGGTCAATTTCAGCATCTTTAGCTTGCGCATTCTTAACAGCTTTCTCAAGGTCTGGTTCAACAACCAAGGTTTTTAAGTATCCTTGAGGAACTATCTCGATATTTAGCTTTTGAAGCTCTTCATACAGAAGGGGTTGCTGTAGCTGAACCTCAAGTTCGCAGCAATAGGATTTGCGGCTCAACGCATCAGCCATTACATTAGCCTTGCCAGGGGTATAAGAAATACCCAAATCATAGTCTGCAATGGTCTCCATCCATCTTTGCTGACGGAGATTCAGAGATGGCTGAGTGAACAAGTACTTCAAACTTTTATGATCCGTGTAGATCTCGCAACGATTACCGAGGAGGTAATGTCGCCACAACTGCAATGCATAGATGACAGCAGCTAGTTCTAGATCATGTACCGGATAATTCTCTTCATGCGGTCGCAACTGACGAGAGCCATAGGCAATCACTTTACGCTCTTGCATTAGGATACAGCCTAATCCTTCACGGGATGCGTCACAATAGATCACAAAGTCTTTGCGGGTATCTGGAGGAGATAGTACTGGGGTATTGTAACGGTTTGACATCTGCCCCAGTGGATAAAGAATGTACTCTGGATGTATCCCTGCTCGAACAGCTGGTAGCTGCGTCGCAGGGTGTGGTGGAAACAAACGATCCATCTGAAACAGAGGAAACTCATGATTGTCAAATGACAAGGAGAAGTATAACCGATCTCGGAGAGAAAAGTTAAACAAAACAATGGAAAGGAAAATGATTATCAGACTAATCAGATCAATGTCAGGGAAATCGCACATATATCCAGCTCTCCGGGTGGACGAGAATTACGAGATCCTAAGTGTCGGCGTTAGTAAACTTTAGTTAACCCGAAAGGAAGAGAGGTCAGAGTCCCAGAGTAAAGATGAGGAATAAAAGATACTAATACCTCCCAATTGGCGACGTGGGCCCGTAAGCCACACAGCCAAGTTAGTAAAACAGTTTTCAGTTACTAGACTCAACTTCGGCCAAGGAGTTGGAAGGGGGCTTCCTACAGGCAGTCGGCTCTGATACCAACTTGTGACGCCCCCGGCCCGATCATGGACTATTCATACACGCAAATGCACACGATCAAGCCTAAGGACTCACGGGAAGATATCACAACACAACTCTAAAACATAAATAAAGTCATACAAGCTTTATATTACAAGCCAGGGGCCTCGAGGGCTCGAATACATAAGCTTGCGAACAAGCGTCAGCGGAAGCATCAGATATCTGAGTACAGATATGAAAAAGAAACAGAAAGGCCTTTAGAAAGGCGGGGCAAAATAAAACACTACGATCGAAAGGCGCAGGCCTCCTGCCTGGGACCCTCCGAACCTACTCCTGGTCGACAGCCAACTCGTAGCAGAAGCCATCCTCGGGGTAGTAGTAGTAGTCGAACGTCGGCGGGGGTAGCTGTCTCAGCGGCTCCGTCATCTGGTCACGACGAACTGATATGGGGGAAAAAGGAAAGAAAAGCAACCGTGAGTACTCTGAAGTACTCAGCAAGCAAGGATCTACACTACATATGCAACATTATCAAAGGGAGGCTGTATATGTGGACTGGGCTGCAGAAATGCCAGAATAGAGAGAAGCCTAGTCCTATCGAAGACTAGCATCTTCAGCGGTCTTGCAGCACTAGAAGAGAGTAGTACAATACAATATAATGTAGCAGAAATAATATCAACCTCACCCAGAGATCCTTTCTCGACTCCCTGCGAGAAAGCAATCCCAGAGCCATAAAGTCATCAAACCTCGTCCTGAGATCCTTTCTCGACTCCCTGTGAGAAAGCGATCCCAGAGCCAATACAGTCATCAACCTGTTAACGTCTCAAGGGTCCAGTTCTAGTTGTATCGATCGGGATACAACTCCGAGTGTCCTTTACCGTAGGACCGGCTATCGATAGAAATGTTCTTCCCTGCAGGGGTGCACCAACTTACCCATCACGCTCGCTTAACTCCGGCCGGACATACTTTCCTGGGTCATGCCCGGCCTCGGCCAAACAACACATCGCAACCCTACCTACAGCTCAGCAGAGAGGTCCCCGTCGGTCTACATCCTAAGCGCTCAGAGGTCTTGGGCCATCGCCCTGTGCACTCCGAGTCGTTGCGCGCAGGGAGAAGCCTGGCACCAGGAGGGCGCCGGTCCGTCCGTGCCGCCATGCTGAACTGGACGTCTGACAGAGCTTTCGGCTGATGCTACGATGCAGAACGCCCATACTATGCCCACGTGATGGTTAGTGCTATCAGACCAGAGGCCTGCTCGGATCAAATATCCAAATCGTAAGTGGACTAGGGGCTTGCGGAAAACGAGCAGAGACTCACGAAAGATGTGACCCCGTCGCCCCATCTCGAGGACTTGCGGCAAGGGCCATGAATGCCCGGCCGCGCCTCGTATTCATCACTCGGGCACCATCCAGGTCAACCCGTCTCGTAAAAGACTGTCGGGAACTCAGATCCACCTCTACTGGGCGGTACCGCCTGTCCCTTCAGTCCTGTAGTAAAGGTAACTTCCTCGGGTCCCCCTTCGGGGCCGACCCGTCTCTATCAAGGTTCAGCAGTAAAGTCACAGTAACCGTGTGTCCATAACATCAAGGAAATCCGAGGTATCACCCTCGACGGATGCCCACTCGATGTAACCGTCAAGTCGAACTTAGGAGGAATCACCCTCGATGAGTTCACACTTGATGTGTTGTACGACAGGGTCGTATCGGAAGTGGAGAAGGAGGAATCACCCTCGATGACCACGACCAAATAGCTGCTCTACAGAGTTAACATCAGGAGTGCTGACGAGGTATCACCCTCGACACTCGATAGTAACGCTGCAGTGTCGTTACAACTAAGGGGGGTGATGTGCGGTGTCGGGGCCTGGTCTTCAATCCCGTTGATCGGGTCTTCTGACGATCCAGCGCGGCAGTCGGGATAAGTGGGGTCACTGATAGGTCTCTACCCAGCCTAGACTAAACAGTTTAGGATATGTAGGTAATTATCAACAGTAGGTTACAATGAACAGGCTATGCATCAGAATAGGTAAAGCAGCAGCAGCAGCAGCAATTCTAATGCAAGCATGAGAAATAGAATGGGCGATATCGGGATGATCAAAGGGGGGGGGCTTGCCTGGTTGCTCGGGGGCAAAGGCAAGGTCGTCAGTACTGGAACCAATCACCGGAGCTGCGTCGGCACCGGGCTCTATCGAGAGAGAAGAGGGGGAGGAAACAGTATAAATATAAAGCAAACAAGAGCAACACAAAGTACGACATGACAATATGCAGTGCCGGGTGTGTCCTAACGTATGGTTGCACGTCACCGAGGAAGGAGGAATCCATCCGGGAATGTTTTCCCGGTTCCGGACATTTGTCAGACAGATGACCGGAGAGGAACGGTGGCATGTTCGGATAGTTAGGGACGTGTGGCGGACGAACGGACCGTGTATTCGGATTCGTCTCGTCGTTCTGAGCGACTTTCATGTACAAAGTTTTTTGATCGGAGTTACGGATTATTTTATATGATTTTCTAAAGTTTTTATTAATTTTCTGAATTTTAATTAATTATTTAAATCTAACATTATCCAGAATAGTGCTCGCTGATGTCAGCATGACATCATGCTGATGTCAGCAATCATTAGGGTTAAGTTAATTAATTACTGATTAATTAAACTAACTAATTAATTAGACTAATTAAGCAGGATTAATTAAATTAATTATCTAATTATTTATTTTAATTATTTTGTTTATTATTATTTATTTTCATTTTTCATTTCTTTTTTTTTAAACGTTTTAAGGGCGTGGGGCCCCGTTGTCAGTGGGCACAGAGGCCAGCGGACATGTCCGCTGCGCACTCCTTGGGGAGGGGCGGACAAGTCCGGGCCACCGCGGGCACGGGCGCGCGGGCGGGGCGCCGGCCGATGCGGCGGCAAGGCCACGGCCACGGCGTGGCTGGCCGGCCGGAGCCGCAGCAGCAGGCAGAGGGGGGAGGCGAGCGTGGGCGTGGGCGCGGTGGCGCGCGGGACGACAGGGTGGTGCGCCGCGGGGCCGGTGGGGCGAAGGCGAGGCGCGCGGCGGCGCGCGCGAGCTGAAGCGGTGGCGGTGGTGGCGGGGTCGCGCGGGCGAGCGCGTGCATGCGCGCACGGCGCAGGCGTGGCCAGGGGAAGGCGAGCGCGCGTGGTGAGCGCGGCGGCGGGGTGCGGGCACGGCGGAGCAGCCGCAGCTGCAGTGCGCGGTGAGGGGAGGTGGGAGCGCGGGCGTGCGCTAGCGCGAGCGGCCACTGGCCGGGACGAGCGACGGGGAAGGGGAAAAGGGGAGGCCGGGCCTCACCGGCGAGCAGGGGATCGGGTTCGGCGAGGCGCGATGAAGCGACTCGGGGAGGCGGTCGGGGACGGCCGGCGAGGTGAAGGGGCGACGGGTGATGGCGGGGACGGCGCGGCGTGGTGGCGACGGGAGCGGCTCCGGCGCGGTCCGCGGTCGGCGACGGCGATGGAATCAGGGGGGGGAAGAGAGTGAGGGGGAAACGGGGTTAGGGTTTGGTGCGGGCGAGGCCATATAGGCCAGGGCGAGCGCGGGCGGGCCAGCTGGGCCGGCCGGCTGGGCCGGTTGGCCCAGTTGGCCGGGGTTTTCTATTTTTTTTTTATTTTCTGTTTTGTTTTATTTTCTTTTATTATTTCTGTTTTGCAAAAAGTGTGGCCCCCATTAGAGTTTTGTAAAATATGAGAGTTGGCCCACAAATCTCAGCACAATATATCCTACCATCAAAAACTAGTTTGGGGTAAATATCTTTTCATATTTATTTTAGATTAAATAAAAGGTTATTAATTATTATTTTTATCCACTGTTCGAGGATGATTGAGTCACTTATCCAATTCCAACAAGGTTGGTTTCAATTTTAGAAGTGTCTCTGGAATATTTGTTATTTATCTGACATTTTAGTTTATGTGTTCGAACAACTTTTATTTTCCACTTTCATTTAATTTGAAGTTTGACTTAGGGGTTGAAATGCAATATGATGCAAATAATGATCATGCACTGTTAATCACGCTGACTTGGCATAATCAAAAGGGTGATTACTGTAGTTAACCACTGGGGGTGTTACAAATCTCCTCTACTAACAAGAATTCTCGTCCCGAGAATTAAGAAGTAGAAGGAAAAAGTTCGGGGTATTCCGCACGAAGATTATCCTCGCGTTCCCAAGTGGCTTCATCTTCAGTATGATTTGACCACTGCACTTTGAGGAACTTGGTAACCTTTTGACGGGTCCGACGTTCAGCTTCGTCGAGGATGCGGACCGGATGCTCCTTATAAGATAGATCATCATGCAATTCGAGCATCTCGTGATCCACTGCTCGGTGCGGAGATTCCTTGAAGCATTTACGAAGTTGCGACACATGGAAGACGTCGTGGATATGAGAGAATTGCGGCGGCAACTCCAATTTATATGCCACTTGACCACGTCTTACAACAATGCGGAAAGGACCAATGTAGCGTGGAGCTAGCTTGCCCTTGATTCCAAAACGGTGAGTGCCCTTCATAGGTGTGACACGAAGATAAGCTTGATCACCAGGTTGATAAGTCAAACCCCATCGTTTGCGATCATAGTTGCTCTTCTGACGGTCCTGAGCTGCCTTGAGGTTTTCACGGACGATATGGACTTGTTCTTCGGCGTGTTGAATAATATCCGGCCCAACAAGAGGTCGTTCCCCAGTTTCTGACCAATTCAGAGGGGTTCGACACTTACGTCCATAGAGTACTTCAAAGGGGGCCGCGTTTAGATTGCACCCAGCTGACCATAGTTGGAATCAAGCTTGTAAATGCAGCTGCCATATCATTTCTGCAGGCAAATACCGCTTCCCGGATTGCCTCAGCTTTGGTATCAGCTCTGGTTTTCTCGACCGCCCGCACCACCTTCTCGTCGATAGTCACTTGACTGAACTTCTTTTTTTGCCTTTTGGCCTCGGGGTCCTTGTTATAATAGTACTTCCACGTGGCGCCGTCTCCGGCGCCATGCACCGTCCATATTGCGACCGCTGGTCCGGCGGGTGTCCCGTCATTATATTCATTACCCGGTTGAAAGGGGTGTCCCACTTGTACCTCACCGACGACTGAGTCGACGAGTCGCTTTCGACTGTAAGCTTGTGTTGCCCTCTCTGCAAAATGGAGCGTGAATCGTTTATGAATGTGACTAGAACGCAGTAGACTTGATTGATCAGAAGCTAATATATAAGGTGGTAAAAGGATAATTACCAGTATTCTCATGAATTTCCTAGTCGGCCCGTCGGTGAAAAAAAAACTTTCTTTTTTGGTCCCACGAGAACCGGGCCCTGATGAAGTCGTGCTCCTGCTGGTCGGTGAACACAGCCAAGGGGTCTGGGATCCCCAGACGTTCATGTCCCGCGTCCTCCTTAGCCCACACGGGCCTCTTTCCCGTGTAACCACGGCTTCCGAGGCGGTGGTTCCCCATGTTCTTTTCCTGAAGTTGATTGCCTCTCTCCAACCTGGCTTTGGCAGCTTCTTCATTGCAAGTCGCCTTGAACTTTTCAAAGTCCTCTATCGTAATTATCAGATTGTCTGCAACAATCTCGGCATAGGTTTCATGGTCTACTTCAATCGCCTTTTTCACCCTAGTTTTCCAGGCGCTCAATGCGTTGCTAAACTTCCCTAGGGCTTTGTTGTTTATTTTTTCATGGCATCATCTTCCCATGGGTCAACGTTGTCATTCCGACCTGGGAACAGGAATCTTGCATGCAACCTAGTTAGGAGCAGGTGCTTCAAATGTTCATTCTTCCGAATATTTGTGGTGTTGATGCTAGCGGTATCCCGTAGGATGCATGCTAGTTGGTTGCCGTAACACGCTGCCACTTCCCGCGGCTCTATTGGCTCGAACTCGCCGGGGTGCACCGCCGTGACCACCAGCCTTCCAATGTCGAGCTCATTTGGGCGTCATGCCCTCTTTGCCTTCTTTTCTTCACTGGCTTGGGAGGTCCCACCTTCCATGCTCTCGTTAGCAACAACATCAGTGCCCATCTCAGTGCCAGTGTTGGTGGCATTAGTGTCGGCATCGGCGCCACCACCGTTGTCGTCCGTCATGACAAGGGGGTCCTGCCACCCTTGTTTCTCCTGATTCGCCAGAAAGTCGAGGAAGGCGTGTGCTTCTCCTTCTTGGGTGCGAGAACCTCCGGCCTCATCATTGTCGGCCATGTTTCCTAGGGTTCAATCTAGTCGTTTAATTCTCAAGCTTTATATAATGAAATGAATAATGACAAAAAAAGTGACCTATGTTTCACCGGAATGTCGTTTCATTCCCGTCCCGGCAACTCTCGGTCACTCGATATGTCCTGCTTTCTAGCACAAGTCATGCCGAAATTCACGGAAAATTTCGGCATGGCCTATGCTAGAAAGTGCACATATAGAGCACCTGAAATTTGCCGGAATGGAAATGAATCAACATTTCCGGCAAAACATAGGCCGCTCGAAATCGGTTTCCCTACAAATGGCAATAAGCACTATGTGCTGAAGTAGCATTTCACTACCATCCTACTATCCTAGCAAGAATTCCAACATCTACATTCAGTTTTCATTCACAAACAATCAAACAATAGCAAGCAAGATAACCAGCAGAACAAATGGCCTGCTATTAGAATGACTAAGAATACTTGCCAATGCACACTATCACTCTAAAAATGACAGTAACACTCAGGTTGCTGCCAGCAGTTGATCAGGATCGTCTATTTGTGAGATATAAAAGGTAACTTGCACTCGAGCCATATGAAAACAACTTGTGATTGTGGAACTTAGTTCCAAATTTGAGAGCTGATCACTTTTCTATAGCGAGAGAGGGGCTAATTCTGTGATGTACAAAGTTCTGTCCGTTGAGAAGAAATAAAAAAATATTAAACTGGGCAATTCCTTCAAGATGCAGCCAACTTTGCTTCTTTTGTGCTGGCAGCAGCTACTGCAAACTGCTTATCAATGAGCAGTGTGATGTACTGTATTTGATATGATATGCAGCAGCCATGATTTTTTTTTCAAATTCGATGAACTTTTTTCCAAACTTGATGAACTTTTTTCAAATTAGGATGATTGTTTTTTCAATTCGATGAAATTTTTTCAAATCCAGTGAACTTTTTTTGAATCCGATGACCTTTCTTTAAACTTGATGAACCTTCCTTAAAATCCGATGAATTATTTTCAAAATTCATGGACTGTTTTTCATATCTATGAACTTTAAAAAAATTGATGTAGATTTCACAAATTTGTGAACATTTTCCAAAAATGATGAACTTTTTTTCAAAATTGATGAACTTTTTTTCAAAATCGACTAACCTTTTTCAAAATTGATGATTTTTTTCAAATTCCACATTTTTTTAAATCGATGATGTTTTTCCATAATTCATGATTTTTTGTACTTTTTCCCAAATTTCGTCTACTTTTTTACCGACGGGCTTTTTTATTATATCTATGAACCTTTTTATTTCACGAACATATTCAAAATCATAAAAAATCGGATGCCGGTCTTTCTCCTTAAGCCAGAAAAAAATGGCAGCGAGACGAGTTGATGGAGCAAACGATTTTTTCAGTGAGCGAGCGAAAGCAAATCCAAAAGGAGCGAGGGAGCATTGTTTAATGGGCCGCGGCCCGCTGCTGTTCGCTGTAGGCACCACTCCAACGAGCGCCTGCAGCGCCGAACAGGAGCTCCCTCAAACAGGAGCTCTCCTCCTCTCTCTCCCTTTGCCTTTTCTGTTTTCTCTATTTTTATGTGTGTTTTTGCTTTTGTTTTTTGTTTTAGTATTTTTTCTTATGGGTATTTTTGGTATATTCGATCAGTGTAAATGTATTCATGCAAGTGCTACAATAACTACACTAGAGTGTGAAAAATATACTATTATATGTGTATTATTTGTGTATTATAAAAAGTGCAATTTTAGTGCAAAGTTGTGGGACATGGAGTTTTTATTATTTTAGTTTAAGTTTCTTTCTGCTTAAAGGGTAACACCAATGTCGTTATTTCATTCTTACTTCAAAAACACAATTTTTTGATTTTTTTAGTATAACTTTCTTTTCTTTATTCTTTAAGGGTAATACGAATTACACTAATTAATTTTCTTCTTAGAAAACTATGTTTTCGCAAAAAATCCACTATTTTATGTTTATTCTTTCAATTACAATGAAGCACAATTCTGTATAAATTGTGTGATAATTTTGTCATTATTTTTCTTTTTCATTTATCTTTTCTTAAGAGTAATACCAATGCCACTAATTCATTCTTTTTTAGAAACTTATTATTTTGATTTTGTTTTAGTTTTAATTTTATGATTTTTCTCTTTAAATAGTAATACCATTGTCACAATTCAATCTTACTTAGATAATTTTATTATTTTGATTTTGTTTGTTTTAGTTTTATTTCATTGTTTTCTTCGTATGGGATAATACCAATGCCACTTCTATTTGGAAAAAAACTCACTATTGTATGCTTATTCTTGAATATTAAGAAAAGCAAAAAAATTGTATAAATCTACCCAAATCTTGTCATTTTGTTTTTTAAGGATAATATCAATGCCACTAATTCATTCTTCTCTTATAAAACTTCATTGTTTCAATTTTGTTTTATTTTTTCATTTGGATTTGGTTTTGAAGTCTTCATTTAATTTATTTCTTCTTTAAGTGTAGTAACATTGCCACTAATTCATTCTTCCCTAGAAAACTTCATTATTTGAAGTTTTAGTTTTTATCTTTTTCTTCTTCTTAAAGGGTAATACCATTGCCACTAATTCATTCTCCCCGAGAAAACTTCATTATTTTTAATATGTTTTAGTTTTTATTTTATTTTCTTTTGTTTAGGGTAATACCAATACCACTAATTATTACTTCTTAGGAAACTTTTTAAAAACAATTATACTATTATATGCTTATTCTTGTATATTATGAACAAATGGGAGTTTATTGTGTATATTGTGTGCCATTTTTTCTATTTTTTGTTTTATTAATATTTTTATTTTCATTCTTAAATGATAATGTCAATGTCACTAATTCATTCCTTCTTGGGAAACTTCATTATTTTGTTTTATTTTTAATTTCTTTTTATTTTTCCTTGAAGGGTATACCAATGTCACTAATTCATTCTTTCTTAGGAAACTTCTATTTTTTATGAAAGTTCCAGTACTATATGCTTATTCTTGCATATTATTAAAAAGTGGAGTTCCTGTGTAAGTTGTGTGTACCTTTTTTCATCATTTTGTTTTTAAAAAATCCATTTTATTTATGTCAATGGGTAATGCCAGTGCAAGTAATCCAATCGTTCTTAGAAAACTTCATTATTATGTTTCGGTTTTTATCTCATTTTGTTCATTATTTAAGGTTAACACTCAGTTTGTAGGCAAACAATTTTCAAACGGAAGGAACACAACTAAATTAACTAACGCCACGTAAACCCAACATTTGATATCTGTTTAGTAGTAGTTTTCAAACAATGGAACACATGAAGAAACGTCTCGGAGTTGGATATTGCTGCATCGAGCCTAACAATGGTTTCATCAATGTTCTTTCATGTAACGGTGCACCTGGTACATTTTATTCTAGCAATCTTTTCCTACATGCAAGCGATCTTATACGAAGACAATAGCTTTCCTGCCATCTTCCTCGGTGTTGTGCAGGTCAGGTGTATGGTCAACCAGCCCGAGCTTAATTACGTGAGCTTATCTTATGATCGGACGTACACATGCGTGCTCATCTTACGTTACACGTGCATGCATAGGGTACACATAGCACATGCCAGGCTCCAACTGATCTTTGTGACCAAAAAGGAAATTATGGCATCTAACCTTATGACGCCCCTGAATTAATCGTACACTAATCATACACGCAAATATGTACGATCAAGATCAGGGACTCACGAGAATATATCACAACACAACTCTAGATACAAATAAAAGTCATACAAATTTCATATTACAAGCCAGGGGCCTCGAGGGCTCGAATACATAAGCTCGAACATAAATGAGTCAGCGGAAGCAACAGTATCTGAGTACAAACATAAGTTAAACAAGATGCATAAGATGGCTAGCACAAACAGGGATACAGATCGAAGAGGCGCAGGCCTCCTGCCTGGGATCCTCCTAAACTACTCCTAGTCGGCGGCGGCCTGCATGTAGTAGTAGGCACCCTCAAGGTAATAGCAGTCGTCGTCGACGGTGGCGTCTGGCTCCTAAGCTCCACCATCTAGTTGCGACATCCGAGAAGAATGGAAAAGGGGGAAAAGAGGGAGCAAGCAACCATGAGTACTCATCCAAAGTACTCACAAGCGAAGATCTACACTACATATGCATCGGTATCAATGAAATGGGTAGTACTGTGGACTGAACCGCAGAATGGCAGAATAAGAGGGGGATAGCTAGTCTTATCGAAGACTACGCTTCTCGCAGCCTTCATCTTGAAGCATATAGAAAAGAGTAACAAGTATAGCATCAAGTAACATCGTATAGCATAATCCTACCCGGTGATCCTCTCCTTGTCACCCTGTGGGAAAGCGATCACCGGGTTATCTCTCGAACTTATCTGGGTGTGTTTTATTAAGTATCCGGTTCTAGTTGTCAGAGGTCGGAATACAACTCCAAGCGTCCTGTTACTGTGGACACGGCTATTCGAATAGATAAACTTCCCTGCAGGGGTGCATCACATTGCCCAACACGCTCGATCACTCTGGCCGGGCACACTTTCCTGGGTCATGCCCGGCCTTGGAAGATCAACACGTCGCAGCCCTACCTAGGCTCAAAAGAAAGGCCAGCATGCCGATCTACATCCTAAGCGCGCAGGGGTCTTGGGCCCATCGCCCTTTGCACTCCTACACATTGCGAACTCGGCAGTGAGCAGACCTAGCCCCATTAATACAAGCGCAGGCGTTCCAGTCCAACCCGGCGCGCGCCACTCAATCGCTGATGTCTGAAGAGCTTCGGCTGATACTACGACGCCGAGTGCTCATAACTGTTCCCGCGTAGTTGGTTAGTGCGTATAGGCCAAAAGACCAACTCAGATCAAATATCCAAATGTAACACCCCCGGTGATTAGCAACAGTAATCACTTTTGATAATGACATGTCAGCATGATTAACAGTGCATAATCATCATTAGCATCATATTGCATTTCAACTCCTAAGTCAAATTCAAATTTAAATGAAAGTGAAATATAAAAGTTGTCCAACATAAAAACTAAAGTGTTCGATAAATAATAAATATTGCAGAGGCTAGTCTAAAATTGTAACCAACAAATAATAAAATAATTAGGTGGCACTAACATAATTAAAACAGCAAGGATTAATGCATATTAATTATTATAAAAATTGTGTGAACTCAAGTTGACTCCAAACCAGTTTTTGGTAGTGTTAGGTAATGCCTAGTATTTGTTGGAGCAGTTCCTATGTTTTACAAAATTCAATATGTGGCCTAACTATTACTAAACTGAGAAAAGGAAATAAAGAAAAAGATAAAAGAAAGACAAAAGAAAAAAAGAGAAAACCCCCCTGGCCTAACTGGGCCTAGCCCAGCTGGCCCGACCGGCCCACCCCCCCCCCTCTATATGGCCTCCCCCAGGAGGCCAAACCCTAGCACCCACCGACACCCCCCCACCCCCTCGCTCACTCCCCCCCGCACCCGATCCAGAACCGGATCGGGCCCGCGCCCGCGCCCGCGCTCGCCGAGCCCCGCGCCTGCGCGCGCTCGCCCCCGACCGCGCCAACCGCGCGCTCGCCCTCGACGCCGCGCCCGTCGCCGCCTCGTCTTCCCTCGCCGGACTGCGCTGCCCCGCCGTCGCCGACCATCGTCGCCGTTCGCCTCCCCGCGCCCATTGCCCGAGCCCTACACCGCTCGGTGAGGCCCGGCCCCGGCCTCTCCCCTCTCTCGCATCGCTCGCCGCCGCAACTGCCGCTGCTGCCGCTCGCCCGCGCTCAGCTCGCGCCCCGCACCGCCCGCTCGCGCGCCTCGCCACGCCGCCGCCGCACGCACGCACACACGCGCCCACGCACTGCGTTGCCGCGCTGCTGCTCGTCGCCGCGCGCACGCGCCCACGTCGCCGCGCGCCCGTCGCGCGCCCGTGGCCTTGGGCCACTGCCCGATGGGCCCCGCGCCCCTGTGCCCCTGGCCGCCGGACCCAAACCCCCCTGGCCCGCTGACAAATGGGCCCCGCCCACAAAAACGTTTAAAAAAATAATAATTAATTAATTAGGTTAATTAACTCTGTTTAGACTAATCTAATTTAGTTAATTAGTTTAATTAATAGTTAATTAATTAGTTAACCCTAATTAACTAAATCAGTCTATGACAGGTGGGACCCACCCTGTCAGGACGCCTGCTGACGTCAGCATGATGTCATGCTGATGTCATCGCAGCACTGTTTCGGATAATGTTGATTTAAATAATTAATTAAATTCCAGAAATTAATAAAAACTTTAGAAAATCATATTAAATAAACCGTAACTCCGATGAAAATACTTTATACATGAAACTTGCTCAGAATTCCGTTACGAACCCGAATACGCCCTCCGTATTCCCGTCAGACGCCCGCAGCTATAAGAACGTTGAACTTTTAGACCGTTTTCAGTAGATGAATAGTGTCCAACTTTAATTAAATAAATCCGAATAAATTCCTAAATTAACTAAATCATTTAGTTAGGCAGTAGAACACCCCGGCATATCATTTAGGCATGTCACACATATTGTTTGCATTATTGCCGTGAATTTATTGTTTCTCTCCCCCTCCTTCTCTCTCTCGATAGACGCCGAGACCGACGACGCTGCACCCGGGTACGACTACTCTACCGACGAGTAGCCCGTTGACGACCCCTCTCTCTTGCCAGAGCAACCAGGCAAGCCCCCCCCCTTGAGCATTCCAGATATCGCCCATTCTATTCTCCTGCTTGCATTAGATTTTGCTACTGTTAATGTATGCTCCTATTCTGATGCATAGCCTGCTGTTGTAACCTGTTCATTGCTACCTTACCTGCCTATGATAAACTGTTTAGTTTAGGTTGGAATGAACCATCAATGACCCCACCACCTTACCTTTGTTGCCCCTGCTTGATCATCGACGACTCGATCAACGTGATCGTCGACCAGAGACCGACACCTCACTTCACACCCCCTTAGTTGTACGACTCTGCGAAGTAACAATCGAGTGCCGAGGGTGATACCTCGTAACGCACTCCCAATGAATACTCTGCACTGTAGCTGTTCGGTCGTGGTCATCAAGGGTGATTCCTCCTTCTCCACTTCCGATACGACTCTGTCGTGCGACCCCTCAGTGTGAACCTCGAGGGTGATGCCTCATACGTTCACCCTGATGATTTCGTCGAGTGGAATCCGCCGAGGGTGATTCCTCGGGTTTCCCCCTTGATGTTATGACCACACGGTTACTTTGACCCTTGGTTACAGACGGGTCCACCCTGGTGGGTACCCGTTGGGGATCTATGATTTCGGGTGTGCCAGAAGGGCACTCGAGTGTGACATTGTGGCGGAGCATCAGAGACTCTGATTGTCTCCGCGTGATACTAATTGAGCCTATTGGATTTGGGTGTGTGATCTGAGTGGGTCGACGTGCCCTATACGCACTACCACCAAGCGGGATAATGGTTATGGGAACCTCTGCGAAGTACGTTTCTCCCGAAAGCTCGTCTGACGTCACGATTCACCGTGCAGGCTGATTGTCGGGATTGGGCTGGATACTTCACTGACGAGTTCAGTGTCGCGCCTGCACCCCGGCCAGTCTCGCAACGCGTAGGGTGCCCAGGGCGATGGCCCGAGACCTCTGGGTGCATAGGTCAGTCCGGCGTGCTGACCTCTCTGCCGAGCCTAGGTAGAGCGCTGTTTCGTGTTGATCTTCCGAGGACGGGCATTACCCAGCAAGTATGTCTGGCCAGAGTTGATCGAGCGTGTTGGGTAACAGTAGTGCACCCCTGCAGGGATGAATCTTCTATCGATAGCCGGTCCTACGGTAAAGGACGCTCAGTTTGTGTATCCCGATCTACTACTTAAACTGGATACTTGTTACTTAATTGAAGCTTCGGGATCACTTTCTCGCTTGGGAGTCGAGGAAGGATCTTTAAGCTGTACTTCAACATGTTTGCTAAATAAAATGCTATTCTACTCTCTTCTACTGCTGCAAGATGATGGCTTGTGAAGATGCTTGAAGATGCTAGTCTTCGATAGGACTAGGCCTTCTCTCTATTCTGGCATTTCTGCAGCCCAGTCCACTTATACAGCCTTTCTCCATTGATAATGTTGCATATGTAGTATAGATCCTTGCTTGCTGAGTACTTCGGATGAGTACTCACGGTTGCTTTACTTTCACTTTTCCCCATATACCCCACCTTGATGATACAAATAGACGATGGAGTCCAGGAGCCAGATGCCACCACCGGAGCCAACTACCAGGAGGGTCCAGAGGGTACTTACTACTGGATCGAGCCAGCTGACCAGGAGTAGGATCGGAGGCTCCCAGGCAGGAGGCCAAAGCCTTTCGATCTAGTGTCGTTGTTTGTGCTAGCCTTCTTAAGGCAAAACTTGTCTAACTCTGTCTGTACTCAGATAATATTTGTATGACTGACTTATGTATTCGGATCTTCTGATCCCTGGTCTGTAATATTGTGGACCTCCGTTTAAATTGTGTTAGAGTTGTGTTGTGATATCTTCCCGTGAGTCCCTGTGCTTGATCGTACACGTTTGCGTGTATGATTAGTGTACGATTGAGTCGGGGACGCCACAAGTTGGTATCAGAGCCGACTGCCTGTAGGAAGCCCCCTTCCAATTCCTTGGCCGAAGTTGAGTCTAGACATCGAAAAACTATTTTACTAACTTGGCTGTGTGGCTTACGGGCCCACGTCGCCAATTGGGTGGTATTAGGATCTTTTATTCCTCGTCTATACTCTAGGACTCTGATTTCTCTTCTACTCGGGTTAAATAAATTTTCTAACGCCGACACTTAGGATCTCGTAAATCCTGTCTACCCGGAGAGCTGGATATCTGTGCGATTTCCCTGTCATTGATCTGATTAGTCTGATAATCATTTTCCTTTCCATTGTTTTGTTTAACCTTTCTCTCCGAGTTGTGTTAAACTTCTCATTGTCATTTGACAAATCTGAATTTCCTCTGTTTCAGATGGACCGTTTGTTTCCACCACGTCCTACGACACAGCTTGTGCTTCGCACTTGGGCTCGTAATGCCCCTGGGTTTCCAGCTGTCCTGATCGCTCTCATGACCAGACTTGGGTACCGTTGGTATCCTGAGTACTTGGTTTACGAGGATTACCGCGAGTTCAATCAGGAGCAGTACCATGCTGATGTTCGTATCTATGATCAGCAGAATGACTCAGACACCGAGCTACACCTTTTCCACGGTATCGGCGTGACGATTGAGATGGCAGTCCATGATGCCGCCTACTCTGCCGTCGCACGTCTCCGAGGACAGTTCAGCGATATCTTGGATGACTCTGAGTTCCGATACATTCCGTATGCCCCTGCTGGAGATGCTACTGGATACTACACAGCTATCTGTGCCCCGTTCGAGCCTCGTCGCTATGACCCGCGCGTTCTGATTCAGTGCACTCAGGCTCTGGATCGCACTGTTCGGGCTCTTGCCGTCGAGTTGGTTGCCACTCGAGCACGTCTCTATGATGCTATGACGTAGTTGCTACCCGCTGTTCGCGCAGGGATACATCTTGAGCACATCCTTTACCCGCGCAGGACTCAGATGTATGCTGGTATTGATTGGCCTGCTGTTGGAGGTCATACACCTGCACGTGGACCTCTTCTTACAGCTCGAGACCGGATTCTGCATCAGAGTGCACAAGGAGCATAGGATCCTTCCGCGACGAACATTCGTCGTCCGCACTTGCAGTTACCCCGTTTCGGTGGTTTTCTCCGACGTAGATGTAGCATTTGCTATGTCTCGTTGTGTACTTCCTTACCGCGTGCCTGCGCGCCGCCTAGTATGTCTAGCTTTTGAAATTGCGCCGTTATGCTGTCCGCATGTACCCGACTCTGTGTATGGATCTGTATGTCTTAATCGACTACTATTATGTATCTGTTACACTACTTAAATTGTTGTCGAGTTACATCATGTTTGTCACTAAATGCTTGCAATTACTTTTACTAAACTACCCCCTGTTGATACTTAGCAGGATGGTTAGACCAGGTGGTCGTGGTCGTGGTCGTGCCCCTGAACGCCCACCACCGCCAGACTATATGGCGGCTATGATGCAACAGTTTGAGCTTAACCGCCAGTTCATGGTTGGAATCATGGCTCAGTTTCCGCATCAGAACAACCAGAACCAGAACCCAGCTTGAATAACTTTGACAGAGTTTATGCGACTCAACCCAACGCAGTTCCGCAACTCTGACAAGCCACTGGATGCCGATGACTGGCTCCATGACATCACTCACGAGATGGAGTCAGCTAATGTCGTCCCTGCCAACTACGTCAACTTCGCGGCCTTTTTCTTAAAGGGCCCCGCAGCTCAATGGTGGGACACACACAAGCGTACTCTGCCTGTTGGAACCGTCATCACCTGGTATGAGTTCCAGGCTGCTTTCCGTACACGTTACATCCCTCAAGCAATTATGGAACGCATGAAGACCCAGTTCCGTAACCTCACTCAGGGCAACAAGACCGTCGAAGCTTATCAGCGAGAATTTCTAGACCTCTCCCGCTATGCCGAAGAAGACATCGCCACAGATGCACGCAGACAAGAGAAGTTCCGTAATGGACTACACCCCGACCTCAAGCTTGCACTAGCTGCTCAAGACTTCAATGACTTTTCAACTCTGACGAACAAGGCTATTCTTGTTGAGACCGCTCAGATGGAATACAAGGACTCGCAGAAGCGCTATCGTGATGCTGGCTCATCTTCGGGCTCAGCATCGAAGCGTCGAGTTTGGATTCCTAACAATGCGATCCGTTCCAATGCCTCTGCGCCAAAGAACAACTATGCTGCACCACGTCTGCCTCCTCCACCACCGAGGCAGCCAAAAGCTCAAGCTATTCAAAACAATGCTCCTCTTCGTCCTGAAGATGGTTTGTGCTTCAAGTGCCGCAAACCAGGATACCAGGCTAAAGACTGCCGCCAGAATCAGAATCAGTTAGCCTTTCCTCGTACTGGCCGTGGCAATGGTCGTCGCAACAATCAGACCCGCAACTATAATACTGGGTCTGCTGCACATGGTCGTGGACACGCTTACAACATTGACATTGAAGAAGTCCAGGATCAACCTGCTACTGTGATGGGTACCCTTCTCGTTAACTCAGTACCTGCTTCTGTTTTATTTGATTCAGGAGCATCACATTCATTCATCTCTGGAAAATTTGCATTTATGCATGGCATTCGATATGAGAAAATGCATACCCCGTTAGTCATTAAAACTCCCGGAGGTCACTGTCATGCTGACGTAATAGCACCTGACGTTACCGTCGAAATTAAAGGATTGGAATTCCTTGCATCGCCCATCGTCCTGAAATCTTCCACCATAGACCTCATTCTTGGAATGGATTGGTTGAAAGCTCACATTGCTTCGATCAATTGTGCCACTAAAGTCGTCCAACTTCTTCACCCCACCGATGAGATAGTGAACTATACCGCCCGCAATACTCGGGACGCTGAAGCTCAGATATATGCTCTGAATGCTTTGAACGCCTCACCTCTGAAAGGAATCGAGAACGTTCCTGTCGTTCGAGATTTTCCAGACGTCTTTCCAGAAGAACTTCCAGGAATACCCCCGGCTAGAGCTGTCGAGTTCGTCATCGACTTGAAGCCTGGCACCGTCCCTATTGCC
Organism: Thinopyrum elongatum; assembly: GCA_011799875.1. Lineage (NCBI taxonomy): Eukaryota > Viridiplantae > Streptophyta > Magnoliopsida > Poales > Poaceae > Thinopyrum > Thinopyrum elongatum. The sequence goes on from CM022302.1 coordinate 344,566,763, forward strand.
AAGCGACCTTATAAGATGCCTCCGCATCATCTACTCGAGCTTAAGGAAGAAATCGACAAGTCACTTAAGAGTGGTTTCATCCGCCCCAGTTCCTCTGCTTGGGGAGCACCTTCACTCCTCGTTAAGAAGAAGGATGGAACTAACCGATTGGTTCTGGATTATCGGCCCATTAACCAAGCCACAATCCAGAATAAATACCCACTATCCCGGATCAATGATCTTTATGATCAACTCGCTGGATCATCGGTGTTCTCTAAACTCGACCTGAGGTTGGGTTATCACCAGATCCGTGTCCGTGAAGAGGATATTCCCAAGACTGCATTCGTCACTCGTTATGGCTCCTATGAATACACCGTCATGTCATTTGGCCTAACGAATGCTCCAGCAACTTTCTCCCGTCTGATGAATTATATATTCATGGATTACCTCGACAAATTCGTTGTGGTTTATTTGGATGATATTCTGGTTTATTCTAAGAATAAAGAAGAACATGCTGAACACCTCCGTTTGGTACTAGAAAGGCTCCGAGAACACCAGTTGTATGCCAAGTATTCCAAATGTGAATTTCGGCTTTCTGAAGTAACTTACCTTGGTCATGTAATTTCCAAGGATGGAATTGATGTTAACCCCGAACGAGTTCAGGCTATTCTTGACTGGACTCCCCCGAAGTATGTTAAGCAAGTCAGAAGTTTTCTCGTACTTGCTAGTTATTGCCGTCGATTCGTTGAGAACTTTTCCAAGATTGCAAAACCATTGACAAATCTGCTTCACAAAGGTGTTAAATTTGAGTGGACAGAAAAATGTCAAGAAAGCTTTCAGACACTAAAAGATAAATTGACATCTGCCCCAGTATTAGCACCCCCGGATTCCCAAAAGGATTTCGTGATATACTGCGATGCCTCCCGTCAAGGATTAGGCTGTGTCCTAATGCAAGAACGCAAAGTAATTGCTTATGCCTCCCGACAATTGCGTCCTCACGAAGAAAATTACCCAGTGCACGATCTCGAACTTTCTGCGATTATTTATGCCCTGAAGCTATGGCGACATTACCTTCTCGGTAACCGTTGCGAGATTTATACGGATCATCAAAGTTTGAAGTATTTATATACTCAACCGGATCTGAACCTTCGTCAACAAAGATGGCTCGAGACAATAGCCGATTATGATATGAATATCTCATACACCCCTGGCAAGGCAAATGTAATGGCCGATGCTTTGAGCCGTAAGGCTTATTGCAGCAACCATATGGTTCAGGAATCACAACCTCTTCTTTATGAAGAGTTTCGTAAATTGAACCTCCATATTGTTCCACAGGGTTATCTCAATACCCTCGTTGTCGAACCAGATTTAGAACACAGCATCAAGACTATGCAACGGTATGACTCTGAAGTTGAAAGGATCAAGCGATACCTTGAAAAAGGAAAACCGTCGGAGTTCCATCTTGATAATGATGGGATCTTATTTTTCCAACACCGTCTCTTCGTACCTAAGTTCAAAGATGAGAGGGAACACGTTATGATGGAAGCTCATGACACTCCTCTGTCAATTCATCCTGGTAGCACAAAGATGTACCGTGACATTTGTCAGAGATACTGGTGGCCTAATATGAAGCGAGATATTGCTCGTTATGTTTCTGAGTGCGACGTTTGCCGCCGCGTTAAAGCTCAACATCAAAGGCCCGTAGGAACTCTGCAACCCCTTGCAATTCCTGAATGGAAATGGGACAAGGTCCAAATGGATTTCATTACTGGTTTTCCCAAATCTCAGAAGGGTAATGATGCTATATTTGTCGTCATTGGCTGATTCTCAAAAGGTTGCTCACTTTCTGCCAGTTAAAGAGACAATCACTGCTAGCCAGTTAGCAGACTTGTATGTTTCCCGAATTGTGTCACTCCACGGTGTTCCGTTGGAGATCAGTTCTGATCGTGGCAGCCTCTTCACCTCCAGATTCTGGAATAGTTTCCAAGAAGCTATGGGAACACATCTGTCGTTCAGTACCGCTTTTCACCCTCAGTCACAGGGTCAAGTTGAACGAGTTAATCAAGTGCTCGAAGATATGCTTCGAGCTTGCGTCATCTCCTTCGGTAAGAAATGGGAGGAATCCCTCCCGTATGCCGAATTCTCTTACAACAATAGCTATCAAGCTAGTCTGAAGATGGCACCGTTTGAAGTTGTATACGGTCTTAAGTGTCGAACCCCTCTGAATTGGTCAGAAACTGGGGAACGCTCACTCGTCGGACCGGACATTATTCAGCAAGCAGAAGACCAAGTCCGCATTGTCCGTGAACATTTGAAAACTGCTCAGTCTCGTCAGAAGAGCAACTATGACCGAAAGCACCAGGAAATAGTCTATCAACCTGGCGAGCAAGCTTACCTCCGCGTCACTCCGTTGAAAGGCACTCGTAGGTTTGGAATCAAAGGCAAGTTAGCTCCTCGCTACATTGGCCCGTTCCGTATTCTTGTCCGTCGAGGAGAAGTGGCATATCAATTGCAATTGCCGCCAAATCTTTCTCAAGTACATGACGTCTTTCATGTATCCCAACTCCGTCACTGCTTCAAGGATCCTATTCGAGCTGTGGATCACGAAGTGCTTGAATTACGGGAAGATCTGTCTTATCCAGAATATCCCATCCGTGTTCTTGATGAAGCTGAACGTCGAACTCGTCAAAAGTCAATCAAATTCCTCAAGGTTCAGTGGGCAAATCATTCTGAAGATGAGGCCACTTGGGAACGCGAGGATCGTCTTCGTGAAGAGTACCCCTCTTTCTTTCAGTCTTCCTCTTAATTCTTGGGACGAGAATTCTTAATAGATGAGGAGAATTGTAACACCCCCGGTGATTAGCAACAGTAATCACTTTTGATAATGACATGTCAGCATGATTAATAGTGCATAATCATCATTAGCATCATATTGCATTTCAACTCCTAAGTCAAATTCAAATTTAAATGAAAGTGAAATATAAAAGTTGTCCAACATAAAAACTAAAGTGTTCGATAAATAATAAATATTGCAGAGGCTAGTCTAAAATTGTAACCAACAAATAATAAAATAATTAGGTGGCACTAACATAATTAAAACAACAAGGATTAATGCATATTAATTATTATAAAAATTGTGTGAACTCAAGTTGACTCCAAACCAGTTTTTGGTAGTGTTAGGTAATGCCTAGTATTTGTTGGAGCAGTTCCTATGTTTTACAAAATTCAATATGTGGCCTAACTATTACTAAACTGAGAAAAGGAAATAAAGAAAAAGATAAAAGAAAGACAAAACAAAAAAAGAGAAAACCCCCCCCGGCCTCTGGTGGAATGATTCTGATGTCTTAATCGACTACTATTATGTATCTGTTACACTACTTAAATTGTTGTCGAGTTACATCATGTGTCACTAAATGCTTGCAATTACTTTTACTAAACTACCCCCTGTTGATACTTAGCAGGATGGTTAGACCAGGTGGTCGTGGTCGTGGTCGTGCCCCTGAACGCCACCACCGCGACTATATGGCGGCTATGATGCAACAGTTGAGCTTAACCGCCAGTTCATGGTTGGAATCATGTCAGTTTCCGCATCAGAACAACCAGAACCAGAACCCAGCTTGAATAACTTTGACAGAGTTATGCGACTCAACCAACGCAGTTCCGCAACTCTGACAAGCCACTGGATGCCGATGACTGGCTCCATGACATCACTCACGAGATGGAGTCAGCACTAATGTCGTCCCTGCCAACTACGTCAACTTCGCGGCCTTTTTCTTAAAGGGCCCCGCAGCTCAATGGTGGGACACACACAAGCGTACTCTGCCTGTTGGAACCGTCATCACCTGGTATGAGTTCCAGGCTGCTTTCCGTACACGTTACATCCCTCAAGCAATTATGGAACGCATGAAGACCCAGTTCCGTAACCTCTCAGGGCAACAAGACCGTCGAAGCTTATCAGCGAGAATTTCTAGACCTCTCCCGCTATGCCGAAGAAGACATCGCCACAGATGCACGCAGACAAGAGAAGTTCCGTAATGGACACACCCCGACCTCAAGCTTGCACTAGCTGCTCAAGACTTCAATGACTTTCAACTCTGCGAACAAGGCTATTCTTGTGGAGAGCCGTCAGATGGAATACAAGGACTCGCAGAAGCGCTATCGTGATGCTGGCTCATCTTCGGGCTCCGCACGAAGTCGAGTTGGATTCCTACCAATGCGATCCGTTCAATGCCTCTGCGCCAAAGAACAACTATGCTGCCACACGTCTGCCTCCTCCACCACCGAGGCAGCCAAAAGCTCAAGCTATTCAAAACAATGCTCCTCTTCGTCCTGAAGATGGTTGTGCTTCAAGTGCCGCAAACCAGGATACCAGGCTAAAGACTGCCGCCAGAATCAGAATCAGTTAGCCTTTCCTCGTACTGGCCGTGGCAATGGTCGTCGCAACAATCAGACCCGCAACTATAATACTGGGTCTGCTGCACATGGTCGTGGACACGCTTACAACATTGACATTGAGAAGTCCAGGATCAACATGCTACTGTGATGGGTACCCTTCTCGTTAACTCAGTACCTGCTTCTGTTTTATTTGATTCAGAGATCACATCATTCATCTCTGAAAATTTGCATTTATGCATGGCATTCGATATGAGAAATGCATACCCCGTTAGTCATTAAACTCCCGGAGGTCACTGTCATGCTGACGTAATAGCACCTGACGTTACCGTCGAAATAAAGGATTGGAATTCCTTGCATCGCCCATCGTCCTGAAATCTTCCACCATAGACCTCATCTTGGAATGGATTGGTTGAAAGCTCACATTGCTTCGATCAATTGTGCCACTAAAGTCGTCCAACTTCTTCACCCCACCGATGAGATAGTGAACTATACCGCCCGCAATACTCGGGACGCTGAAGCTCAGATATATGCTCTGAATGCTTTGAACGCCTCACCTCTGAAAGGAATCGAGAACGTTCCTGTCGTTCGAGATTTTCCAGACGTCTTTCCAGAAGAACTTCCAGGAATACCCCGGCTAGAGCTGTCGAGTTCGTCATCGACTTGAAGCCTGGCAACCGTCCCTATTGCCAAGCGACCTTATAAGATGCCTCCGCATCATCTACTCGAGCTTAAGGAAGAAATCGACAAGTCACTTAAGAGTGGTTTCATCCGCCCCAGTTCCTCTGCTTGGGGAGCACCTTCACTCCTCGTTAAGAAGAAGGATGGAACTAACCGATTGGTTCTGGATTATCGGCCCATTAACCAAGCCACAATCCAGAATAAATACCCACTATCCCGGATCAATGATCTTTATGATCAACTCGCTGGATCATCGGTGTTCTCTAAACTCGACCTGAGGTTGGGTTATCACCAGATCCTGTGTCCGTGAAGAGGATATTCCCAAGATGCATTCGTCACTCGTTATGGCTCCTATGAATACCACCGTCATGTCATTTGGCCTAACGAATGCTCCAGCAACTTTCTCCCGTCTGATGAATTATATATTCATGGATTACCTCGACAAATTCGTTGTGGTTTATTTGGATGATATTCTGGTTTATTACAGAATAAAGAGAACATGCTGAACACTCTCCGTTTGGTACTAGAAAGGCTCCGAGAACACCAGTTGTTATGCCAGTATTCCAAATGTGAATTTCGGCTTTCTGAAGTAACTTACCTTGGTCATGTAATTTCCAAGGATGGAATTGATGTAACCCCGAACGAGTTCAGGCTATTCTTGACTGGACTCCCCCGAAGTATGTTAAGCAAGTCAGAAGTTTTCTCGTACTGCTAGTTATTGCCGTCGATTCGTTGAGAACTTTTCCAAGATTGCAAAACCATTGACAAATCTGCTTCACAAAGGTGTTAAATTTGAGTGGACAAAAAATGTCTGATACTAATTGAGCCTATTGGATTTGGGTGTGTGATCTGAGTGGGTCGACGTGCCCTATACGCACTACCACCACGCGGGATTATGGTTATGGGGCCCTCTGCGATGTACGTTTCTCCGAAAGCTTATCAGACGTCACGATTCACCATGCGGGCTGATCGTCGGGATTGGGCTGGATACTTCACTGGCGAGTTCAGTGTCGCGCCTGCACCCCGGCCAGCCACGCAACGCGCAGGGTGCCCAGGGCGATGGCCCGAGACCCCTGGGTGCATAGGTTAGTCCGGCGTGCTGACCTCTCTGCTGAGCCTAGGTAGAGCGCTGCTTCGTGTTGATCTTCCGAGGACGGGCACTACCCAGCAAGTATGTCCGGCCAGAGTTGATCGAGCGTGTTGGGTAACAGTAGTGCACCCCTGCAGGGATGAATCTTCTATCGATAGCCGGTCCTACGGTAAAGGACGCTCAGTTTGTGTATCCCGATCTACTACTTAAACTGGATACTTGTTACTTAATTGAAGCTTCGGGATTACTTTCTCGCTGGGAGTCGAGGAAGGATCTTTGAGCTGTACTTCAACATGTTTGCTAAATAAAATGCTATTCTACTCTCTTCTACTGCTGCAAGATGATGGCTCTGAGAAGATGTTTGAAGATGCTAGTCTTCGATAGGACTAGGCCTTTCTCTCTATTCTGGCATTTCTGCAGTCCAGTCCACATATACAGCCTTTTCTCCATTGATAATGTTGCATATGTAGTGTAGATCCTTGCTTGCTGAGTACTTCGGATGAGTACTCACGGTTGCTTTGTTACTTCTTTTCCCCCATATACCCCACCTTGATGATACACCAGACGATGGAGTCCAGGAGCCAGACGCCACCACCGGAGCCTACTACCAGGCGGGTCCAGAGGGCACGTACTACTGGATCGAGCCAGCTGACCAGGAGTAGGATCGGAGGCTCCCAGGCAGGAGGCCAACGCCTTTCGATCTAGTGTCGCTGTTTGTGCTAGCCTTCTTAAGGCAGAACTTGTCTAACTATGTCTGTACCCAGATATTATTTGTATGACTGACTTATGTATTCGGATCTTCGGATCCCTGGTCTGTAATATTGTGGACCTCCGTTTATTTGTGTTTAGAGTTGTGTTGTGATATCTTCCCGTGAGTCCCTGGGCTTGATCGTACACGTTTGCGTGTATGATTAGTGTACGATTGAACCGGGGGCGCCACAAGTTGGTATCAGAGCCGACTGCCTGTAGGAAGCCCCCCTCCAAATTCCTTGGCCGAAGTCGAGTCTAGAAACCGAGAAACTAAATTACTAACTTGGCTGTGTGGCTTACGGGCCCACGTCGCCAACTGGGTGGTATTAGGATCTTTTATTCCTCGTCTATACTCTGGGACTCTAATATCTCTTCTATTCGGGTTAAATAAAGTTTACTAACGCCGACACTTAGGATCTCGTAAATTCTGTCTACCCGGAGAGCTGGATATCTGTGCGATTTCCCTGTCGTTGATCTGATTAGTCTGATAATCATTTTCCTTTCCATTGTTTTGTTTAACCTTTCTCTCCGAGTTGTGTTAAACTTCTTATTGTCGTTTGACAAACCTGAATTTCCTCTGTTTCAGATGGACCGTTTGTTTCCACCGCGTCCTACGACACAGGTTGTGCTTCGCACTTGGGCTCGTGATACCCCTGGGTTTCCAGCTGTCCTGATCGCTCTCATGACCAGACTTGGCTACCGTTGGTACCCTGAGTACTTGGTTTATGAGGTTTACCGCGAGTTCAACAAGGAACAGTACTATGCTGAAGTTCGGATTTATGATCAGCAGAACAACTCAGACACCAAGCTACACCTTTTTCACGGATTAGGCGTGACGATTGAGATGGCAGTCCATGATGCCGCCTACTCTGCTGTCGTACGTCTACGAGGGGAGCACAATGCTAACTTGGATGATACTGTGTTTCGGTACATTCCGTATGCACCTGTTGGAGATGCTATTGGATACTACACAGCTATCTGTGCCCCGTACGAGTCTCGACGCTACGACCCGCAGGTTCTGATTCAGTGCACTCAGGCTCTGGATCGCACTGTTCGGGCTCTTGCCGTCGAGCTGTTCGCCGCTCGAGCACGCTACTACGAGGCTATGACACAGTTGCTACCAGCTGTTCGTGCAGGGATACATCCGGAGTATATTCTTTACCCACGCAGGACCGAGATGCCGCCAGGTATTGATTGGCCTGCTGTGGGAGGTCACACACCTGCACGTGGACCTCTTCTTACAGTTCGAGACCGGGTTCTGCATCAGAGTGCATATGGAGCACAGGATCCTTCCGCGACGAATATTCGTCGTCCGCACTCGCAGTTACCCCGTTACAGTGGTTTTCTCCGACGTTGATGTAGCCTTTGCTATGTCTCGTTGTGTACTTCCTTACCGCGTGCCTGCGCGCCGCCTAGTATGTCTAGCTTTTAATTTGCGCTGTTATGCTGTCCGCATGTACCCGACTTTGTGTATGGATCTGTATGTCTTAATCGACTACTGTTATGTATCTATTACACTGCTTAAAGTATTGTCGTGTTACATCATACTTGTCGCTAAACACTCGCAATTGCTTTTACTAAACTACCCCCTGTTGATACTTAGCAGGATGGTTAGACCAGGTGGTCGTGGTCGTGGTCGTGCCCCTGAACGTCCACCACCGCCAGACTATATGGCGGCTATGATGCAACAGTTTGAGCTTAACCGCCAGTTCATGGTTGGAATCATGGCTCAGTTTCCGCATCAGAACAACCAGAACCAGAACCCAGCTTCAATAACTTTGACAGAGTTTACGCGACTCAACCCAACGCAGTTTCGCAACTCTGACAAGCCCCTGGATGCCGATGACTGGCTCCGCGACATCACTCACGAGATGGAGTCAGCTAATGTCATCCCTGCCAACTATGTCAACTTCGCGGCCTTTTTCTTAAAGGGCCCCGCAGCTCAATGGTGGGACACACACAAGCGTACTCTGCCTGTTGGAACAGTCATCACCTGGTATGAGTTCCAGGCTGCTTTCCGTACACGTTACATCCCTCAAGCAATTATGGAACGCATGAAGACCCAGTTCCGTAACCTCACCCAGGGCAATAAGACCGTTGAAGCTTATCAGCGGGAATTTCTTGATCTCTCCCGCTATGCTGAAGAAGACATCGCCACAGATGCTCGCAGACAAGAGAAGTTCCGTAATGGACTACACCCTGACCTCAAGCTTGCACTAGCTGCTCAAGACATCAATGACTTCTCAACTCTAGTGAACAAGGCTATTCTTGTTGAGACCGCTCAGATGGAACACAAGGACTCGCAGAAGCGCTATCGTGATGCTGGCTCATCTTCGGGCTCAGCACCGAAGCGTAGAGTTTGGATTCCCAACAACGCGTTCCGTCCCAATGCCTCTGCGCCAAAGAACAATGCTACACCACGTCTGCCTCCTCCACCGCCGAGGCCGTCAAAGGCTCAAGCTATTCAGAACAATGCCCCTCTTCGTCCTGAAGATGGTTTGTGTTTCAAGTGCCGCAAACCAGGCCACCAGGCTAAAGACTGCCGCCAGACTCAGAATCAGTTAGATTTTCCTCGTGCTGGCCGTGGATATGGCCGTGGCAACAATCAGACCCGCAACTATAATACTGGGTCTGCTTCACGTGGTCGTGGTCACGCTTACAACATTGACATTGAAGAAGTCCAGGATCAACCTGCTACTGTGATGGGTACCCTTCTTGTTAACTCAGTACCTGCTTCTGTATTATTTGATTCAGGAGCATCGCATTCATTCATGTCTGAAGCATTTGCATTATCTCATGACATTGCATTCGAAAAGATGAACCTGCCAATAGTTGTCCATACCCCTGGAGGCCAATGTCAAACCACTATGATGGCACATAATGTCCCTGTTGAAATCGAGGAATTTGAATTCCTGGCTTCCCCTATTATCCTGAAGTCTTCCACCATAGACCTCATACTCGGAATGGATTGGTTGAAAGCTCACATTGCTTCGATCAATTGTGCCACTAAAGTTATCCAACTTCTTCACCCCTCCGATGAGTTAGTGAACTACACTGCCCGAATTACTCGAGACGCTGAAGCTGAGATATATGTCATGAATGCTTTGAACGCCTCACCTCTGGAAGGAATCGAGAACGTTCCTGTCGTTCGAGATTTTCCAGACGTCTTTCCCGAAGAACTTCCAGGCATACCCCCGGCTAGAGCTGTCGAGTTTGTCATTGACTTGAAGCCTGGCACCGTTCCTATTGCCAAGCGACCTTATAAGATGCCGCCGCATCACCTTCTTGAGCTTAAGGAAGAAATCGACAAGTCACTTAAGAGTGGTTTCATCCGCCCCAGTTCCTCTGCTTGGGGAGCACCTTCACTCTTCGTTAAGAAGAAGGATGGAACTAACCGATTGGTTCAGGATTACCGGCCCATTAACCAAGCCACAATCCAGAATAAATACCCACTGCCCCGTATCAATGATCTTTATGATCAACTTGCCGGATCATCGGTGTTCTCTAAACTCGACTTGAGGTTGGGTTATCACCAGATCCGTGTCCGTGAAGAGGACATTCCCAAGACTGCATTCGTCACTCGTTATGGCTCCTATGAATACACCGTCATGTCATTTGGCCTAACGAATGCCCCAGCTACATTCTCCCGTCTGATGAATTATATATTCATGGATTACCTCGACAAATTCGTCGTGGTATATCTAGATGATATTCTGGTCTATTCTAAGAATAAAGAGGAACATGCTGAACATCTCCGCCTTGTTCTAGAAAGGCTCCGAGAACACCAGTTGTATGCCAAGTATTCCAAATGCGAATTTTGGCTTCCTGAAGTAACTTACCTTGGACATGTGATTTCCAAGGATGGGATTGCTGTTAACCCCGAACGAGTTCAGGCTATTCTCGACTGGACTCCCCCAAAGAATGTTAAGCAAGTCAGAAGTTTTCTCGGACTCGCTAGTTATTGCCGTCGATTCGTTGAGAACTTTTCCAAGATTGCAAAACCATTGACAAATCTGCTTCACAAAGGTGTTAAATTTGAGTGGACAGAAAAATGTCAAGAAAGCTTTCAGACACTAAAAGATAAATTGACATCTGCCCCAGTACTAGCACCCCCGGATTCCCAAAAGGATTTCGTGATATACTGTGATGCATCTCGTCAAGGATTAGGCTGTGTCCTAATGCAATGTGGCGCCCCCGGCTCGATCGTACACTAATCATGCACGCAAACGTGTACGATCAAGATCAGGGACTCACGGGAAGATATCACAACACAACTCTAAAACATAAATAAGTCATACAAGCATCATAATACAAGCCAGGGGCCACGAGGGCTCGAATACAAATGCTCGATCATAGACGAGTCAGCGGAAGCAACAATATCTGAGTACAGACATAGGTTAAACAAGGTGCCATAAGATGGCTAGCACAAACAGGGATACAACAGATCGAACAGGCGCAGGGCCTCCTGCCTGGGATCCTCCTAACTACTCCTGGTCGTCGGCGTCCTGGACGTAGTAGTAGGCTCCGCCCTGGTGGTAGTAGTCGTCGAAGGTGGCGTCTGGCTCCTGGGCTCCAGCATCTGGTTGCGACAACCAGCAAGAAGGGAAAGGGGGAAAGGAGGGGGAAAGCAACCGTGAGTACTCATCCAAAGTACTCGCAAGCAAGGATCTATACTACATATGCATGGTATATGTGTAAAGAGGCAATATCGGTGGACTGAACTGCAGAATGCCAGAATAAGAGGGGGATAGCTAGTCCTGTCAAAGACTACGCTTCTGGCAACCTCCATCTTGAAGCAATAGAAGAGATTAGTTGGAAGTTAACCAAGCAACAACGCATAGCATAATCCTACCCGTCGATCCTCTCGTCGCCCCCATGCGAGAGAGCGACCACCGGGTTATATCTGTCACTTGTAAGGGTGTGTTTTATTAAGTATCCATTTCTAGTTGTCATGAGGTCGGAATACAACTCCGGGTCGTCCTTTTATCGAGGGACACGGCTATTCGAATAGATAAACTTCCCTGCAGGGGTGCACCACATATTCCCCAACACGCTCGATCCCCTTTGGCCGGACACACTTTCCTGGGTCATGCCCGGCCTCGGAAGATCCACACGTCGCAGCCCCACCTAGGCTCAACAGAGAGGTCAGCACGCCGGACTAATCCTAGGCACTCTGGGGTCTGGGCCCATCGCCCAGTGCGCTCCTGCACGTTGCGTACGCGGCCGCGAGCAGACCTAGCAACCCACACGATCACGGCGGTTACGTTATCGCGGTCCAACACGGCGCGCGCCGCTCAGTCGCTGACGTCAAGAAGGCTTCAGCTGATACCACGACGCCGGGATACCCATAACTACTCCCGCGTAGTTGGTTAGTGCGTATAGGCCAGTGGCCAGACTCAGATCAAATATCCAATCTCGTTAAACGTGTTATTATGAAGTAAACGCGAACGCCGACCAGGGCCTGGCCCACCTGTCTCCTAGGTGGTCTCAACCTGCCCTGTCGCTCCGCCATAAAGATCCACACAAAGGGCCGTTGGGACAAAGGTCCTTTCAGCCCCCAATCCGTGAATCACTCGCGGGTACTCTTCGAGCCGACCCGACTTTAGTCACCATTTGTATAGTATGTATATATGTATAGTATACACCCGTGATCACCTCCCGAGTGATCACGGCCCGATAGTATAGCAAGGCAGACTGACAAGAATGCAGGGCCAATGATGACAAACTAGCATCCTACACTAGGCATTTAGGATTGCAGGTAAGGTATCAACAACAGTAGCAACAATGACAGGCTATGCAGCAGAATAGGATTAACCGAAAGCAGTAACAGGCTACACTACTCTAATGCAAGCAGTATAGAGAAGAATAGGCGATATCTGGTGATCAAGGGGGGGGCTTGCCTGGTTGCTCTGGCAAGTAGGGGTCGTCAACAACGTAGTCGGTCGGGGCACCAGCAGCTGCGTCGGTCTCGTAGTCTACCGAAGAGAAGAGGGGGAAGAAACAGTAAACACACGACAATGATGCAACAGGGATGCATGACATGTCTAAACGCAGGGCCAGGGTGATATACAGCCTAACTAAGCGATTTAGTTAATTTAGGAATTTATTCGGATTTATTTAATTAGGGTTGGACACTATTCATTTATCGAAATCGGTCTAATTGTTCAACGTTCTTATAGCTGCGGGCATCTGACGGGAATACAGAGGATGTATTCAGGTTCGTATCGTCGTTCTGAGCAAGTTTCATGTATAAAATATTTTCATCGGAGTTACGGTTTATTTAATATGATTTTCTAAAGTTTTTATTAATTTCTGAAATTTTAATTAATTATTTAATTCAACATTATCCGAAACAGTGATTGATGACGTCAGCATGACATCATGCTGACGTCAGCAGTTAATTAAGTTAATTACTAATTACTGTTTAATTAACACTAATTAGTTAATTAGATTAACCTAATCAGGATTAATTAACTAATTAATTAATTAATTATTTTAATTATTTTAATTATTTATTTTTATTTCTATTTTCTTAAAACTGTTTCTGGGCCGTGGGCCCCATTCGTCAGCGTCACAGGGGTTCGGGCCCCACTGGGCAGTGGCCCAGGGGCGGACACGTCCGGGGCGTGCCCCTTTCGGGACCGGACATGTCCGGTGCCCAAAAGGGGACGCACGGGCGGTCGGCGGGCGCGGGCGCCGGCGAGGCCACGGCAGGGCCGGAGGCGGGACGGCGGCGCGGTGGCTGGAGCGGCCGCGGGCGGCAGCGCGGTGGCTGGAGCGGCAGCGGGCGGCGGTCGCGCGGAGGCGAAGCGGGGGGGGCCGGAGCGGGTGGTTGGCGGCGAGGAGCGACGCGGGCGCGCGAGCGAAGGCAGTGGGCGGCGCGCGCGCGCGTGCGACAGAGGCGAGGCCAAGGCCGGAGCGCGGCGCGGCGAGGCCAGGGAGCGCGGGCGCGTGCGCGAGCAGAGAGGGGGGGAGAGGCCCGAGGCCTCACCGGGATCCGTAGGGACGGGGCAGCGGGGGTCGGGGTGGTCGACGAGGACGACGGCGACGGGGAGGCAGGCCGGCGGGGACAAGGCGGCGACGTAGACGAGGCAGACCGGCGAGGGAGAGCTCCGGCCGGTGGCGTCGTGCGGCGAGGGCGAGGCAGCGCGGTCGGGCGCGTCGGGGCGAGCGGCGTCGAGGGAGCCGGCCGGCGAGGGAGAGCGGGATCCGGGCGGCGGCGTCCAACGGCGACGGCGAGGCGGCGCGGTCGTCGCCGCGACCGAGGGACGGGGTCGTCGCGGCGACCTCCACCTCTCGATCCCGATCCAATCGGGGGAGAGGGGGGGATATATCGGGAGAGGGGGGAAGTGGGGGGGTGGCTGGTTAGGGTTTCCCCCCCCATGGGGATAAGGCAGGGGATGGGGCTGGGCCGGCCAGTTGGGCCAGGTGGGTCGGCCAGCTGGGCCGCCTGGCCCAGTTGGCCAGGGGGGCCTTTTCTTTTCTTTTGTTTTTCTGTTTCTTTTCCCTTTTCTTTACTGTTAAATGTTTAGGCCCCAAATGGTTTTTGTAAAAAGTGTGACCTATTTCATAAATACCATTGCATTATTCCTCAACACCTAAAATTAGTTTGGACAAAACATAATTCCATATTTATTTCAGATTTAATAAATGGTTATTAAATACCATCTTTATCCACTGTTTGAGGTTGTTCGAGTCACTTATCCAATTCCAATGATGTTGGTTTCAATTTTAGAATAGCCTCTGGAATATTTGTTACTTATCTGACATTTTAGTTTCTATGTTGGACAACTTTTATACTCCACTTTCATTTAAATTTGAATTTGACTTAGGAGTTGAAATGCAATATTATGCTAATGATGATTATGCACTATTAATCATGATGACATGGCCTCATCAAAAGGGTGATCTCTGTAGCTTAATACAGGGGGTGTTACAAATCTCCTCCACTACAAGAAATCTCGTCCCGAGATTTAGGAGGTAGAAAGAAACAAAGCGGGGTATTCATCGCGAAGACGATCCTCGCGTTCCCAAGTGGCTTCATCCTCAGAATGGTTTGACCACTGAACCTTGAGGAACTTGATAACCTTCTGGCGTGTGCGACGCTCGGCTTGATCGAGAATGCGGACCGGATGCTCTCTATAAGAGAGGTCTTGTCGCAGTTCAAGCAATTCGTGATCTACTCCGCGGATAGGGTCTTTGAAGCAGCGGCGGAGTTGTGATACGTGGAACACATCGTGAACCTGAGAAAGGTTCGGTGGAAGTTCCAACTGATATGCCACTCTACCACGCCTTTCAAGAACAGTGAAAGGACCAATATAGCGAGGAGCTAGCTTGCCCTTGATCCCGAATCGGTGTGTACCTTTCATCGGTGTGACTCGAAGATAAGCCTTTTCGCCAGGTTGATAGACCATATCTTTGTGTTTGCGGTCATACTGACTCTTTTGACGTGACTGAGCAGTCTTCAAATGCTCGCGGACAACGCGAACTTGATCTTCGGCAAGTTGGATAATATCCGGACCGAAGAGTGGACGTTCCCCAGTTTCTGACCAATTCAGAGGGGTTCGGCACTTTCGTCCGTACAATACTTCGAAGGGGGCCATCTTCAGACTGGCTTGATTGCTGTTATTGTAAGAGAATTCGGCATATGGGAGAGATTCTTCCCATTTCCTTCCGAAGGATATGACACAAGCTCGAAGCACGTCTTCGAGAACTTGGTTGACTCGTTCAACTTGTCCTTGAGACTGAGGGTGAAAAGCGGTGCTGAAGGACAGATGAGTTCCCATAGCTTCTTGGAAACTTGCCCAGAATCTTGAAGTGAATAAGCTGCCACGGTCTGAACTGATAACCAGTGGAATACCATGAAGTGAAACAATTCTGGACATGTAGAGAGTTGCGAGCTGACTAGCAGTGATCATCTCTTTGACGGCTAGAAAATGTGCAACTTTGGAAAGTCGGTCAATGACGACAAGAATAGCATCATTACCTTTCTGTGATTTGGGAAACCCAGTGATAAAGTCCATTTCAACATGGTCCCATTTCCATTCAGGAACAGCAATTGGTTGCAGAGTTCCGGCGGGCCTTTGATGTTCTGCTTTGACGCGACGGCAAACATCACATTCAGCAACATAGCGAGCAATGTCTTGCTTCATGTTTGACCACCAGAATCTTTGACGGATGTCTTGGTACATCTTGGTACTGCCGGGATGAATAGACAACGGAGTGTCGTGAGCTTCTTGCATGACCTCCTGAGTCATACCCAGGTTACCTTTAGAGGGGACCACTAGACGACTTTTAAAGAACAATGTGCCAGTATCATCAATAGTGAAGAACGAAGGCCTTCCTTCAGCGAGATAGCGCTTAATCTTGTGGGCTTGAGAGTCATAACCCTGCAGCATCTTGATGCTGTCCACGAGATCTGGTTTAGTAACCAGGGTATTAAGAGAACCCTGGGAAACAACGTGGAGGTTCATTTTGTAGGAACCTTCAGGAGGGGGAGCGAGTGCTCCAGGAGGAACAATGTGGAGATTCAGCTTTCTGAATTCTTCAATAAGCGAAGGTTGAACTTCGTGAAACTGGAGGTGACTGCAATAAGACTTGCGGCTCAAGGCATCGGCCATTACATTAGCCTTGCCAGGGGTATAAGAAATACCCAAGTTAAAATCCGCTACGGTCTCCATCCATCTCTGTTGACGGAGGTTCAGGTCTGGCTGAGTGAACAGATACTTCAGACTTTGATGATCGGTGTAGATCTCGCAACGATTACCGAGAAGGTAATGTCGCCACTGTTTTAGTGCATGGATGACGGCAGCAAGCTCGAGGTCATGTACTGGGTAATTCTCTTCGTGCGGACGCAATTGACGCGACGCATAAGCAATTACTCTGCGGTCTTGCATTAGGACACCGCCTAATCCTTGACGGGATGCATCACAATAGATGACAAAATCCCTCTGGGAATCAGGAGGGGCAAGCACTGGGGCAGAAGTCAGCTTGTCTTTGAGCGTCTGGAAACTTTCCTGACACTTTTCCGTCCAATCGAACTTGACGCCTTTATGAAGCAGGTTAGTCAGGGGCTTGGCGATCTTGGAGAAGTTCTCGACAAATCGACGGCAATAGCTGGCGAGTCCGAGAAAACTTCGAACTTGCTTGACGTTCTTTGGAGGAGCCCAATCAAGAATAGCCTGAACTCGCTCGGGGTTGACGGCAATACCATCCTTGGAGATGACATGCCCAAGGTATGTTACTTCGGGAAGCCAGAATTCACACTTGGAAAACTTAGCATATAGTTGATGCTCTCGAAGTTTTTCCAGAACAAGTCGAAGATGTTCAGCATGTTCCTCTTTGTTCTTGGAGTATACTAGGATATCATCCAGGTAAACCACGACGAACTTGTCAAGGTATTTCATGAATATATAATTCATCAGGCGGGAGAATGTGGCGGGAGCATTGGTTAAGCCGAATGACATGACAGTGTACTCGTATGAGCCATATCGAGTAACGAAGGCGGTCTTTGGGATATCCTCTTCACGAGCGCGGATCTGGTGGTAACCCAACCTTAAGTCGAGTTTAGAGAACACTGATGAACCCGCCAGTTGATCATACAGATCGTTTATCCGAGGAAGGGGATATTTGTTCTGGATAGTTGCTTGGTTAATAGGACGGTAATCTTGGACCAATCGGTTTGATCCATCCTTCTTCCTGACAAAGAGAGAAGGTGCTCCCCTCGTAGACGTACGACAGCGGAGTAGGCGGCATCATGGACTGCCATCTCAATCGTCACGCCTAATCCGTGAAAAAGGTGTAGCTCGGTGTCTGAGTTGTTCTGCTGATCATAAATCCGAACTTCAGCATAGTACTGTTCCTGGTTGAACTCGCGGTAAACCTCGTAAACCAAGTACTCAGGGTACCAACGGTAGCCAAGTCTGGTCATGAGAGCGATCAGGACAGCTGGAAACCCAGGGGTATTACGAGCCCAAGTGCGAAGCACAAGCTGTGTCGTAGGACGCGGTGGAAACAAACGGTCCATCTGAAACAGAGGAAATTTAGGTTTGTCAAACGACAATAAGAGGTTTAACACAACTCGGAGAGAAAGGTTAAACAAAACAATGGAAAGGAAAATGATTATCAGACTAATCAGATCAACGACAGGGAAATCGCACAGATATCCAGCTCTCCGGGTAGACAGAATTTACGAGATCCTAAGTGTCGGCGTTAGTAAACTTCATTTAACCCGAGTAGAAGAGAGATCAGAGTCCCAGAGTATAGACGAGGAATAAAAGATCCTAATACCACCCAGTTGGCAATGTGGGCCCGTAAGCCACACAGCCAAGTTAGTAAAACGGTTTTCTTTGTCTAGACTCAACTTCGGTCAAGGAACTGGAAAGGGGGATTCCTACAGGCAGTCGGCTCTGATACCAACTTGTGGCGCCCCCGGCTCGATCGTACACTAATCATGCACGCAAACGTGTACGATCAAGATCAGGGACTCACGGGAAGATATCACAACACAACTCTAAAACATAAATAAGTCATACAAGCATCATAATACAAGCCAGGGGCCACGAGGGCTCGAATACAAATGCTCGATCATAGACGAGTCAGCGGAAGCAACAATATCTGAGTACAGACATAGGTTAAACAAGGTGCCATAAGATGGCTAGCACAAACAGGGATACAACAGATCGAACAGGCGCAGGGCCTCCTGCCTGGGATCCTCTTAACTACTCCTGGTCGTCGGCGTCCTGGACGTAGTAGTAGGCTCCGCCCTGGTGGTAGTAGTCGTCGAAGGTGGCGTCTGGCTCCTGGGCTCCAGCATCTGGTTGCGACAACCAGCAAGAAGGGAAAGGGGGGGAAAAGGAGGGGGAAAGCAACCGTGATTACTCATCCAAAGTACTCGCAAGCAAGGATCTATACTACATATGCATGGTATATGTGTAAAGAGGCAATATCGGTGGACTGAACTGCAGAATACCAGAATAAGAGGGGGATAGCTAGTCCTGTCGAAGACTACGCTTCTGGCAGCCTCCATCTTGAAGCAATAGAAGAGAGTAGTTGGAAGTTAACCAAGCAACAACGTATAGCATAATCCTACCCGTCGATCCTCTCGTCGCCACATGCGAGAGAGCGACCACCGGGTTATATCTGTCACTTGTAAGGGTGTGTTTTATTAAGTATCCATTTCTAGTTGTCATGAGGTCGGAATACAACTCCAGGTCGTCCTTTTACCGAGGGACACGGCTATTCGAATAGATAAACTTCCCTGCAGGGGTGCACCACATATTCCCCAACACGCTCGATCCCCTTTGGCCGGACACACTTTCCTGGGTCATGCCCGGCCTCGGAAGATCCACACGTCGCAGCCCCACCTAGGCTCAACAGAGAGGTCAGCACGCCGGACTAATCCTAGGCACTCTGGGGTCTGGGCCCATCGCCCAGTGCGCTCCTGCACGTTGCGTACGCGGCCGCGAGCAGACCTAGCAACCCACACGATCACGGCGGTTACGTTATCGCGGTCCAACACGGCGCGCGCCGCTCAGTCTCAACTTTCAATTAACTGAAAGTGAATAGAAAAGTTGTCCAACGAGAACTACAATGTGCAATAAATAACAATTCCAGAGTCTATTTCTAAATTGATTGAAACCCCAACATCATTGGAAAGTGGATAAAGTGACCTCGAAGCAAACCTCAAACAGTGATAAAAGATAATAGTAATAACCATTATTAAATCTGAATAAATCATGGGAATTAATATTTTGTCAAACTAATTTAGGGTTAGGGAATAATGCACTGGTATTATGGACCTAGGTCTCATGTTTTACAAAAACCATTTTGGGAGCTAGCTATTTACTACAGAGTAAAGGGAATAAAAAAAAAGAAAAAAAGGAAAAGAAAATTAAAACAGAAGAAGAAAAAAAAAGAGAGCCACCCACCCCCCCCCCCCCCCACGTAGAACGCCGAAGCCCACGCGCCGGCACACCTGCGCCCCCCTGGTCCATACTACCACCCCCCACCGCCGACACCCTAGCCGACTCCCCCCCCCCTCGCTTTCTCCTCCCCCCCCAATCTGGATCGGATCCCCTATCCCGTCGCCCCGTCGCGACGCCGCTCGACGCCGCCGCCCCGTCGCCGCCTCCTCCCTGTCAGACCACGCCGGCAGCACCGCCGCCTCCCGTCTTCCTCACACCGAGACACCGGAGCTTCCCCTACGGCGCAGCGACTGCGCCCCGACCGGCGCCGACCGCGGCCCCGTCCCCGCCTCGTCTCCGACCGCCTCCCGGACCCCCGTTCGCCGTCATCCCCGGCCGCTTCCTCGAGCCCATGCCCTGACCCTGCACCGCGTGAGGGCCACGCCCTCCTCTCTCTCTGCACTGCGTCGCCGTCGCCCCGCCCCCCGTGGCCACCGCCTTCGCTCGCTGCCCCCTAGAGCTGCAGTGCATCCTCGCTCTCCCGCATCTGGCCGTGCCCGCGCCCGCGGACCTGGCCCGCTCCAGCGTCTCGCCGTCTTCTCCGCCCCTACCGAGACCGCCGCGGCTCGCAGCGCGCTGCCGTTCTCTCCTCTCGCGCTCGCCCCCTTGCTGCTTGTTGCCGAGCGCAGGCCGATCCGCGCGCGCCATCCCGTAGTCAGCCTATCGCCCCATGCCCGGCTCCGGGCCCTGCCTCGCATCGCGCGCGACCGCGCTTCGCCGAGTAGCGCGACGGCAAGCGACAGCGCGCAACCTAGGCGCTACGCCTGCACGTACCCGCCGACCTGCTTTCGCGCTCGCCTGCGACAGCCCGGCGCCTCGCGCCCGCCCTCGCTCCCTGGCGTCCCGCTGTTGCCCAGGGCCACTGACGCGCAGCCCCACCCACCCCCCCCAGGGCCTATGTACAAAGGGGTGCACCCCCCCAAAATGTTTAAGATAAAGAAATAAAATAATATTAAAATAATTAATATTAATTAATTAGTAATTAGTTATTAATCCGATTAGGTTAATCTAATTAACTATTAGTGTAATTAAACAGTACATTAGTAATAACTTAATTAACCGCTGACCAAATGAGGTCATGCTGATGTCATCATCACACTGTTTCGAATATGTTGAATTAAATAATTAATTAAATTTCAGAAATTAATAAAAAACTTTAGAAAAATCATATTAAATAAACCGTAACTCCGTAAAATATTTTATACATGAAACTTGCTCAGAACGCACGATACAACCCGGATACGCCCTCTGTATTCCCGTCAGACGCCGCCCGCAACTATAAGAAACGTTGAACAATTAGACCGATTCGATAAATAATAGTGTCCAACCCTAATTAAATAAATCCGAATAAATTCCTAAATAACTAAATCGTTTAGTTAGGCAGTAGAAACACCCCGGCATATCATTTAGGCATGTATATACATATTGTTTGCATTATTGCCGTGAATTTATTTTTCTCTCCTCTCTCCCCCTCCTTCTCTCCGATAGACGCCGAGACCGACGACGCTGCACCAGGTTTACGACTACTCTACGACGAGCAGCCCATTGACGACCCTCCCTCTCTTGCCAGAGCAACCAGCAAGCCCCCCCCTTGAGCATTCCAGATATCGCCCATTCTATTCTTCCTGCTTGCATTAGATTTCGCTACTGTTAATGTATGCTCCCTGATGCATAGCCTGCTGTTGTAACCGTTCATGCTACCTTACTGCCTATGATAAACTGATTAGTATAGGTTGTAATGAACCATCAGTGACCCCACCACCTTACCGTTGTTGCCCCGCTTGATCACGATGACTCGATCAACGTGATCGTCGACCAGGAGACGACACCTTCACTTCACACCCCCCCCTAAGTTGTAACGACTCTGCGTAGTAACTATCGAGTGCCGAGGGTGATAACCTCGTACGCACTCACGATGAATACTCTGCAGTATAGCTGTTCGGTCGTGGTCACGTCGAGGGTGATTCCTCCTTCTCCATGTCCGTATACGACTCTGTCGTGCAACCCCTCAGTGTGAACCTCGAGGGTGACACCTCATACGTTCACCCTCATGATTATGACCACACGGTTACTTGACCTTTGTCACAGGCGGGTCCACCCTGGTGGGTACCCGCTGGGGATCTATGATTCGGGTGTGCCGGAAGGCACTCGAGTGTGACATTGTGGCGGAGCATCAGAGACTCTGATGTCTTCTGCTTGATACATTGAGCCTATTGGATTTGGGTGTGTATATCTGAGTGGGTCGACGTGCCCTATACGCACTACCACCACGCGGGATTATGGTATGGGCCCTCTGCGATGTACTTTCTCCGTTTTCCGAAAGCTTATCAGACGTCACGATTCACCAGCGGGCTGATCGTCGGGATTGGGCGGATACTTCACTTGGCGAGTTCAGTGTCGCGCCTGCACCCGGCCAGCCACGCACGCGCAGGGTGCCCAGGGCGATGGCCCGAGACCCCTGGGTGCATAGGTTATCCGGCTGCTCCTCCTGCTGAGCTGAGGTAGAGCGCTGCTTGTGTGTTATCTTCCGAGGACGGGCACTACCCAGCAAGTATGTCCGGCCAGAGTTGATCGAGCGTGTTGGGTAACAGTAGTGCACCCCGGCAGGGATGAATCTTCTATCGATAGCCGGTCCTCGGTAAAGGACGCTCAGTTTGTGTATCTCCGATCTACGCCTAAACCTGGATACTTGTTACTTAATTGAAGCTTCGGGATTACTTTTCGCTGGGAGTCGAGGAAGGATCTTTGAGCTGTACTTCACATGTTTGCTAAATAAAATGCTATTCTACTCTCTTCTACGCAAGATGATGCTCTGAGAAGATGTTTGAAGATGCTAGTCTTCGTAGGACATAGGCCTTCTCTCTATTCCGCATTTCTGCAGTCCAGTCCCACAATACAGCCTTTTCTCCATTGATAATGTTGCTATGTAGTGTAGATCCTTGCTTGCTGAGTTCACTTCGGATGAGTACTCACGGTGCTTTGTTACTTCTTTCCCATATACCCCACCTTGATGATACACCAGACGATGGAGTCCAGGAGCAGACGCCACCACCGGAGCCTACTACCAGGCGGGTCCAGAGGGCACGTAAACTGGATCGAGCCAGCTGACCAGGAGTAGGATACGGAGGCTCCCAGGCAGGAGGCCAACGCCTTTCGATCTAGTGTCGCTGTTGTGCTAGCCTTCTTAAGGCAAACTTTGTCTAACTATGTCTGTTACCCAGATATATGTGATGACTGACTTATGATTCGGATCTTCGGATCCCTTGCTGTAATATTGTGGACCCCCTCCGTTTAGTGGGGGTTTAGATTGTGTGTGAATCTTCCCGTGAGTCCCTGGGCTTGACGTACACGTTTGCGTGTATGATTAGTGTACGATTGAACCGGGGGCGCCCACAACCCTGCGCCCCGCCCTGCGCCGCTCTCACATCCCTCGATGCCGCGCTCCCCGTACGCCAGCCTCGTCTTCCCTCCGCCGGACTGCGCTGCCCCGCTCCCCGCCGTCGCCGACCACCGTCGCCGTTCGCCTCCCTCGACCCACACTCGCCTGCCCCGAAGCCCTTACACCGCTCGGTGAGCGCCCGTCCCCGTGCCTATCCCTATCTCGCCTCGCGCTCCGCCCGCGCCTTTGCCGCTCTCCCCCGCCTGAGCATCAGCTCGCGCTCCCGCCCGTCCCCGTTCTCGCGTCCTCGCCACGCCGCCATTTCGTCCAGCACGCACGCACTACACGCATGCCCTGACGTCACCTTTCGCTGCCGCGGCTGGCGCTGCTTCGCCGCCTCACCTCGCCCACGCGTTCTCCGCCCGCGACGGCACTGACACCCTGTCGGGCCGCGCCTTCCTTGTGCACTGCCCGTTGTTCCCCACTCGCCCCCCGTGTCCGCTCTGGTCCCCCCTCCTGGCCCCCAAACCCCCCCTTGGCCACACGCTGACAAATTGGCCCCGCCCGACAAAAACGTTTATCAAAAATAATATTAAAAATTTAATTAATTAGGTAATTACCTCTGTTACGACTAATCTAATTTAGTCTAATTATTTTTAATGAATATTTAAATACTTATTAACCACCTATTAACTAAAGTCGTCTATGCCAGGTGGGACCCCACCCTGTCAAGACGTCCTGCTTGTCAGCATATGTCTGCTTAGTCATCGCAGCACTTTTCGTATACAAATGTTGATTTGAATAATTATTAACATTCTAGAAATTATAAAACTTGAGAAACAATCATAAATAACTTCACTCCCGATGGAAAATACTTTATACATAAACTTGCTCAGAAGTCCGTTACGGACCCAATACGCCCTCCGTATTCCCTCCGTCAGACGCCCGCAATCTTAAGAACGTTTAACTTTTAGACCGTTTTCTAGATGAATATTGCCAACGTTAATTAAATAAATCCGATAAATTCCAAATTAACCTACATCATTTAGTTAGCATACGAACACCCCGGCATAAGCATTTAGGCATGTCACACATATTGTTTGCATTATTGCCGGTCACGAAACCAGAATTTATTGTTTTCTCCCCCATCCTTCTCTCTCTCGATAGACGCCCAGACCGACCGCTGCAAACCCTGGTCACTACTCTACCTCTAACCGACGAGCAGCCCTTGACGACCCATCTCTCTGCCAGAGCCAACCAGGCAAGCCCCCCCGCCCCCCCCCCCCCCCCTTGAGTCATTCCAGATATCTCGGCCATCACTCTATTCTCCTTCCTTCATTAGATTTTTGCTACTGTTAGTATGCTCCTATTCTGAATGCATAGCCTGTTGTTTTTGCAACCTGTTTCATGTGCACGCTTACCTGCCTATGATAAACTGTTTAGTTTAGGTGTAATGAACATCATTGATTCCCACCACCTTACCTTTGTTGGCCCCTGCTATCAATTCGACGACTATCTATCACGTGATCGGTCGACCAGGACCGACCCTCACTTCACCACCCCTTAGTTTGTACACTCTGCGAAGTAACAAGTCGAGTGCCGATGGGTGATACCTCGTAACGCCACTCCCGATGAATACTCTACTCTGCAGTTTAGCGTTCGGTGTGACTTCTGTGGTCATGTCGTAGGTGATTTTCCTCCTGCTCCACTTCCGATATACGACTCTGTCTGTGCGACCCCTCATTGTTAACCTCGAGGGTGAATGCCTCATACGTTCATCACTTCCGATGATTGTCGGTCTGACTGAATCCGCCGAGGGTGATTCCTCGGGTTTCCCCTTGATTTATCGACCACACACATGGTTACTTCTTGACCCTTGGTTTACAGGCGGGTCCACCTGTGGGTACCCGCTTGGTGGATCTATGATTTTTCGGGTGTTTCCGGAAGAGGCACTCGAGTTGTGACATTGTGCGTGGAGCATCAGATGCCTTCTGATGTCTCCGCGTGATAATAATGACCTATGGGATTTGTGGGTGTGTGAATCTGAGTGGGCTCGACGTGCCCGTATCAACACTATCCCCTAACCTACGGATAATGTTTATGGGACCCTCTGCGACGTACGTTTCCTTTCTTTCTTCTTTCTCTTCTCCCGAAATCCTCGTCTGACGTCACGATTCACCGTGCGGCTGATTGTGTCGGGATGTGGGCCTGGAGTAGCTGTTCACTGACGGAGTTCAGTGTCGCGCCTGCACCCTCGGCCGTCTCGCAACGCACCAGGGTGCGGCCCACGGTGCGAATGGCCCGAGACCTCTTGGTGCATAGGTTAGTCCGGCGTGGCTGACCTCTCTGGCTCGAGCCTAGGTAAAGCGTTGTTTCGTGTTGATCTTCCGAGGACGGGCATTACCTACGCAATATGTCCGGCCGAGAGTTATCGACGTGTTGGGTAACAGTAGTGCACCCCTGTGGGATGAATCTGTCTATCGATAAGCCGTCTACGATAAAGGGCGCTCATTTGTGTTCCCTGACTACTACTTAAACTGGTACTTTTACTTAATTGAAGCGTCGGGAATCGTGGCTCCCTTCCTACGCTGGGAGTCCTAGAAAGGGCGTCTTTAAGCTGTAACTTCAACATGTTTAACGTCAAGTAGAATGCTAGTTACAATAACCTCATTCGACTGAGAAAATTTCTCGACTGCATTACCTGCTACAAGGAAGAGGGGGGGATGTGCTAGGGGGGGGGCGGAAAAAATAAACTACTAACGAAAGTCACGGTTCTAGGGGTACAATCTAGGCACTACGTCTCGGGGGGGGGGGGGGACGGGACGTTCGGTTCTGACCCTCGTTCCTGGCGGGATCTGGCGTAAAAATGTGGCATTGAAGGGATAGGGAGAAAAATGCATAAGGAAAAGTAATTACGGAGAGACGGCAAGAGTCAGCTACGCTAGAAGATTTACTCTACAATGACTAAAATACTCGCTATCTTCAAGCTTCAATCTCTCAATGCAAATAGTAACATCTACCAACCACGATACATTCATCTCGTTACTACGCAGTATGACAGATCTGCTACGGAGGCATGCAATAGATCATGATAGTGACGGGATGGCGAGCGCACAACGGGGGCTGTAGAAGATGACTAGGTCTGCGATAAAGACTCAGGCGTCTTCTCTACGACTCCCAAGTCTCTTCTCTGGCAATTTCTCAGGTCCCGAAAAGCCACCTTAATAACACCGCATAGTAGTCACACACGGAAACAAGATGGAATAAATAAGTGATCATATTATACAGTATAATCGAAAGACCTTGCTTGCTGAGTATCATCGGATGAGTACCTTCAGCGAGTTGCTAGTTACTTATCTATTTGTCCGGGATATATACCCCGACGCTTGATGATACAACCCAGAGATGGATCCAGGAGCCAGATGCCTACTCACCAGAAGCCTACGTACCAGGGCAGAAAGGTCCAGAGGCCTAACTTACTAGCGATGAGCATATTCAGTAGCGCATCGACACGGAGTAGGATCAGAGGCTCCCGATGCTCAGGCAGGCGCCAAGTACGCCTTTCGATCGAGATGTCGCAAGAGAATTTGTGCTAAGCCCTTCTTATGGCAAAACTGTCGCACTATGTCTGCTAACGTACAGAGTACACTAATCTCTGTGCGCCTGACTGACATTATTCTATGCTGCGGTGATCTATCTGATCCCGTGGTCCCAACCCACCTGTAATATTGTGGACCGCCACGTTGAAATTGTTAGAGTTGTGTTGTTATATCTTCCGTGAGTCCCCTGTGCTTGATCGTGACACGTTGGTGTTATTATTAGTGCTACTTGAGTCGGGGTCGCCACACCAAATCTCGCTTTAAGCGTGTTTATTTTTGAACAAACCGTGGATAACGACCAGGACCAAGCCCCACCTCTCCTGCCCCTGGTGCTCCCATCACAACGATCACTCAGGGGGGGGGGGCTCGGGAACCCAGGCTCACCACTACCTTATGGAACCACCTTGTCCCTCAGCCCACGCATTTGTGAATCACTCGCGGGTACTCTAACGAGCCACCCGACTTAGTCTCAACATTGGCTCACGTCTAAAAGATCTGTATATATACCCATGAGAATCACCTCCCGAGTGATCACGCGTGATATTATAGCAAGGCAAACGGACAAGAATGTAGAGCCACTGATGAGTACTACATCCTATACTAAGCATTTAGGATTGAGGTAAGTTATAATATAGTAACAATGACAGGCTATGCACATAATAGGATCATACCGATAAGCAGTAACAGCTACACGACTCTAAATGAAGCATAAGAGGAAGAAATAGACGGATCGGATGATCAAGGGGGTTTTTTGCTTGCGTGGGTTGCCTCCAAAAAAAAAAAAAAAAAATAAAAAAAAAAAAACAAAAACTATCGAGAAGGAGGGGTCCGTCGCCACCGTAGTTCGTACACGGCAGACAGAAAAAAAAAGCGGCGTCAGTCTCGAGTCTAGCAGAGAGAAGAGGGGGCAGAAAACAACGAATACAATGCAAACAAATGCAAGACGATGCCATGACATGGCATACCGGTGCTAGGGGTGACCTAACGCAGTACTAGGCGTACAGGTGACGGGGAAAACATTTTCCCGAAGTTTGTCAGTTTTTCGAACAAATATAACGGAGGGACGGTTTCATGTTCGTTATGCTAGGGGCATGTGAATAGACGAACTGAAAGTATATTCAGAATCGTCATATTTTTCTGCGAAACTTTCATGTATAAACTATTTTCATCCGATTACGAAGTATTTTCTATTAATTATTGAAGTTTATTGTATTTTCTAAATTACTATTTTATTAAAATAGCAAAAGCTAAGTGTACCCACATCTGTACCCAGTAGTAAGCACAGAGAGGCTGTCAGGTGGGTCCAGCGGACCAGTCAAAGATGAACAGTGTATGTGGGACCCGCATGTTCCATTCTCCTAGATTTTAAGCACCATTTAGCAAAAAAAAATGAGCAGTGGGCCCCAACTTCTTGATACAAAGGTAATTAGCAAGGGTTTGGTGCTTGCTAAACTGGCTATCCCGCGTCCCGTCGGTGCTGACCCCGGTAAGGGTCCGGGGTGTAGCTGTTGGCCGAGGGCGCACTAAGTTCAACAGAAGGAGGGAAGGCCGGCTGGGCACGCCACAGGAGCCGAATGCTCCGCTGCCACGCCAGCAGCATTGGCTGCGGCAGGCGCGCAGGGCGGTGCTGCGCCGGCGGCAGAGGCAGGGTGCGGGGTCGGCGAGCAGTGGGGGCAGCGTCGAGCGCAGCGGCCGGGCGAGGCGGGCGTGTTGTGGTTGCGAGTGGTTTGCATTCAGGCGGGAGCGCCGGCTGCGCACCGGCGAGCGTGCGACCGACTGTAGCTGTGGCGCTGTAGGCTGGCGAACGTTCGGGCCGCTCTGGCGCGGGGGGGGGGGGCCTTAAGGCAACGAGGCGCGGCCGCACGGGAGCCGCGCAGCGCATCGACGCGGACGTATCATTCAACAGCAATTCAGTAGCGGCTGCGGCACAGCGTATAGGGCGAGCGGCGCGGGCGGGCTCACGCACGGGCGCGGCCAGGGCGCGCCGAAGGGTGCAGGGCGAGCGCAGGGGGCGAGTCAGGGCAGTCGTGGCACGCCGCGCGGGGTGAGCACGAGCGCCCAGCGAGCGCGGGCATGGCTGCTATCGGTGAGAAGAATCGTGGAAGAGGTGATCTGGGTGACGCTCACAGAGGGAGGCGGAGGACGCGTCCGGCGGGGCGGAGGACTCTCCGGTGAGGTATATCTTGTTGGCGGGGCGCGGGTGGCTCGACGACGTGGTCGCTCTCGATGGCGACGACAGGGGGCTTCCCGGCTCGACGCGGAGGGCGACCGGCGTGGACGAGTTGCGGCGGTTTCTCTTGACGTCCTCCGGGCGGTGTGGGGGCGCGATGGTCGCGGCTACGTCGATGGTTGTGGCTGCTTGCGTACCGTGCGCGAGGACACAAGTGACGGGCGAGGAGGAAGAGTGGTTGGCGTAGGTTTGCCAGGCAGTCGACGATGTTTTATCCGCGCAGGGAGTCGAGGGATGGTCGACACGGTGACATCGGACGCGTGACGGGCGCAGGAAGGCCACGCCATGGCCACGTACGAGGGTTAAGGAACTCGAGGGATGGGCTGGCTGGTGTGCACTAAGTCGACTTAGGCCCATTAGTTTTAGGTTATTTCCTTCTTTCTCATAGTGTTCTTTATTTCTCTATTGTGTTTGCTTTTAATTGGATCACCAATGACTTTTGTAAAACCGTGCCTCTTGTCCAAAACAAATACTTAGAACTTATTAGCATTGCCAAAAAAAACTTGGGCCAGAAGATTTCATTTAATTTCTAATAAATGAAACGATTATGGGTCTATTTTAGGCCACTGTTTAATAGTTAAGGCTTAATTACCTTATAAAAGGTTTTGGTTTTCACCATGACATTTATCCATTTGATTTAGTTGCAACATTCGGAACATTTTTGTTTTTTTACTTTAGAAGAAATATTATTTTGCCTGTTTTTTAAATTTTTGAATTCGAACTCGGTTTGGTCAAGTTGAAGTTTAGCAATAATTGTGATGACCTGGCACCACTAGTGGTGGTGATTACTTAGCTGAACTACTCGGGGTGTACAAATCTCCTCCACTTACCAGAAATCTCGTCTAGATTTAAGGGGTGGAATGAGGGGGAGAACTAGATTCAATTTCTAACGATTCTTCTCAGTCTTGGTTGCTCTTCTCTGAAGAGGTCGAGCCACAGTTTTGACGTCTTCATTTCTCTGCTTCAGGTCATCATGATGAAGCCAGCATCCTTTCTTCAATAACTCCTGCGTACTTACTAAGAATAGGGGGGGGGGTATTCTGGAAACGGAGCTCTCAAGGTTGACTATCTTGTAGATAAACTTCGGGGAAGGTGCGGAAAGTAACTCTCAAATTGGAAACGTAGAAGAATCGAGAGCAAAGTAAGAAGGTACCATGAGAAGTTCGAGCGGTGCATCAATCATTCGCTGCCTGAAACAGGGCATAAAGGGTTCAGAGCATCGGAATAATTTGCGTGTCTGATACCAGAATATATCATCTCTAGGAATGTGACCCGTAATTACATCCGGAGTCAACCGCGAGAATAACTTTTGTGCAACAGGGTTGTACTGAGAGTCAGGTTTTGATCATTGGAGCTGTGGTTTATGGGCCCACATGTGGTTAAAAAAGAGGAAGGGTTATGTCATCTTAGCACGATGATGTAGCAAGTCATGTCTGAGAATAGACTTCAGTTTGTCGGCAACACATCAGTACCAAGGGCGAGTGACGAATAGACCATTTTGCTTCTTGTTGAACGAGGCGACCAATAGGCAAAGTTCTCGTCCATCGGTGGTTTACTCGGAATTCATCAACAAAGTACACAGGGTCTTACTGACAGAGTGGTACAACGCGGTGCTTACCAAAGTAGGTACTTATCACTTGCTCTCTAAGTCAGAATACAGGAAAGGTTAAACAAAACAATGGAAGAAAATGCAATTATCATATAATACAAACAAGGAAAGCAAATGCGATTACAATTACATAAACAATGGAAAGGAAAATGTTTTAAACAGCATATTTTAGGGGTTTAAAGATGACGAACGGGGGGAAGGAGGACGTCGGGCAGAGAGGGGCAAGAATAGGGGGGGGAGAAGGACGAAAAAAGGGGCTTAGGGAAGAAGCTAAGGATGAATTCCTCCTACTGACAAGAGAGCATGATCCATGACAAGAATATGTCGAAAACCCTTTAGGTTACGGGGAAGAAATTTCACATTATCCATACAACGGTGGTTTTGGATAATTGAGCAAGAAAACCAGCATTGTGGGCTTCCAATGTCATTGAGAATCGGGTACACAGCATTCTTCGATCTAGCCTTGACATTGTCTTCAAGCAAAGGTCAGACTTCGGATATACAAAGATCCATCAGAACAACTTATAGATAGTCTTACATTTCCTCATGGAATGAGATGCTAACCTCGGTAAAACGGAAACTAACGATAGTCCCTCCGTCCAGGGGTGCTAGCATGACATCACCTTACTGGATTATCGTAAGACCAATGTTTATGAATCTTGGAAAATTCCAACATCAGATCTGACGAGAATTCATAATCTTGATTGGTGTCAAGAACCTGAGACTCAAGATGCCTGAGAGAAAGGGGTGTCAACACCATTTGATGAGATGGCGTTGCACGGATTCTCGTGAAATGAACCTATGGATGCAAGTTGCTGAATCATTAGGTCATCCATTAAACCAAGGAGAGGATGAGGAGGTGGCCTGAATGAACTCAGCGACAATTCATCGAGATTTCCAAAAGATGATTTCCACAATTATGTGAACAAGGAGATAACATTTGTTTTTATCAAATGAATAGGATATGTATGCTCGATAACACTACACAAATAAACTTTGGTTGAAAGGTGCACCGAATATGAGCTTATGTAGCATGATCAATGTTAGAGTGATTCAATAACCAATAGCTAAGAATAACTGTCGACTTAACTTCAAGCCTAGGTTTGCTAGAATAGAATTCAAGCAGCACCGTTACACTTGTTGGTATCCCGGTTAGAATCAACACGGAACCAAGAAAGAATGGTGATGGTGGAATTATCACTATACTAAGAATTCTTAGATGGGAGCTCTCCTCACAACATCCTTGACATAAAAGACAATCTACTTCAAGTCGACATATACAAGCTGGATAGGCAAGTTGCATCCATAACATGAACAAGTTGTGATGAAGGGAGGTGGATGTTGTCGATTGTAACTGAAATTACCAAGGGATGAGGATTGTATTATCATCATGAATACGATTTATATTCCTGGAGAGTCAAAATGTTGACGATGATCACACAAATTTGTCGGGAGTGGGGGAGTCTCCACGAATAAGCATCGAGAGCGCCGGCATCAAAGCAAAGGACTGATTCAGCGAAAAGATTTTGGATCCACGGATACGACACCACCTTCGGAATCAACTTCTGTTCGAGGTGGAAATCGACGTAAGCTTTAGTCATGGTCGAAAGTTGTGCTCCGGGAATGGGCCAGTAGCACATTAAAATCAGTACAATAATGATATAGCCAATCATACTAGGAAATGACGTGATCGAGTACAAACTCGTATAAAGAACATATACTAAGGAGTTGTTTAATTCGTGGCGCTGACTCGATTTAGTTATCGGTGTTTCTCGGTGGCCCAACCACTCAAACCCAGGGAAAAATTGGAATCGGTGGATTAGTACTTGATGAAGGCTCATATTACGCTACATGATCTGTGATATTATCAAAATTCCAGAGGGTAATACTTGAAAGTAGGACCGAATAAAGGTGGTTGGACATGGCGTTTGATTTGCAGAAGACAAGTACTTTAACTGTCGCGAGAAAAGGATCAAGAATATCAGATATTGCACGAAACCGATTGCAAAAGACCAGATCCCAGATTAAGATAACTTATGGCAGGGAATAGATTATCTTAAGAGAAGCTTCCCTATAAATCTACATCATGTCCATGGGCATGAACACAAAGTTCAGTCGCCTCCCACTTCTCCAATCATGACAAAATAAAAAAAACACATTCATTCACTGTCTCTTATAAAATGATTTGAGTGTGAAAGCCTACCTGGTTGAATTAACCAGAGAGTATGATATTGAAAACTTTCGGGTTCACAAGATTAAGGAGGCATAGGTTCACCCACCGGGGCATTCTTATAAACCTATACCACAAGCTTCAAGAGAATTATCACCAGCTCGAAAGCAGAGCATGTCGAGAAAGTAAGAGATACAATTTACCAAAGGCATTATGTATCTTAGGAAGGCTCACAAGTTTATTGATATGAAGACGTTGTCCGGTCACATCCAACAAAGGATCTGGTGGCCCACAAGGGATCTGATGTAGCATTGGACTCACCAAAGAGACCGATGTAAGGAGAGTCATATTATAGAAACAACTGACTAATTCAAATCTCAAATGTAAAGAATTTATGATTCCCAAATAGAAGATCAGGAGTAGACGCCTGATCAAAAGAGTAGTAAGTGGAATAGAATTAGATGGGCATCACCTCAAGGTTTATTGCCGATAACCACCCCTGTCTTGAATGACCGTTCTGCAGCCCGAGGGATATTTTTCAAGGAATAACTGATTATGCGTGCATTCACACACATTTGAATCAACAGGATCAAAAAAAAATGTCAATCACAAGGATTTATGGATAATTACTAACAATGGAATTGTCACAGACTGCAGCAGACAATTATTGTAGAGTCACTAGTTGGCAGAGGATTTTCCGGCAGATCACCATTGTATTTCAAGACTTGTGAAACACAGTAACAACTGGGATTAGAAGATACTTGGTAATGTTGAATTATCCGTAGGGGTAATTCAGTGGCGTCGACGCACAGGCAGAGGCACAAAGTATTTCGGGAACAATAGAGAGAATTCAGGTGAACTTGTAATAACAAGATCAATGGGGAAGGTTGTCTAATGACAAGTCAACGTGGTCATCCATGGGGGTTAACTAACGATGGAGGGATTGCAAAAGCGTGTCCAAAGTCTCAAAGAACTCGTAGAGTTCTTCGTAATCTTCTGGTTATTGCAGTAGACGATCATCTATACTAAGGGGGGGGGTTCCTTTATCCTTTTCTGTTTCTTTTTTCCTTTTCTTTATTCTCTTTTCTCTACTGTTAAATGTTTAGGCCCCAAATGGTTTTTGTAAAAAGTGTGACCTATTTCATAAATACCAGTGCATTATTCCCTAACACCTAAAACTAGTTTGGGCAAAACATAATTTCATATTTATTTCAGATTTAATAAATGGTTACTAAATATTATCTTTATCCACTGTTTGAGGTTGTTCGAGTCACTTATCCAATTCCAATGATGTTGGTTTCAATTTTAGAATAGCCTCTGGAATATTTGTTATTTATCTGACATTTTAGTTTCTATGTTGGACAACTTTTATATTCCACTTTCATTTAAATTTGAATTTGACTTAGGAGTTGAAATGCAATGTGATGCTAATGATGATTGTGCACTATTAATCATGATGACATGGCCTCATCAAAAGGGTGATCACTGTAGCTTATTACAGGGGGTGTTACATGCAAGAGCGCAAAGTGATTGCTTATGCCTCCCGACAATTGCGTCCTCATGAAGAAAATTATCCCGTGCATGATCTTGAACTTTCTGCGGTTATCTATGCCTTGAAGCTATGGCGACATTACCTTCTCGGTAACCGTTGCGAGATATACACGGATCACCAAAGCTTGAAGTATTTATATACTCAACCAGATCTGAACCTTCGTCAACAAAGATGGCTCGAAACAATTGCCGATTATGATATGAATATTTCATATACCCCCGGCAAGGCTAATGTAATGGCCGATGCCTTGAGTCGCAAGTCCTATAGCAACAATCTTATGGTTCAAGAAACACAACCTCTTCTCCATGAAGAGCTTTGCAAATTGAACCTCCATATTGTTCCACAGGGTTATCTCAGTACCCTGGTTGTCGAACCAGATCTAGAACACGGCATTAAGGTTATGCAAAGGTATGACACTGAAGTTGAAAAGATCAAGCGATACCTCGAGAAAGGAAAGCCGTCGGAATTCCATCTTGATAATGATGGGATCCTATTTTTCCAACACCGTCTCTTCGTACCCAAGTTCAAGAATGAGAGGGAAAACGTTATGAAGGAAGCTCATGACACTCCTCTGTCGATTCATCCTGGTAGCACGAAGATGTATCGTGACATTTGTCAGAGATACTGGTGGCCTAATATGAAGCGAGACATTGCTCGTTATGTTTCTGAGTGTGACGTTTGCCGCCGCGTTAAAGCTCAACATCAAAGGCCCGCAGGAACTCTGCAACCCCTTACAATTCCTGAATGGAAATGGGACAAGGTCCAAATGGATTTCATTACTGGTTTTCCCAAATCCCAGAAGGGTAATGATGCTATATTTGTCGTCATTGACCGATTCTCCAAGGTTGCTCACTTTCTGCCTGTTAAGGAGACAATCACTGCTAGCCAGTTAGCAGACTTGTATGTTTCCCGAATTGTGTCACTCCACGGTGTTCCGTTGGAGATCAGTTCTGATCGTGGCAGCCTCTTCACCTCCAGATTCTGGAATAGTTTCCAAGAAGCTATGGGAACTCACCTATCTTTTAGCACCGCTTTTCACCCTCAGTCACAGGGTCAAGTTGAACGAGTTAATCAAGTGCTCGAAGATATGCTTCGAGCTTGCGTCATCTCCTTCGGTAAGAAATGGGAGGAATCTCTCCCGTATGCCGAATTCTCTTACAACAATAGCTATCAAGCTAGTCTGAAGATGGCACCGTTTGAAGTTCTATACGGTCGTAAGTGTCGAACCCCTCTGAATTGGTCAGAAACTGGGGAACGCTCACTCGTCGGACCGGACATTATTCGGCAAGCTGAAGAACAAGTCCGCATTGTTCGTGAACATTTGAAATCTGCTCAGTCTCGTCAGAAGAGCAACTATGACCGTAAGCACCAGGAAATGGTCTATCAACCTGGCGAACAAGCTTACCTTCGTGTCACTCCATTGAAAGGCACTCATCGGTTCGAAATCAAAGGCAAGTTAGCTCCACGCTACATTGGCCCGTTCCGTATTCTTGCCCGTCGAGGAGAAGTGGCATATCAATTGGAATTGCCGCCAAATCTTTCACAAGTACATGATGTCTTTCATGTATCCCAACTCCGTCGCTGCTTCAAGGATCCTATTCGAGCTGTGGATCATGAAGTGCTTGAATTACGGGAAGATCTGTCATATCCAGAATATCCCATCCGTATTCTTGATCAAGCTGAGCATCGAACACGTCAAAAGTCAATCAAGTTCCTCAAGGTTCAGTGGTCAAATCATTCTGAAGATGAAGCCACTTGGGAACGCGAGGATCGTCTTCGCGAAGAATACCCCTCTTTCTTTCAGTCTTCCTCTTAATTCTCGGGACGAGAATTCTTAATAGATGAGGAGAATTGTAACACCCCCGGTGATTAGCAACAGTAATCACTTTTGATAATGACATGTCAGCAAGCTTAATAGTGCATAATCATCATTAGTATCATATTGCATTTCAGCTCCTAAGTCAAATTCAAATTTAAATGAAAGTGAAATATAAAAGTTGTCCAACGTAGAAACTAAAATGTCAGATAAATAACAAATATTCCAGAGTCTATTCTAAAATTGAAACCAACATCATTGGAATTGGATAAGTGACTCGAACAACCTCAAACAGTGGATAAAGATAATATTTAATAACCATTTATTAAATCTGAAATAAATATGGAATTATATTTTGTCCAAACTAATTTTAGGTGTTAGGGAATAATGCACTGGTATTTATGACCTAGGTCTCATGTTTTACAAAAACCATTTTGAGGCCTAGCTATTTACTAGCAGAGTAAAGGGAATTAAAAAAAAGAAAAGAAAAGGAAAAGAAATAGAAAACAGAGAAGAAGAAAAAAAAAAGAGAGC
>CM022302.1:344604461-344623466 GCA_011799875.1 Thinopyrum elongatum
GTAATTAGTAATTAACTTAATTAACCGCTGACATCAGCATGAGGTCATGCTGATGTCATCATCAGCACTGTTTCGGATAATGTTGAATTAAATAATTAATTAAATTTCAAAAATTAATAAAAACTTTAGAAAATCATATTAAATAAACCGTAACTCCGATGAAAATATTTTATACATGAAACTTGCTCAGAACGACGATACGAACCCGGATACGCCCTCTGTATTCCCGTCAGACGCCCGCAACTATAAGAACGTTGAACAATTAGACCGATTTCGATAAATGAATAGTGTCCAACCCTAATTAAATAAATCCGAATAAATTCCTAAATTAACTAAATCGTTTAGTTAGGCAGTAGAACACCCCGGCATATCATTTAGGCATGTCATACATATTGTTTGCATTATTGCCGTGAAATTTATTATTTCTCTCCCCCTCCTTCTCTCTCGATAGACGCCGAGACCGACGACGCTGCACCAGGTTACGACTACTCTATCGACGAGCAGCCCGTTGACGACCTCCCTCTCTTGCCAGAGCAACCAGGCAAGCCCCCCCCTTGAGCATTCCAGATATCGCCCATTCTATTCTCCTGCTTGCATTAGATTTCGCTACTGTTAATGTATGCTCCTATTCTGATGCATAGCCTGCTGTTGTAACCTGTTCATTGCTACCTTACATGCCTATGATAAACTGATTAGTATAGGTTGGTAGTGAACCATCAGTGACCCCACCACCTTACCGTTGTTGCCCCTGCTTGATCATCGACGACTCGATCAACGTGATCGTCGACCAGAGACCGACACCTCACTTCACACCCCCCCTAAGTTGTACGACTCTGCGTAGTAACTATCGAGTGCCGAGGGTGATACCTCGTAACGCACTCACGATGAATACTCTGCAGTATAGCTGTTCGGTCGTGGTCATCGAGGGTGATTCCTCCTTCTCCATGTCCGATACGACTCTGTCGTGCAACCCCTCAGTGTGAACCTCGAGGGTGACACCTCATACGTTCACCCTGATGATTATGACCACACGGTTACTTGACCTTTGTCACAGGCGGGTCCACCCTGGTGGGTACCCGCTGGGGATCTATGATTTCGGGTGTGCCGGAAGGGCACTCGAGTGTGACATTGTGGCGGAGCATCAGAGACTCTGATTGTCTCTGCTTGATACTAATTGAGCCTATTGGATTTGGGTGTGTGATCTGAGTGGGTCGACGTGCCCTATACGCACTACCACCACGCGGGATTATGGTTATGGGGCCCTCTGCGATGTACGTTTCTCCGAAAGCTTATCAGACGTCACGATTCACCGTGCGGGCTGATCGTCGGGATTGGGCTGGATACTTCACTGGCGAGTTCAGTGTCGCGCCTGCACCCCGGCCAGCCACGCAACGCGCAGGGTGCCCAGGGCGATGGCCCGAGACCCCTGGGTGCATAGGTTAGTCCGGCGTGCTGACCTCTCTGCTGAGCCTAGGTAGAGCGCTGCTTCGTGTTGATCTTCCGAGGACGGGCACTACCCAGCAAGTATGTCCGGCCAGAGTTGATCGAGCGTGTTGGGTAACAGTAGTGCACCCCTGCAGGGATGAATCTTCTATCGATAGCCGGTCCTACGGTAAAGGACGCTCAGTTTGTGTATCCCGATCTACTACTTAAACTGGATACTTGTTACTTAATTGAAGCTTCGGGATTACTTTTTCGCTGGGAGTCGAGGAAGGATCTTTGAGCTGTACTTCAACATGTTTGCTAAATAAAATGCTATTCTACTCTCTTCTACTGCTGCAAGATGATGGCTCTGAGAAGATGTTTGAAGATGCTAGTCTTCGATAGGACTAGGCCTTTCTCTCTATTCTGGCATTTCTGCAGTCCAGTCCACATATACAGCCTTTTCTCCATTGATAATGTTGCATATGTAGTGTAGATCCTTGCTTGCTGAGTACTTCGGATGAGTACTCACGGTTGCTTTGTTACTTCTTTTCCCCCATATACCCCACCTTGATGATACACCAGACGATGGAGTCCAGGAGCCAGACGCCACCACCGGAGCCTACTACCAGGCGGGTCCAGAGGGCACGTACAACTGGATCGAGCCAGCTGACCAGGAGTAGGATCGGAGGCTCCCAGGCAGGAGGCCAACGCCTTTCGATCTAGTGTCGCTGTTTGTGCTAGCCTTCTTAAGGCAGAACTTGTCTAACTATGTCTGTACCCAGATATTATTTGTATGACTGACTTATGTATTCGGATCTTCGGATCCCTGGTCTGTAATATTGTGGACCTCCGTTTATTTGTGTTTAGAGTTGTGTTGTGATATCTTCCCGTGAGTCCCTGGGCTTGATCGTACACGTTTGCGTGTATGATTAGTGTACGATTGAACCGGGGGCGCCACACCCGCGCCCCGCGCCTGCGCGCGCTCACCCTCGATGCCGCGCCCGTCGCCGCCTCGTCTTCCCTCGCCGGACTGCGCTGCCCCGCCGTCGCCGACCACCGTCGCCGTTCGCCTCCCCGCGCCCACTGCCCGAGCCCTACACCGCTCGGTGAGGCCCGGCCCCGGCCTATCCCCTCTCTCGCCTCGCTCGCCGCCGCGCCTGCCGCTCGCCCGCGCTCAGCTCGCGCCCCGCACCGCCCGCTCGCGCGCCTCGCCACGCCGCCGCCGCACGCACGCACACACGCGCCCACGCACTGCGCTGCCGCGCTGCTGCTCGTCGCCGCGCGCACGCGCCCGCGTCGCCGCGCGCCCGTCGCGCGCCCGTGGCCTTGGGCCACTGCCCGATGGGCCCCGCGCCCCTGTGCCCCTGGCCGCCGGGCCCAAACCCCCCTGGCCCGCTGACAAATGGGCCCCGCCCACAAAAACGTTTACAAAAATAATAATTAAAAATAATTAATTAATTAGGTTAATTAACTCTGTTTAGACTAATCTAATTTAGTTAATTAGTTTAATTAATATTTAAATAATTAGTTAACCCTAATTAACTAAATCAGTCTATGACAGGTGGGACCCACCCTGTCAAGACGCCTGCTGACGTCAGCATGATGTCATGCTGATGTCATCGCAGCACTGTTTCGGATAATGTTGATTGAAATAATTAATTAAATTCTAGAAATTAATAAAAACTTTAGAAAATCATATTAAATAAACCGTAACTCCGATGAAAATACTTTATACATGAAACTTGCTCAGAATTCCGTTACGAACCCGAATACGCCCTCCGTATTCCCGTCAGACGCCCGCAGCTATAAGAACGTTTAACTTTTAGACCGTTTTCAGTAGATGAATAGTGTCCAACTTTAATTAAATAAATCCGAATAAATTCCTAAATTAACTAAATCATTTAGTTAGGCAGTAGAACACCCCGGCATATCATTTAGGCATGTCACACATATTGTTTGCATTATTGCCGTGAATTTATTGTTTCTCTCCCCCTCCTTCTCTCTCTCGATAGACGCCCAGACCGACGACGCTGCACCCGGGTACGACTACTCTACCGACGAGCAGCCCGTTGACGACCCCTCTCTCTTGCCAGAGCAACAGGCAAGCCCCCCCCCCCCCCCCCCTTGAGCATTCCAGATATCGCCCATTCTATTCTCCTCCTTGCATTAGATTTTGCTACTGTTAATGTATGCTCCTATTCTGATGCATAGCCTGTTGTTGCAACCTGTTCATTGCTACCTTACCTGCCTATGATAAACTGTTTAGTTTAGGTTGGAATGAACCATCAGTGATCCCACCACCTTACCTTTGTTGCCCCTGCTTGATCATCGACGACTCGATCAACGTGATCGTCGACCAGAGACCGACACCTCACTTCACACCCCCTTAGTTGTACGACTCTGCGAAGTAACAATCGAGTGCCGAGGGTGATACCTCGTAACGCACTCCCGATGAATACTCTGCAGTGTAGCTGTTCGGTCGTGGTCATCGAGGGTGATTCCTCCTTCTCCACTTCCGATACGACTCTGTCGTGCGACCCCTCAGTGTGAACCTCGAGGGTGATGCCTCATACGTTCACCCTGATGATTTCGTCGAGTGGAATCCGCCGAGGGTGATTCCTCGGGTTTCCCCCTTGATGTTATGACCACATGGTTACTTTGACCCTTGGTTACAGGCGGGTCCACCCTGGTGGGTACCCGCTGGGGATCTATGATTTCGGGTGTGCCGGAAGGGCACTCGAGTGTGACATTGTGGTGGAGCATCAGAGACTCTGATTGTCTCCGCGTGATACTAATTGAGCCTATTGGATTTGGGTGTGTGATCTGAGTGGGTCGACGTGCCCTATACGCACTACCACCACGCGGGATAATGGTTATGGGACCCTCTGCGAAGTACGTTTCTCCCGAAAGCTCGTCTGACGTCACGATTCACCGTGCGGGCTGATTGTCGGGATTGGGCTGGATACTTCACTGACGAGTTCAGTGTCGCGCCTGCACCCCGGCCAGTCTCGCAACGCGCAGGGTGCCCAGGGCGATGGCCCGAGACCTCTTGGTGCATAGGTTAGTCCGGCGTGCTGACCTCTCTGCCGAGCCTAGGTAGAGCGTTGTTTCGTGTTGATCTTCCGAGGACGGGCATTACCCAGCAAGTATGTCCGGCCAGAGTTGATCGAGCGTGTTGGGTAACAGTAGTGCACCCCTGTAGGGATGAATCTTCTATCGATAGCCGGTCCTACGATAAAGGACGCTCAGTTTGTGTATCCCGATCTACTACTTAAACTGGATACTTGTTACTTAATTGAAGCGTCGGGATCGCTTTCTCGCTTGGGAGTCGAGAAAGGATCTTTAAGCTGTACTTCAACATGTTTGCTAAATAAAATGCTATTCTACTCTCTTCTACTGCTGCAAGATGATGTCTTGTGAAGATGCTTGAAGATGCTAGTCTTCGATAGAACTAGGCGTTCTCTCTATTCTGGCATTTCTGCAGCCCAGTCCACTTATACAGCCTTTCTCCATTGATAATGTTGCATATGTAGTATAGATCCTTGCTTGCTGAGTACTTCGGATGAGTACTCACGGTTGCTTTACTTTCTCTTTTCCCCATATACCCCACCTTGATGATACAAACAGACGATGGAGTCCAGGAGCCAGATGCCACCACCGAAGCCTACTACCAGGAGGGTCCAGAGGGTACTTACTACTGGATCGAGCCAGCTGATCAGGAGTAGGATCAGAGGCTCCCAGGCAGGAGGCCAACGCCTTTCGATCTAGTGTCGCTGTTTGTGCTAGCCTTCTTAAGGCAAAACTTGTCTAACTATGTCTGTACTCAGATAATATTTGTATGACTGACTTATGTATTCGGATCTTCTGATCCCTGGTCTGTAATATTGTGGACCTCCGTTTAAATTGTGTTAGAGTTGTGTTGTGATATCTTCCCGTGAGTCCCTGTGCTTGATCGTACACGTTTGCGTGTATGATTAGTGTACGATTGAGTCGGGGGCGCCACACCAAATCTCGTTAAGCGTGTTATTTTGAAACAACCGTGGATAACGACCAGGGACCAAGCCCACCTCTCAACCTGCCCTGTTGCTCCATCACAACGTATCACTCAGGGGGGGGGGGCGTCGGGAACCCAGGTCCACCACTACCTGGATGGAACCACCTGTCCCTTCAGCCCCCGCATTTGTGAATCACTCGCGGGTACTCTACGAGCCGACCCGACTTTAGTCTCAACATTGTATCACGTATAAAAGTATAGTGTATATATACCCGTGATCACCTCCCGAGTGATCACGGCCTGATAGTATAGCAAGGCAGACGGACAAGAATGTAGAGCCACTGATGAAGTACTAGCATCCTATACTAAGCATTTAGGATTGAGGTAAAGGTATCAATAGTAGTAACAAGGACAGGCTATGCAACATAATAGGATCATACCGATAAGCAGTAACAGCTACACTACTCTAATGCAAGCAGTAGAGAGAAGAAATAGACGGTATCGGGATGATCAAGGGGGTTTTGCTTGCCTGGTTGCTCTATCGAGAAGGAGGGGTCGTCGACACCGTAGTCGTACACGGCAGCAGCGGCGTCAGTCTCGAAGTCTAGCAGAGAGAAGAGGGGGAAGAAACAACGAATACAATGCAAACAGATGCAAGACGATGCATGACATGGCATTAACCGGTGCTAGGGGTGACCTAACGCAGTACTAGGCGATACAGGTGAAGGGGGAAAACATTTTCCCGAAGTTTGGCAGTTTTCGAACAAATGAAACGGAGGGACGGTTTCATGTTC
Source organism: Thinopyrum elongatum (assembly GCA_011799875.1). Taxonomy (NCBI): domain Eukaryota; kingdom Viridiplantae; phylum Streptophyta; class Magnoliopsida; order Poales; family Poaceae; genus Thinopyrum; species Thinopyrum elongatum. Next base: position 344,610,675 of record CM022302.1, read on the forward strand.
GTTATGCTAGGGGCATGTGATAGACGAACGGAAAGTATATTCAGAATCGTCATATTTTTCTGAGAAACTTTCATGTATAAACTATTTTCATCCGAGTTACGAATTATTTTCTATTAATTATTGAAGTTTATTGTATTTTCTGAAATTACTGATTTTATTAAAATAGCAAAAGCTAAGTGTACCCACATCTGTACCCAGTAGTAAGCACAGAGAGGCTGTCAGGTGGGTCCAGCGGACCCAGTCAAAGATGAACAGTGTATGTGGGACCCGCATGTCATTCTCTCTAGATTTTAAGCACCAGTTTAGCAAAAAAAAATAGCAGTGGGCCCCAACTGTCATTGATACAAAAGGGTAATTAGCAAGGGGGTTATTGCTAAACGGGGCTATCCCCACTAAGTCAACAGAAGGGAGGGAAGGGCCGGCTGGGCACGCACAGGAGCCGAAGGCTCCGGCGGCCACGGCCAGCAGCAGTGGCTGCGGGCAGGCGCGGCAGGGCGGTGGCTGCGCCGGCGGCAGGAGGCAGGGTGCGGGGCGGCGAGCAGTGGGGCGGCAGCGGGCGAGCGCAGCGGCCGGGCGGAGGCGGGCGGTTGTGGTTGCGAGTGGTTGCAGTCAGGCGGAGCGCCGGCTGCGGCACCGGCGAGCGTGCGAGACGGTAGCTGTGGCGCTGTAGGCTGGCGAACGTGCGGGCGCTCGGGCGCGGGGCTAGGCAAGCGAGGGCGCGGCCGCACGGGAGCCGGCAGCAGCGCATCGACGCGACGTAGCAGGCAACAGCAAATGCAGTAGCGGCGGCGGCAACAGCGAGAGGCGAGCGGGCGCGGGCGGGCTCACGCACGGGGCGCGGCCAGGGCGCGGCCGAAGGGTGCGGGCGAGCGGCCAGGGGGGCGAGGCAGGGGAGTTCGGGGCACGCCGGCGCGGGGTGAGCACGAGCGCCCAGCGAGCGCGGGCATGGCTGCTAGCGGTGAGGAAGAAAGCGGTGGAAGAGGGGAATCGGGGTGACGCTCACAGAGGGAGGCGGAGGACGCGTCCGGCGGGGCGGAGGAGCTCCGGTGAGGTAGATCGGGTGGCGGGGCGCGGTGGCCGACGACGTGGTCGAGCTCGATGGCGACGACAGGGGGCTTCCCGGCTCGAGCCGGAGGGCGGAGCCGGCGTGGACGAGTGCGGCGGTTCTCTTGGACGTCTCCGGGCGGTGTGGGGCAGCCGATGGTCGCGGCTACGTCGATGGTTGTGGCGGCTGCGTACTCGGGCGCGAGGAACACAACGTGACGAGCGAGGGAGGAAGAGTGGTTGGCGTAGGGTTTGCCAGGGCGGTCGACGATGGTTTTATCCGGCGCAGGGAGTCGAGGGATGGTCGACACGGTGACATCGGACGCGTGGACGGGCGCAGGAAGGCCACGCCATGGCCACTGTACGAGAGGTTGAAGGAACTGGAGGGATGGGCTGGGCTGTGTGCACTAAGGCCACTTATGGCCCATTAGTGTTAGGTTATTTCCTTCTTTCTTATGTTTCTTTTATTTCTCTATTGTTTTGCTTTTAATTGGAGCACCAAATGACTTTTGTAAAACGTGCCACTTGTCAAAACAAATATTAGGAATTATTTAGCAGTGCCAAAAAAAACTTGGAGGCAAGAAGATTTCATTTAAATTTTATATAAATGAAAACGGATTAATGGGGCTATTTTGGCCACTGTTTTAATTAGGTTAAGGGCAATTAATTACCTTATAAAATGTTGGTTTCACCATGACATTTATCCATTGATTATTTGCAACACTTCGAACATTTTTGTTTTTCTGTTAGAAGAAATATTATTTTGCCTTTGTTTTAAATTTTGAATTCGAACTCGGTTTGGATCAAGTGAAGTTTAGCAAATTAATTGTGATGACATGGCACCACTAGTGTGTGATTACTGTAGCTGAACTACCGGGGTGTTACAAATCTCCTCCACTACAAGAAATCTCGTCCTGAGATTTAAGGGGTGGAATGAGGGGGAAGAACTAGGTTACGAAATTTCTAACGATTCTTCTCAGTCTTGGTTGCTCTTCTCGAAGAGGTCGATCCACTATGTTGACGTCTTCATTTCTCTGCTTCAGGTCATCATGATGAAGCCAGCATCCTTTCTTCAATAACTCCATCGTACTTACGAAAGAATAGGGGGGGGGGGTATTCTGGAAGAACGGAGCTCTTCAAGGTTGACTATCTTGTAGATAACTTCGGGGAAGGTGGCGGAAAGTAACTCTCAAATTGAAACTTAAGAAGATATCGAGAGCAAAGTAAGAAGGTACCATGAGAAGTTTCGAGCGGGCAGGCAATCATTCGATGCCTGAAACAGGGCATGAAAGGGGTTCAGAGCAGCGGGAATAAGTATTGTGTCTGATACCAGAATAGATCATCTCTAGGAAGGTGACCCGTGAATTACATACGGAGTCAAACGCGAGGAATAACTTTTGCAACAGGGGTGTACATGAGAGTCAGGTTTTGATCATGTGGAGCTGTGGGTTATGGGCCCACCATGTGGGTTAAAAAAGAGGAAGGGTGATGTCATCTTGCACGATGATGATAGCAAGTCATGTCGGAGAATAGACTGTCAGTTATGTCGGCAACAACATCAGTACCAAGGGCGAGGGACGAAGAGAACCATTTTGCTGCTTGTTGAACGAGGCAGACCAATAGGCAAAGTTCTCGTCCATCGGTGGTTACCGGAATGTCATCAACAAAAGTAACAGGGTCTTACTGACAGAGTGGTACAACGAGGTGCTTACCTAAGTAGGGAATTATCACTGCTCATCTAAGTCAGATTACAGGAAAGGTTAAACAAAACAATGGAAAGGAAAATGCAATTATCATATTAAATAGAACAATGGAAAGGAAAATGCGATTATCATATTAAATAGAACAATGGAAAGGAAAATGTGTTTAAACACATATTTTAGGGGTATATCCTTCCTAAGGACAAGCAGAGCATGATATCCATGACAAGATATAATGTAGAAAACCCTTTAGGTAAGGGGAGAGAAATTTCACATTATCCATACAACGGTGTTTGGATAATTGATAAAGAAAACTCAGCATTGTGCTTCAAATGTTCCTATTGAGAATCGGAGTACCACAGACATGCTTCGATATAGCATTGACATGGTCTTCAAGCAAAGGTCAGACTTCGGATACACAAAGATCCATCAGGAACAACTTATAGAATAAGTCTTACAATTTCCTCATGGAAGAATGGCTAACCTCGTTAAAACGGAAACTATAACAATAGGTCCTCCGGCCAGGGGTGCTAGGCATGACATCACCTTACTGGATTATATAAAGACCAATGTTATGAATCTTGGAAAATGTCCCAACCATCATATCTGACCGAGATTCATATCTGATTGGTGTCAAGATACCTTAGACTCAAGATGCCTGAGAAGAAAGGGGTGCAACACAATTTGATGAGATGGCGTTGCAAGATTCTCGGGAAATGAACTATGGATGCAAGTTCTGAATCATGAGGTCATCATTAAACCAAGGAGAGGATGAGGAGGTGGCTGATGAACTCAGCGACAATTCATCGAGATTTCCAAAAGATGGATTTCCACAATTATGTGAACAAGGAGATAACATTTGTTTGATCAAATGATATGATGATGTATGCTCGAGGAAAACATACACAAATAAACTTTGGTTGAAAGGTGCACCCGAAATATGAGCTTAGGTAGCATGATCAATGTTAGAATGGTGATTCAATAACCAATAGTCTAAGAATGAACTGTCGACCATTAACTTCAAGCAATAGGGTTGCTAGAAGTACAGAATTCAAGCAGCACCGTTCACTTGTTGGTATCCCGGTTAGAATCAACACGGGAACCAAGAAAGAATGGTGATGGTGAGAAGTATCACTATACTAAGAATTCTTAAGAGGTGGAGCAATCCTCACAACATCCTTGACATAAAAGACAATAATACTTCAAGGTAGAACATAATACAAGCTGGATAGCAAGTTGCATCCATAACATGAACAAGTTTGTGATGAAAGGGAGGTAAGGATGTTGTCGATGGTAACTGAAATTACCAAGGGATGAGGATGGTACTTATCATCATGAATTCGATTTATATCCTGGAAGGAGTCAAAATGTTGACGATGATCACGACAAATTTTGTCGAGAGGCTCCACGAAGAAGCAATCGGAGAGCGACCGCATCAAGCAAAAGGACTGATGCAGCGAAAGATTATTGGATCCACGGATACGACACCAACTCGGAATCAAGCTTACTGTTCGAGGTGGAAATCGACGTAAGCTTAGCTCATTGTCGAAAGTTGTGCTCCGGGAATAAGGGCCAGGTAGCACAGTTAAAATCAGTACAATAATGATATAGCCAATCAGACTAGGAATGACGTGATCGAGTACAAACTCGTAAGTAAAGAACATTACTAAGAGTTGTTTAATCGTGGCGCGGACTCGATTTAGTTATCGGTGTTCTCGAGTGGCCAACCACTCAGAACCCAGGAAAAATTGGAATCGGTGGGAATTAGTACTTGATGAAGGCTCATAATTAAGCTACATGATTCTGTGATATTATCAAAATTCCAGAGGGTAATACTTGAAAGTAGGACAGAATAAAGGTTGGACATGTGTATTGATTTGCAGAAGACAAGTACTTTAACTTGTCCGAGAAAAGGAATCAAAGAATATCAATATGGCCGGAAACACGATTGCAAAAGACCAGATCCCAGATATAAGATGAACTTATAGCAAGGGAATAATTAATTTAAGAGAAGCTTCCATGATAAGATCTACATCATGTCCATGGGCATGAACACAAAGTTCAAGGTCGACTCCCACTTCTCCAATGCATGACCATTCATTCACTGCTCTTATTAAAATGATTTGAGTGTGAAAGCCTACCTGGTGAATTACCAGAGGAGTATGACATGTGAAAACTTTCGGGTTCACATAGATTAAGGAAGGCATAGGTTCAACCCACCGGGGCATCTTAGAAACATATACCACAAGCTTCAAGAGAAATTATCACCAGCTCGAAAGCAGAGCATGGTCGAGAAAGTAGAGGATACAATTTACCAAAGGCATTATGTATCTGAGGAAAGGCTCACAAGGTTATTGAATATGAAGGACGTTGTCGGATAAAATCCAACAAAGGATCTGGTGGCCCACAAGGGATCTGATGTGAGCATTGGTACTCAACCAGAAGAAGAAAGAATGTAAGGAGATCAGATTATAGAAACAACTGACTAATTCAAAGCTCAAATGTAAAGGAATTATGATTCCCAAATTAGAAGATCAGGAGTAGACGCTCTGATCAAAAGAGTAGTAAGTTGGATAGAATTAGATGGGCAATCACTCAAGGTTTGATTGCCGAGAACCAACACATGTCTTGAATGACGTCTGAGCCGGAGGGATAATTTTCAAGGAATAACTGATGATTGCGTGCATTCACACACATGTTGAATCAACAGGATCAGAATGTCAATCACAAGGATTTTAATGGATATTACTAGACAAATGGAATTGTCCAGACTGCAAGCAGACAAGTATTTGTAGAGCAATAGTTGGCAGAGGATTTTCGGAAGATCAAATTGTATTTCAAGACTTTTGTGAAACACATGAACAACTGGGGATGAGAAGATACTTGGTAAGTGCGAGGAATTATCCGTAGGGGTATTCATGTGGCAAAGAACTGCAAGGCAGTAGGCACAAAGTATTCTCGGAACAATAGAGAGGAATTCAGGGTAACTTGTAATAACAAGATCAATGGGGAATGATTGTATGAATGACAAGTGCACGTGGTCATCCATGGGGGTTTAACGATGGAAGGGAATTGCAAAAGCGATGTCACAAAGTCTCAAGAGAACATCGTAGAGTATCTTCGTAATCTTCTGGTGCAGTAGACGATCATCTATAATAAGAGGCTCTCCGGGTGGATGTGATCACGAGATCCTAATGTTAGAGTTAGCAAACCCTTTAACCCAAAGAGAAGAAAGATCAGAATCCCAGAGTAAAGACGAGGAATAAAAGATCCTAATACCACCCAATGGTGACGTGGGCCCGTAAGCCACACAACCATGTTAGTAAAAGTTTTGCAATGACTAGACTCAACTTCGGCCAAGGAGTTGGAAAGGGGGATTCCTACAGGCAGTCAGCTCTGATACCAACTTGTGACGCCCCTAATTCAATCGTACACTAATCATACATGCAAGCATGTATGATCAAGATCACAGACTCACAGGAATATGTCACAACACAACTCTAGACACAAATAGAAGTCATACAAGCTTCATATTACAAGCCAGGGGCCTCGAGGTCTCGAATACATAAGCTCGAACATAAATGAGTCAGCGGAAGCAACAGTATCTGAGTACAGACATAAGTTAAACAAGATGACATAAGATGGCTAGCACAAACAGGGATACAGATCGAAGAGGCTCAGGCCTCCTGCCTGGGATCCTCCTAAACTACTCCTAGTCATTGGCGGCCTGCACGTAGTAATAGGCACCCTCGAGGTAGTAGCAGTCATCGTCGATGGTGGCGTCTGGCTCCTGGGCTCCACCATTTGGTTGCGAGATCCGAGAAGAATGGAAAAGGGGGAAAAGAGGGAGCAAGCAACCATGAGTACTCATCCAAAGTACTCGCAACCAAGGATCTACACTACATATGCATCGGTATCAATGAAATGAATAGTATCTATGGACTGAACTGCAGAATGCCAGAATAAGAGGGGGATAGCTAGTCTTATCGAAGACTATGCTTCTGGCAGCCTCCATCTTAAAGCATATAGAAGAGAGTAGCAAGTATAGCATCAAGTAACATCGTATAGCATAATCCTACCCGGTGATCCTCTCCTCGTCACCCCGTGGGAAAGCGATCATCGAGTTATCTCTAGAACTTATCTAGGTGTGTTTTATTAAGTATCAGGTTCTAGTTGTCAGAGGTCGGAATACAACTCCAAGCGTCCTGTTACCATGGACACGGCTATTCGAATAGATAAACTTCCCTGCAGGGGTGCACCACATTGCCCAACACGCTCGATCACTCTGGCCGAGCACACTTTCCTGGGTCATGCCCGGCCTCGGAAGATCAACATGTCGCAGCCCTACCTAGGCTCAACAGAGAGGCCAGCACGCCAGTCTACATCCTAAGCACGCAGGGGTCTTGGGCCCATCACCCTTTGCACTCCTGCACATTGCAAACGCAGCCGGTGAGCAGACCTAGCCCCCTTAATACAAGCGCAGGCGTTCCAATCCAACCCGGCGCGCGCAACTCAGTCGCTGATGTCTGAAGAGCTTCGGTTGATACTACGACACCGAGTGCCCATAACTGTCCCCGCGTAGTTGGTTAGTGCGTATAGGCCAAAAGACCAACTCAGATCAAATATCCAAATCTCATTAAGCGTGTTATTTTGAAACAACCATGGACAACGACCAGGGACCAGGCCTGCCTCTGTCCTGGGTGGTCTCAACCTGCCCTGTCGCTCCACCAGAAAGTAAAACTCAAGGGGGGCGTCGGGAACCCAGGTCCACCACTACCTGGATGGAACCACCTGTCCCTTCAGCCCCCACATTCGTGAATCACTCGCGGGTACTCTACGAGCCGACCCGACTTTGGTCTCAACATTGTATCATGTATAAAAGTATAGTGTATATATACCCGTGATTCAGTCTGGGCATTCGGTCTTTTCAGTTTGTTTGGTCCGGTCTTTTCGGTCTTTCAAGAATTCGGTCTTCCATAACTGAAGACAGAAATAATTTCGGTCTTTTCGGTTCTTCACTATTCGGTCTTCGGTCTTTACTATTTGGTCTTCGTTCCGACCAAACTGACCAAATTAATTGGTATAACTCGGATTTTGTTACTTCATATACCAGTTTTATGCAAACTATGTGTACAGAGATGCATGTGTGTATAGAGGTGCGTGTGTACAGAGACAACAAATGTGTATATAGAGGTGGACGTGTACATAAGAAATATTCAGACAAGTGTAGTTCTATGCAATCTGCATCGAGTACAGTACACCACATGAAAATCTTAAAATAGAGGTGCGTGTGTACAGAGACAACAAATTTGTAAATCACAGAACATGAATCCAAATACAATCTGGACATCCCCGGGCATGAACATCACAAATGAGGTTAACCAATGACTTTGGTTAGTGAGGAAACAAAGAACAGTGATTACTAATTGCACCATGGTGAATCAAATGCTGACCAGGCCATAAAATATATACTGATTTCTGCTAAGAGGTGGAGCACGGAAAGAGGACAGTAGGCGGCGAGCCGGTGACCAACGTGGAAGAGGACGAGGTGGTGACAAACTGTGAGATGGAGCACGGGATGGATGGCCGTGTCACGGGCAGTAGAGCGACTCAGGCAGGTCGGGGATGGCGGCGCGGCTCGACAGGTTGGGCGTGGTGCGACGGCTTGGATGCTGGTCGTCACCGTCTCATCGGTCCTGGGCGCGGCTTGGGGTGCCGACCTTCATCAGTCAGGGGCGCACGGGCGCGTAGCGCACCTCGGTGCAGCGGTCGTCACGGGCTGACGGCTCATGGGGGATGGGGGATGGGGCATTGGGTGACAGCGACGGGCGGCGGCCGGCGGCTAGGGTTCGTCGTGTGGGAGAGAAAAGAGAAACAGAGTGAAGCGGCCAGCTGCTGGTTGCTCTGAACTGTGAGGTGAGGCCGAGGACATGAGGTCATGTGTGTAGCTCGCTTGTGACTTGGGTTGGCCGGATGGGCCTTTGCTATGCTCTTGCGTATGGGCTTTTATTAATTCGGTCTATACGGGCTATTCGGTCTTGAAGACAGTATGACCAAACATACCATAAATAGTTCGGTCTTCTATTTGTGCACACTGTTTCTTATTCGGTCTTTTCTAGTTCGGTCTTTTCGGGTTCGGTCTCGGTCTTTTCGGGTTCGGTTTTCGATCTTTGGTTTTTATGCCCGGGGTGACCCGTGATCACCTCCCGAGTGATCATGGCCCGATAGTATAGCAAGGCAGACGGACAAGAATGTAGGGCCACTGATAAAGTACTAACATCCTATACTAAGCATTTAGGATTGCAGGTAAAGGTATCAACAGTAGTAACAAGGACATGCTATGCAATAGAATAGGATCATACCGATAAGCAGTAACAGCTACACTACTCTAATGCAAGCAGTAGAGAGAAGAAAAAGGCGGTATCGGGATGATCAAGGGGGTTTTGCTTGCCTGGTTGCTCTGTCGATAAGGAGGGGTCGTCGACATCATAGTCGTACACGACAGCGGCGGCGTCAGTCTTGAAGTCTACCGGAGAGAAGAGGGAGAAGAAACAATGAATACAATGCAAACATATGCAAGATGATGCATGACATGGCAATAACCGGTGCTAGGGGTGACCTAACGCAGTACTAGGCGATACAGGTGAAGGGGAAAATATTCGGGAATGTTTTCCCGAAGTTTGGTGATTTTCGAACAGATGAAACAGAGGGGACGGTTCCATGTTCGCTATGCTAGGGGCATGTGACAGACGAACGGAGGACGTATTCGGAGTCGTCATATTTTTCTGAGCAACTTTCATGTAAAAACTATTTTCATTCGACTTACCGATTATTTTCTATTAATTATTGAAGTTTATTGCATTTTCTGAAATTACTGGTTTTATTAAAATAGCAAAAGCTAAGTGTACCCACATCTGTACCCAGTAGTGAGCACAGAGAGGCTGTGTCGGTGTACTAGAATAGGGGTACCCTAGTACCCCGTACTTGTGCACGGGCAGTAGTAGCATCCCGCGGCCAGGCTTGCGGGAGGACGGCCAGAGAGAAGCTCAAGATTATTAAGCCATTCAAGGACAAAGTATACAAAGCAAGAGTTAAGGCCCTGGCAAGAGGAGCTTGCCGGGAGGGACAGCTGAGGCCCAGCCTGGGCATTGCTGAAGCAGAGTACTTGCCGCGGCAAGTCATTGGCTGCGGCAAGGTATTGGCCGCGGCAAGATAGCGGCTGCGGCAAGGTACTTGCCCCGGCAAGTTACCTTGCACGGCAAACTATGGGTTGCGCCAAGCTGTCAGGTGCGGCAAGGTCTTGCCGCGGCAAGCGTTACTGTACCACTGTGCTACTGTGCTGCTCCGGTGCCTCTGCCAGCGTGGCGCTCTGGGTCCTTCCAAGCGTGCGTGGCAGGGCACTGTGTAGACGGCGGTGCACTGTAGATAGCGGTGCAGCAGCAGGTGGGATAGGCTTTTCCCACGTCCACGACGTCCGGGTACATGTATCTGGACAGCAAAGGCATGGGCATTTAATGCCCTTGTCTCCTGCCGTCAGTGGTAGGTAGGACATGTCATCCTGGTAATAGTGGCCTTACTGTAGCAACTTTCCACCTCTACCTTTACTGTTTGCCACCTGTTGGTGACCCCTTTGTGCGTATAAAAGGAGGCCCATAGGCAACGTGAAAAAGGGGAGGAACGGAAAAAAAGTGGAGAACTCCATATTGTACGCATGCTACTCGTACTGTAGCGGCTCCTGGAGCCTAGAACAATCAACCGATAAGAACCAAAATAATCAGGATAGGTTTTACCATCCTGCGGCCGAACCTGGGTAAATCTCTTCTCGTGCACTTGTCGGTTCTTCGCTAGATTTGCTCTTCGTTCGACCGTCTCTCCCGCCCGAACGTAAGAGGGGTCCTTCCCTGGGTCCCATAGGTGATCGCTATTCGTCCCGACATCTTTGGGCGCTCCAGATAGGGGGGAGATAGTGTGTGTGACCCTATCTATACGATTTGCGCGCTAGTTTTTTGGCCATTCTCCGTCTTTGGCTCCAAAAAGAGACTTCACCATCGGTGCGTCCACGTCCAACCCCTTGCTCCGTGCAGAGGGGCCACGTCGGATTGCGCTGCTGGGTGGGACTGGAGAGCGAGAGCTCCTATTCCCTCCAGCTGTCCAAAACCGGGCCAGCAACGCCAATCTTGGCCGCTGCGGTCTGGGACCAACGGCTGCTCTTGCTGCTGGCCCTCAAGCTGCCAGAAACGGTGCCGCGCGTGCTGGAACGCCTGCTGCCGGTAGTCCAGACAAACCTAGCGGCCTTCGCAGAAGCCCGTGACAGCAGCATACCTTACCCCCAGGTGCCAGGTCGTCCTCTCTATGAACTGCGCCTCAATATCGAGATGTCGCGGGGTCCCATACCAACAAGCATTTGGCGGGGTCGAGGCGCGTTCGCCCTTGGGCGTGGAGATGCCCTTCTAACCCGTTAGTAGTAAGAGTCTACCCACAGTCTTCTCACGCCACTCGATACCTCCCTCACCAGCGAAGCGTTTGGCGCTGCGCGCTGATCCTGAACTTCCCTCCACCAGCAGATAAGCTTGACGAGTGGAGGGGCACCATTCGATCCTTCTCAGCTCTCTGATCCGAACCCATTGCGTGGCGCCGACAAGAGAACTGGTGCGTGGCTGTCCCAACAAGAACGCGAGGGGCAAACCACCTACACTCCCCACCCCTACGGCCTCGGGTCGCCGACCACTTCGAACGACGCCCGTGGCTATGATTCCACGGTGTCGTCTGACCCGCGAGCGCGTCTTGACCTAGCGCCTCCTTCTTCAGCAACCAGAGGAGAAGACGCTCGTACCACTATCAGCGAAGGGAAGAGAGCGCATCTCATCTGACAACGCGCAGGGCCCTTGTGCATGCATTGCGCTAGGGATCCTGCGACTTGCCGTACGCGGTAATTTGTCCCATCGTTCACCCGTGAGCTGCGCATGTCCAGTGCCTCATCGCAGTCTTCAAGCCTTGACGTGCCGGAGAATCTGATGGCAGTCACACACCCTTCGGAGTTTCCTCAGCATTACACCATTGCGTGTGCAAGCTCCGGGGGACGAGACGACAGATTCTTTGCTAACTACTTCGCCCTCGTGTTAAAGCGCAACGTCGTCTCATGGCTCATGCCCTTGCCGGAGAACTCCCCCATTTTCTTCATGGGCGACCTGTGCCTCAGTTTGTTGTGCCTTTACTGGTCGTTCCATCACCTCATGGCAGGAGATGATCTTCATTCAATCCCCAGAAGAGGAGAGCCCACTGCGCAAATCATTCAAAGGTTCGCCGTGTACAGTACATCATCCCGCAGATGTCACGCCCGCTGCGTTATTACGCGTTCCATCAGAACTTGCGTAACCGCAAATGCCGGGAGGAAATGGCGATGACCAGGCAGAGACTTGCCCGCTATATGCTCTCGCCGACAATGTGCGCGCGCTGAAGAGGAAGGAAACTTCCCGGTGAAGGTGTTGCGCAGGGGGAGCTCTGACAGCTTGGAAATGACGCGAGTACGGGGAAAGGTTTACCGCCGCCGGCAAAGAAGGGCCGGCGGCGGAACAACATTAAGAAAAAGGGAAATCTGTGCTTGCCGTCGACAGTCCAGCGGCACGGCAATCGCCGACAAGGCCACAGCGAGGGCTCCGGCAAGGAGATTGCTGCGTGCCCAACTGTCAGGCCTTTGCGGCTTGCCGACAAGCGAGGACGGCTCCGACAAGCACTAATGGCAACTATCCACCTCACCAGGGGCACGATCTCCAGAACGTCGACGAGGTCGAGCAGCTTGTCGAACACAAAAGCTGAGTATGAAGGCGCTAAATGAAGGCGCCCAGAAGAGTGCTGCGGGTCCGTCAGAAGCGCACTGCCCGAGGAGTGCGTCGCGGCGAAGGCCCAAGCAGCAGCAGACGAGACATCCTCCTCGTGCCGCTACAAAGATGATGATGATGATGAGCGAAGATGACGAATCCATTGCAAATCCTAATTTCAGAAAGCCGCAGAAGTCTTATTGTTTGACGGTTGTGCTATCTTTTGCATC